>VXBU01018949.1:1313531-1429460 GCA_013400315.1 Bombycilla garrulus | reverse complement strand
AAAAAATGGCACAAGAAGTGGCATGGGAAATGGCACGATGACAGCTTTGCCTCCCATACATATTAGTTTTACAGGGATGTTTCTTGTGGAAGTGTTTTATGGAAATACTTATTTGTTAAGGCTACTTCCAGCTAGCATTCCCACATGCAAATCTGCACTCTTTAAGAGCACCTTCAGTCTATATTTGAGTTGTACCTCCTTCTATTCCTCCTATTTTTTGATTTGGTGGCACCCTCAGACACCTCTGAGGGAGAGGGAAGCCCTGTTTTATACTGCAGTGCTAGAAAATGGGGCTTCACAGTGGGTGTTGGCAAGAAGTCAATTTGCAGATGAATATTTTGTGTAGTTGCAGTGATGATGGTGGTAAATTTCTGAAAATAAGCCATAGGTCTTACTGTGTGAATCTCTTCACCGTGGTAAAGCACTGGCATGCAGTGCAGCAGAGAGCTAACAGAGCTTGTTTAAGGCTCTCAGTAATATGAAAACTGGTTTACAGCTCTGGTTTAATAGCCACAGGCCTCTCTGAGGGGCTAAGAGATTTCCTACAGCAAATTAAACACTGCAAAAGGAAATGAATGTGCTTTGTGTGTATGCAGGAATGCACATCAAAGGCAGGCAAAGGCTGGGTGATAGGCCCTTGCAAATCAAACAGGCTCTGGAGATTGCTAGTATCAATAATATTTAATATCCAGGGTATCTTTCACTCCCAATATTCTGGGAAAATGTCTATCATCACAGCTCTGCTGTGATAACGCCTCCCTGAGCTTCTGGGAAAACAGCTCTTTCCTCTTTCCTGGAATCTGAACATCCTTTAAGTGGCACCCACTGAGTCACTTGGCATCTCAGTGTCTCTGGCCAAGCTCAGTCTCCCCCTCCCTCACTCACTAGCATTAATGTTTTCCCAGGCAGGGCTCTTGTTGCTCCAGAGTGCTCTGCTGGGGCACCTTGGGCCACCTTGGGCCACCACTGCACTGCCACTGTTGCTCATTGCTGCTAATGCCAGGCATCTGCTTAGTCTGTACAGAGCTGTCTCTGTCATCAGAGCTGGGGACATCACCCACACAAACAACCTGGAAGGAGCTGGGTGGTGGCTGCAGCCTCATGGGTGAGGGCTCTCCAGGGCATGTCCACAGCCCCATGCAGGTGATGGAATTCCATGAGCTGACTTGAAAAGCGTTTCTTATCAGGTCTGGCTTTTGCAGATGAGGCATGCACCTGGCAGAGAAGGTACCTGCTTACAGCTTCCAGGAGCTAGGCCTTAAGAAATGGCACTCACACATGGGCTGATGACTGCAAAGCAAGGAAATGACCAATACAAGGAGGGAACATAATACTGGAGTATTTGGAGTCCTGCTGTCCCTGGGGCCATCCTGTCCTGCACCATCACAGAGCTCTGGAAAGGCAAGAGACATTAGCAAGTGACAAACATACAAGCCCAGTATCCAGGTCGTTCCTAAAATACAAGGTATTTGTGACTAAATTACTTGTTAGTACAAAATGGTTTATTGATGCTCAAAACCACATAGCCAGAAGAATGAGTAAAAACAGTCACTTCCTAGGGCTTTACATGTGTCCCCTTCTCTTTTCCTTCTTATTTTAACTAATTTTAACTTTCTTTTGGCTTCAGGCCCCTGATGTAAGCACATAGGAATATGCCCTGTTTCTTATACATTCATCCAGTCCGCTAGCCCACACTGACAGTCTGACTTCACAGAAATAATAAACCCCTCTTAGCTGTGCCTCACTTAAAAGAAGTTCACTGTGCATCATGGAAAAAAAAAAAAAAAAAAAGAAGCTCAGCAAAGCACTTAACAACTGGGACCTAAGACAATAAACGTAAGGCTTTAAAAATTAGACTTGGCAAGAGTCTAATGCAGATAAAATCAATAAGGAAAGGATAAGAATATATTAACACAAAATATTTCCTGGGGAAATGGAAAAAGTTTCATAAGAGTAGATCTTAACATCAACAAAGTTATCCAAAGGGCAAGAAAAAAATCTGTAGCCTTTCAGACATTGGCCAAAAATGAAAGAAAAACAGGCGCCTTCTCAGTCAGGTCTGGCAGCAGCAGCCACCAGCAAAAGGAGCTCAAGAGGGGTGGCAGCTGGAAATCACTCAGCTTCTGAAGTTCCTGGCACTTTGCTGCCTCAATCCTTCTGTGACCACCAGCTCCAGAAGAATGTATGTGCAGCCTGAAGTTCACTCACATCCTTCCAGGTAGGAAAGACAGTGATGGTTCCAAGGAGTTGCACAGCCTTCAGGCCTGTCTACTCACACAGGTCTATAACTGGGACTCAGAGTACACTTCTGCTCTCATTTTTTGGTGTGTCTTGCTTGGTGCTGTCTTCCTGTTCCTTCTACCTGCTGATGCTCCCACCATTACCTCTGCTGGTAACCCTTCACTGTCCAGACTGAATGCGTGAAACCAACACAGCAACAGCTGTATCAGTCCCCACTGATGCCTTAAGTTTTAGCTTTTATATTTTTCAGATTCTGTACTGCCTTAATGTGTAACTCTGGACTTCATTTAAAGCGTTAGCAAGTTCTCTTCACAGTTTAGTTAAACAAAACAATTCTTTTCCAGCTCAAGAACCAAGGACTTCAGCAGCTTCAGGCCCAAAAATTGTAAACAGCAAATTGAGGAGGGCAAACTGGGAGGATGGGACTTCATAACTGAAGCTGTAATTGGACAAATATGTAAATGGACCAAAACTTATAAAAGTGTGAAAACTCGTGACCCGTTGTCTGTCTTGGGTGTAGCCTTGGCCAGGCTCTTGTTGTGCCCAAGGTGTATCCTTTGAAGGCCTTTTAATAAATACCTACTTTAGTCCTTTAACACTGTCTAGCCTCTGTTCTAGGTCAGCCTCCCTAGGCATCACCACCTCTTGTTAGTCTGCTCAGCGGGCTGAGACAAGGTATTTCAAAAGTCTTCTTGAGTTATAACTAAGGTAAATAAATCACTAAGTCCATAAATCATTACTGACATCTCTCTGGTACTACTAGTCCTCCACTGCTTTTCCACAATGGCCTTTCTGTGCTGAGTGAGCACAGATGTGTCACTTTGCTGGGAAGGGACAAGTAACACAGGTGAGCTCAACTGCACAGAGGGATGGAATAAACCCTCTGTAAACCTCACATGAGGAAATGTCTCGTGGCTTCAGCTGTTGCGGCACTTCAGCTTTGCCAAACAAAAGAAATAATTCAAATGTAGACATGTAGTTCTGCAATGAAGGCCTCAGGGTGTGAAATCTCCAAAGAGGTGGTTTCTGGCAGGTGGAGAAACAACAGGAGGTGTGTGCCCATGCTGACTGCCAGCAGCTCGACCACAGCTCTTTTCACTTGGCAATCGGATTAATGCACCAGAGGGATCTCCCCTGGTCTCCATATCCCACCTTCTATTCTTTCTGCTCACTTCTGAGAGCCAGGAACCAGTCCCTAGAGGATTTTCATGATAATGTTAGTCCTGAGGAATAGTGAACTGGAAAAGGAGGTTGTGGAAACACATTTCTTGACCATATTCAGCATTATGGAATGATTCAGGAATGGTGAGATGGTGCTTGCTTAACCCCCACTTTTGATACTGATGTCATAACCAGACGTAAGTGGGCAATAAAAGTTGTCATCTTCTTAGCTGCAAACACAAGACACTTCTTCCCCTTGAGCTCATCTGTGGCAGAATATCTTCTTGCAGCTGTACCCATCACCCATCTCTGGCCCTGAAGCTGTAAACAGAACAGGCTCAAGCAGTTTGTCTCCCTATGC
Source organism: Bombycilla garrulus (assembly GCA_013400315.1). Taxonomy (NCBI): domain Eukaryota; kingdom Metazoa; phylum Chordata; class Aves; order Passeriformes; family Bombycillidae; genus Bombycilla; species Bombycilla garrulus. Next base: position 1,425,697 of record VXBU01018949.1, on the reverse strand, counting down.
TGTACGGTCTTTCACTATCAGTGGAAGAACACGCTGTCCAGCAACAAGTTCAATGAGTTGCTGCTGGTTTGCCTTTAATCTTCGGTTTTTCTTTTTGGAATACACAATCAAAAAACTGGAAGCATTTTTCCTGGCTTAGGGTCCTTGACATGATCATGCTTTCCATCTTCCTGAATGTTTCTGTGGTATTTTACTTCACTAATGGGTGCTCATGTACATCGTTGTAATCCTTTGGTCACAGCCTGTCGTGCTTCATTTTTCTGAGCTCTGTCCAAGGAGGATCACAGAATATTTTAAGCTGAAAGGAAGGTCCCTTGCTGTGGCACAGATTTGCAGCTCTGGGACTTAGGCCATTGAAGTCCCAAATTTTTTTCTGAGTCCTCTGTTCAAGACCTAAAGTCAATCAAGAGGGAAGAACTTCTCTGAGTGGGTGAATGACATTGGAATCCCATTTAAAGACTGAGCACAATATCTCTGGTGTCTAGAAGCAGTGGTAACTCTGTGGATTACATCTGTTCCATGCTCTAGTTTGTGTAAGCAATTAGCTAATTTCAGCTCCCTGTTCTGGCAAATATGTGGAAAATAACTCTAGGAATAAATGTATTTGTTTATTTATTTTAAAATAAAGTCTTCTCAAACTCCTAGAGAGGTGCATTTAGGATTAGCTGCTACACAGAAGGATTGGGAGAGGACCCATCTGCTTTCAGCCGAAACCAGTTGCTCTTTATCAGCCAGTTTCCTAACCCCACCTAAATTCCCTCTCAGCTCCTCCACATGGTGCTTGCCTACCCCAAGAGCACCACTCACTGCAGAGGCATTTTTTTTTGTGAAAATACATTTCTCTCTGCATTCCCCAGATCTGTGGGGAGTCTGTCCAGCTGCGTGGCACAACCATGCCAACCATGCTGCTGGCACACCACCCTCCCCACCCATCCCCGTGCCACCCGCAGCTGCCTCACCTTTGTCCCCATAGGCAGGGACAGCAGCAGCTACGTGTGGTGGATACAGCCTTGTACGTTTGATTGTGATGAACTCTCCTTCAAAACGTGGATTCAGACACATTTCCCCCTCCCTCCCCAAAAAGCTGCTGTTCTGTGGCATTTGTTCTATAAACCCAGATAAAAATCTTGTTCTTACTTTTCAAGTTTGTATTTACAAAGGGTGGAAAAAAAGAGGCATAATGACAGTTTAATTAATGTGTGCCATTAATCCTGGAGATAATCAAAAGTCTGATAAGTCTCTAGTCTTGTAAAAAAGAATTAGAAAGCACTGAAACATCTTTTGCGAACCTTTTAATGAGATGCTGCATGCTTGGAGGAGGAGCCATGGAAAGGAGCAGTGCCAGAGGACATTTTCTCAGCAGATTTCATCACTGGACTTCTTGTGTGATATTATTCTTGGCAAAAACTGGAGTCCAAAGTCATCAGTGTTGTTTTCAAAATTTGTCCTCCTATCAATGTATAAAGCTATTCTAAGAATTTGTGGATATAAATTAGGAGAGCTTTCATATCTTTACCCTTTTTTTTGTAAGTATCATATATTTCAAGCACTGCTTCAGCTTCAATGCTTTCCACTGTCACTAATTTATTCCTACTTATTCCTACAGGTGTAAAAATCATGCCAGTGTACAGCATCTATTATTCAAGCAAAAAGAAAAAAAAAATAGAAGACAATATTCCCAAGGTGTTTCAAAAGTAATAACGTGGCCAACTTCATAGAACTAATTTTTTTTTAATCTGTAGAAAGTACTTGTTTCAATGCTTTCTATGGTACATTTGTAAAATGCAGTTTATATGTTGTCAGTTATTACCAGTAAGTGTCAATTAAACAACTTTCGAGGATGAAGATTTTGAGGAACTCAAAAAGAAGTGCTCATTCTTGAACTCGGTGCAGAAATATAACATACAAGGGCAAAATGTCCTAATGTCTGCCACTCCTGCAGGGACCTGGGAACCAGCTGGAGCTGGTGGGAAGGAATAATAATAATTATTGCTTCTCTTCCTCTCCAGAGACCCAAAGAAAACTGAATTTGTCCTCTGGAAAGGAGGCCGGGGGAAGCAGTCTGCCGCAGGGGGAGAGCTAAGGCTGGGTGAGAACTTTTGTCTGGCTCCCAAAAAAGACTGAACCAATGAAGGAGCCAGAGCAGGACTGGGTTAAATAAACCCTGGAGGGTTGGGGGAGAAGTCCTGGCAGGCAGGCAGGCAGGCAAGGAGGAGGGTGAGAAAAATGAGAATATTTATGTCAGGGTTGGAAATGAGGTTTCTTTCTTTTTCTTTCTATTTATCTATTTATCTATTTATCTATTTTATTTATTTATTTGTTTGTTTGTTTGTTTGTTTATTTATTTAATTTAAGTTGAATGGTACAGGAAGCACTAGGAAGCAGTGGCTGCCCAGGCACAGGTTAGCCAGCAGCTGCACTGCTTGGGTATGCCCATGCAAGCATGAACATCCCAAGTCCCTTGAGCAGAGGGGGCTTTTGGCAAGAGTGCTGGGGAAGGGGGCCGAGGTGGGGTGAGGCAGTCAGGGGGCTGCAGGCTCTGCTCTGATGCAGGCTGAGGCGTGGGCTGTCAAGGGGCCATTGCAGCAGCAAGTGTGCTCAGCCCCTAGAGATGTCACCCCAGGGCAGATGCAGAGAAGGAACACCCCCAAGGTGATTTCTTTCAGACTCTCCTACCACATTTGAACATTTAGTAAATACCTGCAGGACAGCTGATTCCCAATGCACAGAGGCTGAAAGTCTTCAAGACTGAAAATGTGTTTAAGACCCTGAGGAGGGGGAACTTTTCTGCTTGTCTGAGGAGCTCTGCTCTCCACCAGTCTGTGGGCAAGTGGGAGAGGGTGCAGTGAATTACCCCATGAGACACAACAGGCAAAGTTACACTGGAGACAGACGCAAGGTCCAGCTGTCAAACAAGTCCTGAATGTAGGTAAATGAGGAAAGAAATTTTTTTACTCTTCTCGAGGAAATACATTGTTCAAAATAGTAGATGCACTTGAATAAACTTAACAAACACAAAGAGAGGTCAGGGAGATAGAGCAAAGGGGAACTTCTGCACATTTTCCCCATCTTCAGATAAAGCCGTGTTGGTATACACAAGTACAACGACTGCTGATCTTTGGCTCCTTTATTTATAAAACAATATACTAATCTTAATCCCTGGACACACTGACGTAACTGAATGTCATACTTTCCAAATATAATGGATTACATTCCCATCATAAAATAAATACATTCCAGCAGTGAGCCCCCCAGCAAATAACAGAGCTCCAACAGCTGGGGAAGCTGGGGCAAGAGGTACAACAATTGGGTTGTGTTGCTGAAGCCCAAAAGCAAAGTTTTTGCTGGCAGCATTCTAGGAAAACCTATTATAAATGCAATGCTACCAAAAAAGTGCTCTTTTCTTTCTAGTTCTGTGCTGCATGCAAAAGCCATTTAGAAATCCTGGGTAAACAAATATACTCTTTTCCATATGACCTTTTCTTGAATGTTTTCAAAAGTATATTGTCTTTTTGGTTTAACACAATATTTGTCAGCTTTTATTTATAGCTTAAAAGAAAAGCCTTCCTCAAACTCTCACCAAAAATGCCCTTCTATAGGCATGCCGTCAGGAGAAATGCTTTTTTTCCCTGAGCTCAAATACATTTTACTGTAACGAGGATAGACGTGGCTCCAGCAATCATTGCATCTTGAATCATCTGGACACATATCACTCTGGCCTAAGAGCCATTTTTAATCTGTACTATGTGCAAATAAGGGTTAAATACAATAGAAAACCAAGCAGCAATGGTTTGCTCTCATGTACTCTCTCATTTTTAATTTATTTTATAAAATAAGCAGGGACTAAAATCTTGAAAGAACATTTTTATTCTTATCTTATGTGTAGGGGCAGAGCAATATTTGCAGCAGTATGATAAACCAGCAGGTTACCCACAAGACTCAGCAAAGGTTTATTTTTTTTAACTTGGAAACTGTAATGAAAGGCCATGGTGCTTCACAAACTGGTTCTACTCTGTGGGATATAAAAAAAGAAAAATGGAAATTTCACATTGTTACTACAAATTCAGGATAATGTAAGCAGGCATGACCCAGGGAAGATTACAGATTGCAGTAAGTTTGGGATCTCCTTAGCTGAGAGTCAGAGAGATTCCTACAGCTTCATGGGGTATCTTCAAACGGACTTTATTCCCCAATCTGCTCTTCAGTGACTTTCTGAGTTGGAAAGAGACAAATATCTGCAGGTCAACAAAATGTAGTCCTCTGTAAAGTCAGATTTACTTCAGCTGTCAGATGTAGGAGACTGGTCCCATGTATAGATCCCTGAAGGAGCTCAGCATTTGGTGTTGTCATGAGTTAACACTTCAGTCAAAGCTGATGTCCTTACTAATGGCTGCTGCTGAAGACTACATATGTTTTATGTTTTGTGACTAAATAGTGTTACGTACAAAAGTGAAGCCAAACCCCTGGGAGTCTACTTTTGCATGTTTTTATGCTGTTTGTGATAATACACCTCCAGGCTTTGGAAGCTTCACAGTTCACTCATTCACAATCCAATGGGCAGGTTTGTCTCTTGATGAAACAGTCATTAAGCCAGTCTGTTGAGTTCAGCATTATCTTTTGCATCTTTAGGATCGCTCTTTTCTTTTTTCTCTTTCTGTCTTATATGCCAAAATGCAGCCGCTACAAAGGCACCTGAAAAACAGAGAGTGTTTGTCTGTAAAAGGAAGAGAAAACTTTCTGCAAAGATATTCCAGTGAGGGCTGTGACACTGCACTGTAATACCCACAGTGCTTTACCTCTTGAACAGAAGCCTTCCTTCCTCTGAGGAAGGACCAAGAGCAAACAGCACAGGACCAAGAGCATGAATCCAAGGCACTGCTGGCCAGGATCAGATACCTTGGGGCTCAGAGGCCTTCCCCCAAAGGGAAACTTTTCCTCTAGGATCTGACCAGATGGCAAAGAGTCATTTTAGCCCCTCCTCCCTCTGAGCGGGGATTTGTCATGTTTCTCTTGAGATACAGTCCCTCTTTTATATGTAATGTATAGTTTGATCTTTTAAAATCATGATGAGCTTGTTACACTATATATAAATTTATTTCCCCTTTATCAGTGTTAGAATGAGTATGAATGATATAAACCTGCAAAGCTGAAATAGGTGAATAAAATGATAACTATAAGCTACAGGTACAGATACCACAAATAGGAAGCTTCACTATTTTCACTATAATCTGGATGCCCAAGACAAAGCTCAAATCCCCTTCCTGACAGGCAAAAGGCAGTAAGTAGCAATGGAAAGACAATATGCTACAAGTTGAGCAGTTTCTTCTGTCCTACCTGGTTGTTGTGCCATTGCACGTTTTCCTTACAAACAAAAAACTTAGCAGTCTGCAGCCATCATGATACACAATCATGGGATCTTCCCTCTTTCACTCATTCTGCAACGTGCATGACAAATCTTCACCCAGCAAGTGAATTAGTGTCAGAAATGCAGCAGCACCATCATATCTCAGAGATCTGGCTTCAAATCAACCAAGAAGTGACTTACCAATGACCAGCAGGACCACAAGCAGGATCCCAATTGCCTGCCCAGCGGTTGGCCAGTAGTGCTGACGTTCTACTTCGATAAAACATGAATTTTCACTGGAGCACTTGCAGATGCTTACTGCAAAAGGAAATACCATGAGGTTAATGAGAAGCTTAGTAGTCACATTTGGTTATTTATAAATGTAACTGCTGTCTTGAAGCTAATAGTTCTGTACATAGAATACCTTTATGATTCACTTTGTTTTCCAAAGATGGCTTTCCATTGTCATTAAGTATTATTGGAACATCATACACCTTCTCTTCAAAGTTAGCATGTTTTGGGGACAGGTAAGCATGAGTAGCTGTAAGAAGGAAATGGGACATTCATATCAGCACAAAGTCAGTTCAACATTCATATCAGCTGCAAGTGTTCTTTTTTTTTAAGGCTACTTTGCACATGATAGTAATTCCTGATTTCCTCTATGTGGTCCAAGATCTTATTGGTTTGCAGACATTAAGTAAAAAGGGAATATCTAGAAGCTTAGTCTGGCCTTCAGCATAATATGACTATAAAATTTCCTTCCTAATTTCTACACCAGGCCAAATCTGATCTTGGGTAGTGCTACACTGATAGCATCCCATCTAGATCAGGAACAGTCCCCTATACTCATAGAGACCATAACCAGCTTAAATTGTTCCCAAGGAAACACAGGACAGATCATCCTTGTGGTGAACTTCCACGGTCACATCTAGGACTCTTTAAAAACTGGAAAAGGTAATAATAGCCATTGGAATCAGATCAAAGGACTCTTAATGTAACTATCTTGTCGCCAGAATAAATGGAGATTATGATGAAAAAGCACGCATGTATTTTATTTTCTCCTAATGCCCTCTCACCCTTTAAACATTTTCAGCTCAGGGGCTTCTTGAGTAAGATGTAATTTCTTTCTTTTTGAACTTGTGGAAAATTTCTGCATAAAAAACACCCTCCAACAGCAAGTTTCCAAGTCAATTACCTCCTCATTCTATCTGCAGTGGAAATAACTCCACAAGCTTCACTTGAGGGTCCCAGCTTTGTCCACTGGAGAAGAGAGCAAAGGACGAATCCTTGGCCACCCTGACCATTCATAATTTTGTATCTCTCTATTGTAGTTTTTCCCTATGGTCTTCCTAGATAAAAACTAGTAGCTTACTTTGCTGCTCCTATACACTTCCTTTTGTCAGGCCACTCTATAACTCTGATTATCCTTGTCATCCTTTCTAAACCTTTCCAGTTTAGAAATGGAGATAGAGAGACTGGAGTTCAAAACTTGAAGAAATTATGGGTTTATACAGGGGCATAATCATGTCCTCTGATTTCTTCTCTGGTTGTTTCTTGTTAATCCTCAATATTTGATCTGTTTTTCTGAATACTGCTGATAAGTTGATCTCACATTTCCATGGAGCTGCTTACAGGTCTCCTTCCTGATTCATAACGGCCAGCTCAGCACCCATGATTTCAGAAGTGAATTTGGGAATCTAGGGTTCACTAGCACCTGTGAATTTTATTGTCAATCAACTCAGTCTTGGAAGAATGTTCTGAAATTCTTCACACTTGGTTCCTACTCAAATAACTTTGTATAATGAGTAAACTTTGCCTCCTCATTGAACACTCATATGTATTGGGTTATGCAGATCCCAGCAAAAAAACTCCGGAAAATCACACATGAACTCCCTTCGCTGCAAGAGCTGACTGTTTACTCCAAGTTCTGAATTTTAAATTATTATTTATTCTTTCATAACTTTAAATCTGTGGCAACCCAGCTTTCTCTAGTGGCCCAATTCATCAAACACGTTTTGTTAATTCAGATAGGCTCTATCAGCCAAGCACTTATGCATGTACTTACTGTCCCCATCAAAAGCTCCATTCACTTTGTGAGGCAGGACTTGCTTTCGCACATGAAATGTCAGAAATGTACTATTTGCAAACTTCTCTGTTTCTTTTAAAGCAGTAATTTGTGTTCATTAAACACACATATATTTCACACTTACGTGCTTCTTCTCTCAAAAATACTCATGAAATTATAGGTTGCAACATACTAGGTTTTATCTCTTGCAAAAAATAACTAATGACTTTGGTGTTCTCAACAGCTCAATTGCTTTCTACATGGAACACTGGTTATGCAATAATAAGAGTGAAAAGCCATTCTGTAATTCTTCATATTCACCAGAGTATCAAGTGAGTCCCTTATCATTGTAAGAATGGCTGTATCAGCTTACCATTGACTTTCGAGATTTCCCAATTATTTTTTGCATTCATCTCGTCTGCAAGGGTGAAAGTAAATTTTGAATAAAAATACTGTTTATCAGCATCAGTAGCTCGAATAAGAGTTCTCTCTCCTCCGCTGACTGGGTAGCAGAAGAAGGTGGGATAATCCGTAGCTATTTGTGGACGGTTATCGTTCACATCAAGTAACTGTAGAATCAAGGACACTTTGGACTTCTGAGCCGCATTATCTGTCAAGTTAACAGAATGCAAAGTTACATGCACATCTTGGATTTACACTCTGGGCTGTTGCATTTGCAACTATCACAGAGGTACAACATCAGATAGGCAGTGAGAGGTGGTGCTCTGTCTCAAGGTTGCAGAAACAAGGTCTCAGGAGGTCCTGAGAGATTTCTGGTAGCTGCCACAACTTTTTAATGAGCATGGTTTATTTACCACCAGCTCTTGCTAACTACAGAACACTAGCAAGGGAAAGGAGGCAGATCATGTCTAGTAATCTGTCACATCCATCATGTCTGGCAAGCAGTCACATCCAAAGTCACCAGTGCTCTTTGGAGCACTCTTAATCATGAAATGCCTTGAGTTTCCCACACCTCTTCTATATACAGGAAATGCAAGCCAAGATGTAAAGATTTTAATGGCTGAAACTAGAATCCTAATATATTTCAGACTTGATAGAGTATTAGTTTTAATTAGAATTAAATAAAATTCTGTAGAAGGTTGCAAATTACTCTCCATGTATGTTTTCAGGAAACCTAACCATACCTAGGAGAAAGACTAAAATCTTCATAGCTGTAGAGGAAAAAGTGGTAGAAAATATTAATACTGAAAACAGTAAAAACATTAGAATCTTTTCTATATGTCATGTGGTTCAAGCAAATATAAGACCATACATAACCTCATGAAAGCTGTTTGAATCCTTGTTATCTACAGCATCAAGATTTCTGCAAGAAATTTAAATTCTTAAGAAATATATACATATAGTATATATTCTTAAGAAATATATATTTCTAAGGACACACCACAGGATGTACATCTGAGATTACATGTTCCAGTACTTTTCATGGGTTTAGTCATGGTAGGTGTGATAATTCCTGATAAAAGACTAAGGACAGGAGATTCCTCTGTGTGTATATTTAGTTGTTTCATCACTTACTTAGCTCTGATACAACAACCTCTGTTGAGTACATTTCTTCTTGTTCTCGATCCAAACGGGAAGCAGTGTATACCTGCCCAGTGTTTGAATCAATTTTCAGCCATTTTCTCACATCACCTTCCAAGGAGTACCTTTGGAAAGAAATAGGAAAAAAAAAAATCACATATAACGTTCCAAATTGGGAAAAAAATCTGACAAAGCAAATACTTCTTTTCTGATTTTATGCAAGAAGCTTGGTTACAGTTGTACTCAAAGAGGGGGTTCTTGGAAGAGTCACAGTACTACAGTACTACAGCCAACTAGGAAAAACAGACAGAGGAAGAGAGGCCAAAATCATCCAGAATAGGAGTGAGAACAGAGCTATGGAAATGCACTGCTACTTCAGCCTGTGTGCTTGCAATTCCACTTTCCTTCTAAATGGGGAATCTGGGATGGTGCTGAGCTTTTAGTTCGGAAATGTTATTTGCCCAAACCCCATGTGCATCTCACTCCATCACGTCTTGGTTTTGATGGAGGTGTAAGCCAAGGGCTGGGGGACAGAGGGGCCAGTGAAGCCAGGCACCCTATTGTGGATCGAGAAGGGACCAGGACCCCAAGGTGAACTATGGTGATTTTCTTCTGCCAATCTGGAGCAGCCTGTAATTACCATTGGGGCAACATTGGAACAAAGAGCGCTTTAAGCATCACCACATAATTGCATTTAAATAATTGTTTAAAAAATCACCAAGGTCTCTGCGTATTTACTTATACAAATTTAACCATGAACATGCGACCCGGTTTAAGCACAGGCACTTGCTTGAGTAGAAGTGACCCGACCTTCTCATTCAATGTTTTTGTTATTTCAGTACCCTTTCTTTCAGTACCCCTTCTTTCAGTACAGTAGAAACAGCATGCTTGTACACATTATACTTTTTATTTTATGCCCTTTAACCTATTTTTAGCAGAAATGTGGTTTATGTATCTCTGAATTCCTGTCATGTGTCTCTGTCATCATCCCCCAGAGCTTCTGGACTATGTGGCTCATTTTCAGACTAGTTTGACAGAGAGCCAAACATGATAAGTTCCCAAAAGTTAGGGACAAGCAGAAAGCCAGATGAGAAATCTCTGGGAATAAGAATCCACGAGAGGCCTAAGAGTCATATTGTGCAACTCCATTAACCACTTGGTGTTTTGCTGAATTTTAGTTAAATTTCAAGGACTGTTTATTTTGAGTTGATCTGCTCAGAATTCCAGCTGGGAATTGTACAGCAAAAGTCACAAATAGCTCTTCTATCTGACTCTACTGTGTGAGGTACATTTACACCATGCAACACAGGAGCTGTCTTGAACAGAGCTTTGCATCCACAATAGAAAGAGGTGTGCCATCTCTGACAGCTAGGAAAGGAAATTAATTATTTTTCAGTTGTAGACTTGAGGTTGTGTATTTTGGTGGTTTCCTTCATGACATGAAAAGCAGCTACTCTCCTGCTGGTTCAGGGGTACACAGTATATGCTTCATTTTTTTTTTATAAAAGCACTATGGACATAGAACATTGCTATTCTCAGTCCAGCTCTACTTTTATCCTGGAGATATAAATTAGCCTGCTCCCCTTTTTGTTTCCTGTTTCAAGGCTGATGTTTGTCACAGCATAGAGAGAAATCTGGTCAGAAAAGCACTACCCACCAGTCTGCTGCAGGTGGGCCACCGGCCCCCACCCCACCACACATCCACCTTCTACTAGGAGATAAGACTTCTGTAAAAACAGTATTTTTCCACATGCCAAGTATAGGGCACATTTTCCTTGCACCTCCTTTAGAACAATTTTTGAAACCCTAAATTCAATTAATTAACCACAGTCACTCTTTTTTACCGTACAGAATCCCCTTCAGGATCATAGGCCTCCACCGTCATGACCAAGGTATTGACAGGAATGTCTTCAGACACTTCTGTTTTGTAAAGTGGCTTCCGGAAAACAGGTGGATCATCCACATTTGTTACAAAAACTTTAAACACGGCAAGAGAGCTTGCGTTGTACTGCACGCCTTGCACCAGCGGTTCAGGGTTTGTGGCATTGATCACCAGGTCGTACACAGGCACCGTTTCAAAATCAAGAGCCTGGATGAATTAGAAAAAAAATTAAGTTCTTGAAGCAATGGCCCTGCTGCTGTGGGGAGCTCCAATGAGAAACTACAAAGTCCCCCTCTTCTCAAGGAGGAGATTACATCCCAAATACAGGCAAAATAAGGGATAGCTGTCAGGAGAAAATGACACTGGGAATGGTCAATTTAAATAAAACCATATGCCTGTTTAGAGGCCTCCTCAGCAACCATGTTTTCTAATAATGTTGCCACCTGCCCGACTACTAAGTTTAATAACAATATCCTGTTTACAGAAATAGTATTTATAGCTCTGTATGAGAAGGCCTCAAATGACCTCCGGGTGCCAAAAGTCATGCAAGGGTTGTTACACCACAGAGTTTCTCACAATTGCCTCCTTGGGAAAAAACGAGGCTGAGGCTGATCCTGAGGATGCTCCACCAGATGCTGACACTGCCTGTGCTTAGCCTGGTGGCAGCACACCAGCTGGATGCACACAATACGGCACCCCTTGGAGAAGGAGTGATAGGTTTTCTGGATCCATAGTTCAAGCACCTTCCAGAAGGCTAATTTCAAAGAGAGAAGAATTTTGCTACTGAAATTCATGGATGCAGCAAAAAGTTTTCCTTATATACCTGTCTCCAGCATTTAGCATGCAGGCTGTATCACCAACTGCAGCACACGCTGCCCTTGGCCTGGTCACAGTTAACATTTCCCTCATCAAGAACAAACTGTGTCTCCATGCTGACATTGAGACATGCTGGCTACACTTGCACCTGCTTTGCAAAGGCCACTAATGGCCAGAGCAACTGCAGAGAGAAGATTCTGCCCTGTCACAGCCCACCACTACCACCCACCACAGCATCAGCTGGCTTTCTCTTCTCCAGAAATGCTGCTGTACAATCACTCAAATAATGTAATTTTTTTATCTTTGTGGTGCATAAAGACCTTCTTCGCTGGCCAGAACCTGCTCTTCTGGAGAAGCAGCCAGCAGCAGAGCCAGTGGAGGGAGCTGCTGGTGGTGGTGGGTGGGGAGGGCACAGCAAAGGCGGGAGGATAGGTGTGTGTGAACACTGCACAGGCACAGTGCCTGAGCCCAAAAGTGGAGCCTCCTGCAGTTTGTGTCACGCTTAGGGTGTCCCCACCCCAACACCACTCAACACTCTCCCCACAAATCATTACCAGGGCAGTAACTGAATATGACAAATAAGTAACACTAAAGGAGAAGAACAAAATCCCTCTATTCACCTTGTTAATCTTGATGAACCCTCGGTTTGTTTCAGAGTCCGTCTCTATGATGAATGTATTGTTTGGATCTCCTTCCTTCACTTGGTAAATGACGAGGGAGCTCCCTGTGGCAGGCTCATCTCCATCAGTTGCTTGAATTTCTAATAACACAGTTCCTACTGGGACATTTTCTGCCACAGTCACACTGCCATACTGAAGAGAGAGAGGTGTCAGAGAAACATGACATACCATTTGTGGATAAGAACTTCAGCACAACCACAAGGTTGTGATCTGCATGGATGGATGTACCTTAACTTACAGCAGCCACATGAAGGAGGAAAGCTTTTTAGCCACACATTTATCATAGGTGGTGGGATCTATGTCAGGGTCACTAGTCCAGCACCAGTTCCCAAATCTTTAGCTCCTCTGTCATCAAAACCAGCCCATGATCACACAGCAGGGAAAGTACAGCTTCTCTGTACCTGTGAGCACCCTGGCCACTCATTGTTAAATATTTGATTGCATCATGCACCATAAGCTGTTGCCACATTAGCATCCCAGCTCTTCTGACTCTTTTATGTGTGCCCTTGCCCAAAAGCCTCACCTTGAGACCAGGTCCTGGACCAAGACCTTGAGGAGAGTTGGTATAAAACCTGCTATGCAGGCACCTTGTCTGCATGTGACTGTGCTGCCATTGCCTTCAACAGAGAGCTGGGCAATGCAGCCTGCAAAGGCCCAAAAACCAACACAGCTTCCCTGAAAGGTCAGCTATGCATGATAGGCCAGACAGCTCTCCTGAGCTCACCACCTACATGGCCTGCAGGAGTGGTGGGAACTGAGACACCTCTGTGTACGTACTTCAGCCACACCGGTGTCTGCCAGGAGGCTTGAGCCATCAGGCAGAAGTCACAAAATGTCTGCAGGTCTCTGCCAGATGCCAGCACCTCCACCAAAGAGGAGGCAAGAGCCTGACGCCCATCCTGGAGTCAGGTCATAGAGCATGGATCACTACCCCACTGTTTCTGGTCAAGCCCAAGCCACATAGGGCTTTTGATTCCCATTCACCTTCTGGCTGTTTTGGGTATACTAGTGCTGTGTTTGCAAAGGTACTTGGGAGTGCTAGCTTTTTTCCATTTAGCTGTTTGATTAATTTTAAAGCCTTTTCCTCCCCCTTTCCTTCAGAACTTGCATTTCTCGATTAAACTGCTTTAATAGAAAAGTTTATTTCTGTATACATAGTTTTCCACTGAGCAAATTACCTTAAATTTCATAATTAGCTATTACTTTGTCCCATTGCTCACTGTCTAGATCAAGCTTACATGCAGACTTGCAACAATATTTTGCCTTTATTTTTACTAGTAGTTACTCTTACTTGTTCTGTAAATGGCTAGTTTCCCCACTGACATTCTATAGACATTGAAGGCATGCTCAGACACTTGTCAAAAGTTATTGGAACATCCAAAATTATGTTAAAAGTACTCACATCTGAACTTTGAAAGATGGGAATTTGATCATTGATGTCAATGACGTGTACTTCCACGTCACAGATTGTTTCAAATTCTGCATGGAAACACACAAAAAAGGTCACACCAGCCTTTCTGCCAAAAATAACTTTCCTCCAGAAGGGTTCACTGTGAGCAGTAGTGAGCACTGCCAGATTGCCCAATCTAAGCATAAAGTTGAGAGGAGCACTTAGCTCAGATATCTCTCAGCCAATGACAACTTCACTCTCTACCTTATCATTGAACTTCCCAATTTCTCCAGCACTGTCTCATCCTGTTTCATTTCCCTCACTTTTTAAAACCATGTCTGTTTACCAAGATGATGATAGCTATGAATTGTGTTAGCCATCTCAGTATCACTTTTCCATGTCAAAAAGTAAGCCCTGGGTCGTTGATGATCCCTTGTCCCCTTGGTCATCAGGCAGCACCCTCAATTTTGTTACAGACAGACCTAAACTTCAGATCTATGTAAATCTAATCACTACCTGAGCAGGGGCACCCATGACAATGGCAGGTTGTGATTTTAAAAGCATCATATATCCATATATGGAGAGATTTTAGTGTTTTACAAATATATTTCATGAGCTGAAGTTAAGGAAAATTCTAAACAACATTGTTTGGATGGAATTCAAATAATCATCCAAAAAAAATCACCAGCTTCTCCCTCTGGAAGGTTTTCCATCATCTGCCAGAATGATGTAATTTCATTTACACACGTTACACTGCTTCCTTTACATGCCAGTTCCTTCATGCACAAGATTTCCCTGACTGTTGGGACTCCAGCACAAAGCTTTAAGCTTTGGAATGGAGTTTGATTTCCTTTCAATTCAGTGAATCACAAAAGGACTCCTGGCAATTTACATAAGCGAAAATATTAGTTTTGAAGCTTAATTTTAGCTTAATTTTTTCTCTCAATGTTTTAAAATATTATCTGGACTGTCTGAGCAGCTGTGTTTAATTTCTTGATCTTTTTTTTCAGTCAAGTCTCTTTGAAAGATCTGGGGGAAAACCACAATTATGATCTCTTCATTTTTTCCCCCTGTGGAAGGAAATCTCTTACTGAAGTACTTGTTAACAAGCTTCCCAATTTAGCCACATTCTGTCCTAGGGCTGGTTCCCTTCCATGCTTGCATTATGAATCATGATTAATCTCTCTGCATCTCAAGAAGAGGGCAAGTAGCATGCCAGAGCCAGATAGCTCAGTGCTACTGCCTGTTCAGCAAATCCTGCTTGTCTCTCCCCACATCCCTTAGACCCTGAACACAAGTCATGCCAGTGTGAACAGTTATTCCAATGTAAAACAGCAGGAATTACATACGGTCATCTGTCACCAGGACCTTCAAGGAATACTTGGCTGAATCACGTTTGCTTAAGGAACGGCCAGATAATTGCAAAGTCCCAGTGTCTTGCTGAATATAGAAGAGATTCTTTATGGGAACCTCAGGTTCCTGACTTTGGATTTGAAACTTCAGACGAGAGTTAAGAGTATCCTTCTCATCCATGTCTGTAGCCAACACGGTGCCAATATCACTTCCTGTAGCAGAGCAGAGATCGGAGTCAGACAGATAATGCAGGGGTCCCACAGAAGTACACAGTGACAACAGTGATGCCAGTGCAAAGAGCAGAGAGTCAATAAAAATAAAACTGCATGGAAAACACTTAAATGGACACAATCATTTCACTTCTGTGGGTTTTTCCCTTTAGCATCTCAATATATTGGTTTCGGGTCAGGGCATTGCAAAAGACTGTAACAGCAGAGTCTTCAGTCCTGAAACCAAATAACTAACGTCAAGATATTGGACAGATTTTGGTAATGGTCCATTGAAGTCAAAAGCATTACACTGGAAAAGCAGTTGGATGAGGGAAAATGGGGTCCTACCACTCTAAGAACAATATTTCTTGTATTGGTAAGAAAAGAGGTGATTTTCTTTACACAGTGGTCCAAGTCCTGGGAAAATGCAGTTTTATATTTTAAATAAAACAGCATTTTTAAAGTAGGCATTTTGAGTCTGTCCTTTTCAGGTTCTTGAAATCCTTTCCACAAGAATTGTTGAAGGGAAAACAGGAGGGCTATTTGCACAGGAAAATATTTCCCTGTGACAGCCATGTTTTAATCTTTGGGATCAGAATTCCCAGCTTCATTCACACACAGCTGGAAACAACAAGACTACAAGGAGGTGTATAAATTAACAGAAGCTTTTTTCTTACCTCCCTTTTCATTTTCTTGAACTTCAATTATGGTGAGGTCCTTCTGGCACACGGGAGGATTGTCATTGATGTCTTCCACAACAATTTGAATTTTCAAAGGCTTGTCCACCAGTTCTCCTGTGGTATCTTTTGACACCACAAAGAATGTATACTGCAACAAAAATATAACAATTAGATGGTTTAAATGTCCCCTGTGACAATATTTTGCATTTTAGTATGAAACTACGGGAATATGACATACCATCTCATGAGTTTGTTCAGTATTTTCTCTTTGTTTAAATCAGAATTCTTCCATCACCCCTTAGTTTCTGAGGCCTGAATTCTCAGAATATTTTAAAATCTGTGGTCCCCAAGGTCTGAAATAGATCTGAAACTTCCCGGTCTCCTACACTCCACACTTTCCACTGCCTACCTCTTACTCATGCACCTACAGCCCTGCCTTAGCTGGTCCATGTTGTACATTGTACATAGCTGTGGGCAGTGATTGCTACTGCCAGACCCACTCCAGGGTAAGAATCTGAAGGCTGTTTAGAGCACAGAAGGTAGAACATAGAAGCATAGAAGTTTCACATATATCACATCATTTCCAAACAAAAGTGACAAGAAATATATGGCTTATCTATTCTCCCCTTCCCTGTTCCTCTTCCTTTCTATTGAGCTTTCGCATATTTACTCCCACACCAACAATTAGTTTCCTGCGGTGATCTCTGCCATCAATGAAGTTTTATGTGTTTACTTACACTGTCCTTTACTTCCCTGTCCAGTGGTTCGGTCACATAAATATCCCCATCCTTACTGATGGTAAATGGAAGCTTTGGCAGGCTTTCTTTTTCAAAAATGTCATAAATTGCACCAGGTTCATTTGACTGCACCTAAAAAAAAAAGAAGTCATGATAGGAAGTCAGAAGTGTAGACTGAGATTTAACAGGGATCATTTATGGATCACAAACAGAAATAATTGCATTCCTGTTAGCTTCATAACCAGAAAATTAACAGTTTGGCAGGCTATCGGGATGAATTGCAAAAAATCAAACTGATAAGCCACCTCTGCTCTCTGGATTGTGTGGTCAAACCACTTTACCTCAGTTTCTCCATCTGTCTACATGGGCTACAATGCTTAACTTTTATTAAAAGGGTTTTGTGAGATAAATAGTGATTATGAGAAAAAAAAACACATTATTTGCATTTGAATATCTTGATACTAATTATTTCTGTCTCCTTACACTCTTTATTCCTGCCTTTTGTTTTATTTTATGTAATTCAGAGAAATGGAACAACAAAGCAACACTAAATTAGGAGGAGCTGTCAACTCCCTCCAGGACAGAGAGGCCCTGCAGAAAGACCTTGAGAAATTATGGAGATGGGCAATCACCAACTGTATGAAGTTTAACAAAGGCAAGTGACAGATTCTGCACCTGGGATGGAGCAACCCTGGTTTTATGTACAGGCTGGGGAACAAGAGGCTGAAGAGCAGCTCCACTGAAAGGACCTGAGGGTTCTGGTCAGTGGCAAGTTAAATATGAGTCAGCAGTGCCCTGGCAGCCAGGAGGGCCAGCTCTGTCCTGGGGGTCACAGCATCACAACCAGGCAAGAGAGGGGATTGTCCTGCTCTGCTCTGCACTGGGGCCTCAGCTTAAGTATTGTGTGACATTTTGGGCACAACAATATAAAAAAGACGTTAAGCAATTAGAGAGTGTCCAAGGGAGGGCCATGAGGATGGTGAAGGGTTTGGAGAGGAAGGCTTAGTAGGAGCTGTTGAGGACATTTGATTTGTTCAGCCTGGAGGAGGCTGAGGGGAGACCTCAACATCCTCATGAGGGGAGCCAGAGGGGCAGGCACTTCACTTTCATGACCAGGGGCAGGACTTGAAGCTCAGTTGGGGAAGGTTTATGTTAGATATCAAGAAAAGGTTTTTCAGCCAGAAGGTTGCTGGGCACTGGAACAGGCACCCCAGGGAAGTAGTCACAGCACCAAGCCTTCATTAGTTCAAGAAGCATTTGGACAATGCTTTCAGGCACATGGTGTGACTCTTGGGGTGTCCTGCACAGGAGCTGGACTTGATGGTCCTTGATGGGTCTCTTCCAATACAGCATATTCTATGATTCTGTGATTCTGTGAAAACTAATACCTGGTGCCTATCTGTAAATAGGTACATGCACACCCTTTACATTCATCAAGGCTTATGAGGAAGGCTCTTTTCTAAGGTGCTGCACATTTAAAATTAAACGAAGTACACATATTGGCAAATCAATGGAGTCAGTATTAATGTTTATGTTCTATATAGCAGCAACTGCATTTCATTTTCCCCCAGGCAGAATCAACATGGCATTGGCTACCACATGAAATTTATATACAAGTGACCCTAAAATGGGTGCACCCTTACGTTTTTCTTCCACTCATTTTCATTCTGGACTTCCTTGGGCTGTTGCTGAGGCCAGTGGGAATAGCACCAAGCCAGTTACTCTTATGAACAGGATCAATGGAATCCTGCCATGTTCAAGGGATGACAGCATTGGGGTGTCACTGCCAAGGCATTTTTCAAAGTCAAATATTTATGAAAGGCTGTTGGCCTGTTAGTTAATATGTACTGATGTATACACTGCTATTGGTCTGCAGTTATCAGCAAAATATTTTGTGCTTGAACTGTGAAAAGAGGAATACTGTGAGAATGCAGGATGTGAAGGAGGGTGTTTCAACCCTTTCTAGGTACTTTTGATGTAGCAGTTGCGCTGCATGATACGAACTGGTCACATTAGGTGTCCCTGAATGTGGGGGACTGCCCACAACAGGGCTGTTGTGGAGCTGGTCCCCTGCTCTGCTCTTCTGCAGGTGGAAGAAAGTAATCTTAAAATAAGCTCCAAAAAACTCTTGGTTTGCTCAGAGCCTGGAGGACTCATGACTGGATTTTGCTCGCAAACTGAAGGGCAAAGTCCAGTCACTCTAATGTTTGTATTGACCGTATCTCAATCATCTTCAAACTGTTAACTTCCTTGCTAACAAAAAGTCAATGAGACTTCCATTAATAACAATTTCCAAAGGATGCCATATTAAAAAAAAAACTGGGAGGTGTCAAAGTCCTTCTGAAGAGCCTGGCGTTGAATGCACTGGGGACACTCACAGTTAGCTGCAAGCAGAAGTTCAAGGAGTGTGGTCAAGAGCCCTACCTTGCTGATGTTGACAGGGTGGACCTGTGTTGAGTTTTCTTTGATGTAGATGGTGGAGGGAGCTTTCCACAGGCTCTCCATCACAGCAATGATCACATCAACGCTGCTGGTGAAAGCATTCGTTGTCATCCCTGCCATATCCTTCACAGAGACAACGAGTGTGAAGGTGTCCTGCTTTTGAGGATCCAAGTAATAAGAACCTAGAGACAGAGCAAAGAGTCAAGAGAAATGACACAGAGGCTGTGGGGGCTGTTCATCTGCCTGTTGCCTCCTACATGCACTATCGTTCTTTAACTGCTTCAGACTTACTCCTTAGATTGTCCTTTGGGATAAACCTCAGCAAGCATGTCCTCTGGGTTCTCTGAATGATGCAGCATAGCATCATGGAGGATGGAATCATATGAGGCCTCGGTGCTGTGGTCTCATTTTGTGCAGATGCATCACTGAACAGCCCTCTCCCCAGTTAGGCATTTGTTCAGCCCAGCAGAATAGGGTGTTTCTAAGTCATTGCAATTTAGTTGGGATCACATGTCCAGCTGGGTTTTCTCTACATTTTTCATGTTACTTGGGTTTCTAGATTTCAAGGCAGAGAATTAATTCCAAGATATGAAACAGTATAGTCCTGAAGGCCGGAAGACCTATCTCTTGTCTCAGTGTACCTTTAGATCTCAATCTCCATTTCTGCTGGCTTCCCTTGAATTTGGTGGGACAAGAAACAAATTCCCCAAAACCAGGGATTTAGTGGAGTGTGTCCCACTGACTACATTTATTCAGAATGTAGCATCAGACCCATGTTGTTTTATTCCTATGCACACCTCAGAACTCATGCTTGCTCTTTGCAAACAAGAATCTTTTTACGTACCTGTTATGCTTGGTGAGATTGCTCCAGTCACATTATCAATCTGGAAAAGCATTTCTTCATAAGGTTTGGGAAAATGATGCAAAATGCTGTATGACAGCTGTGCGTGGGGAGTTGTAGGATCATCACGGTCAGTGGCATTGACATACATGAAGGGTTTGCCTGTTTGGATTGGAGAAGAAACAGTGGGAAAAGAGACTGAACTTTAACACGTAATCCATTCGAGCAGAGCTCTCAAACCAGGAAAGCAACTTATGGGGAGCTACCATTGTTCCATAATGCATCTCATGGGAAGCCTTGTGCAGAGGTTACACTGCTGTATGCCATCCCACAGGTTGACCCTCCACCAGCTCTGCTTAGTAGGATCACAAAAGGTGTGACCAGTTGATGAAGAAGGTGACAGAGCTAAATCAGCAGAGAGCTATCTATCACACAAGAGTGCCTGAACCCAGAATTCAGCTCACTGGGATCTCTCCTTAAGGCCACTTTGTAGTTCTTACACAAATCAGTTAAACCCAAAGCACCTTGATAAAACTGGTGTACGGCTTGCAGCACAGATGTAATAAAAGAATAATCATATAATCATATGGTGAAAATAAATGGAAATACACAGAAATGTAACTCAACTTTCGAGCACCAGTGCAACATTCAAAATCTTTTTGACTTGGATGCAATTAAGAATATTGTAATATGTTTCACAGTAATATGTTTCAGAATGACTTTCTAACTCTGTGGAGGTTTATATGCATATTCTTTAGCAAAAGTTTCTTATTGAGTCCACAGCCACAGCAATAACAGGTGCATGAGTCCTCTGTTTTATTTCCAAGATGTAAGTCTCAAACTGCTCTTTTACACTTGCATGACTCTTGGATTGGATCACTGCAATCCATAATCTAAGACTCTCTTCTAAACATTGAAGTTCAGCCCATGTTCTGAGAATCATCAGTCATGGTAAGCACATACCCCATATCTATCCTGGCACTTTCTTTCACTGATATGTAAAGATTCAGATAATCTTAGCATTCTCTTTCTGTATAGTCTTTGGTAGACTTTAAATTTTAAACCCCTTCTAGCATAAGAGTGGTTTGGTTTGTTTCGGTTCTTTTTCTTAGTTTGTTTGTTTTTTGTTTGTTGGGGTTTTTTTTGTTTTTTTTTTGTTTGTTTTTTTTTTTTCAGAGCAATGGAGAGAGCAGCAGTATTTGCCTGTTAAGTGATACTTGCAAATAAGTAATAAAAAATATTTCTAATTGCTCTCATCTCTTTACATTGCACAGTGGTCACCTCTTTGCCCTTTCATTATATTATAGAGGCTTTCATCCTCATTTTGTACAGTTCTGTGGGAAGAAAAAACAATCTTTTTTCCAGCTTGTATAGCGGCCACTTTATCTTCCTGCTTAATTTACCTACCTTCCTATTAATAATAATATTTAATTATGGTGGCATTTACCTGGACGAGAGTTCTGCCTCACTACTCCATAGTACCTTTTCTGGTCAAATTCTGGTGGGTTGTCATTGATGTCCTCCACATATATTGTAACAGCATATGGACCTTTAACAACATTTCCACTTTCATCCAGACTTTCCACCTGATTTGAAAAAAGAAGGAAGAGCAAAGAAATATTTTCATGCAAACAGGTTAAAAGGCATAATTTAATATCAGGATGTCTGTCACCCTGATTTTTGTAAGACTTTCTAAGCCTTCTGATATTTACATATTTGTGAAGAACTTTCTCACACACTTTCTGTAAACAGCTCACTGTTTTTGCATTCCTTCATAGAGGAGGAGAAAAATTGATGGACTGTTTGTCTGTCCAGTGTCTTTGGAGAGGTGGCACTGCCACCATCCAATCCACTGTCACTTTTGAAAGGTATAAATACGGGAGTCAGAAAAAATAAACCCTCTTCTCCTCTCTTCTGATCACCTGAGCTGCGGTGTGTGTCTGTGTTCTTTTGTGTCCTATAGCGACAGATGTCAGATGCCAGGTCACTCTTACTGTCATGCAAATCTGGTGAGAGCCATCACTGGGTAGGTCCACATACAAGGACAAATTTGCCACTGTAGCTCCCTGACAAAAATTTGCCACAGTATATAATGCCAACAAAACAAAATAACTCACTCCTGCTTCTGATGACACCTTTCAGAGGATAATTTCTCACTTCCAGTTTCAGCAGACTACTTGTATTTTTGCACAGCTTTGAATTCATGTTTTTCTTTAAACAGCAATATATACTTTCTAGCAAACAAGGAGAAAATCCAACATGATATAGCATTTATAACTGATTGCTATTATAAATATAAATCAGATAAAAAGTCTGATATAAGGGTATGTAAAGAAAAATTAACTATTAATTCTAATAACTTTTTTCAAATAATTTGACTTATTTTCCAGCCTTCTTTAATTTAAAGCATCAAGTATATATTATATCTGTCACACTTCATTTTGTTTTCACATAATAGATAAAATCACAGTTATTTATGCCTAAGCAAGCATAATTTTTTCATTCTGTCATCACTTATTGTCTATAAATTATTCACATGCTTAGGGTTATTAACTTCTGGGGCTAGAAAATTGTCCTCTCTAATTCCAATCCAAAGGGTGCTTTAGAGCTGAGAATATGAAGCCATGAAACCTGAAATGCTAGACTTTACAAAGACTGCTAAGGCTGGCTAAAAAAAGCATCATGTACTTTTCTGTTCAGATACTGATCCTCTCATGATCATCTCTTCTCAGCTGCTAGTACCTCAGAAAAACACAACATCATTTTTGACATGGTTTAAGAGGACAAGGCCATACTGAGACCCAAAGACTGCCTATCCACTGCTCCTTTCTCAGCAGCGTTTACACTAGTGAGATCCTCATGGAAAGGATATAATAGCAGGACAAGCACACAAAGCTTTTTCCTCTCTTTGATTCCAACATCTGCCAAACAGCTTTCTGCTGTTATCTGACAGAGGTTAGATCTGTGCCTTTCTGCCTAAATGTCTTTTACTCACCCTGTTTCACAGAGTCACAGAATATTCCAAGTTGGAAGTGACCCACAAGGATCATCAAGTCCAACCCTGAAGCGAATGGCCCATACAGGGATCAAACCTTGGCATTATTAACACCATGCTCTAACCAACTGAGCTAATCTTAGTTTGTCGCCATGTATATTATAAACTTCCTAAATTATTACAATAGTTTATTTTTCCACTCCAGACATGGAATTCACCCTATCAGCTTTCAGGGGCAGCAAGAGAAGCTCATTCATGAGGCCAGATTTTACTTCTAGTCGAGTATTCCTATCATATTAGAGAGTTAAAGGGTTGGTGTTTGCATCACAATTTTTGTTTTCTCAACATAGCCTTCCTCTGCTAAGAAGCCTTTTCTTGCTCAGTCTTTGAGAACTACAAAACTGTATGTCTTCCAGCAAATCTTGATATTAAAAATGAAAAAGCTGCCTGTAAACATAAGCAAAATAAAGGATTCAAAATTTCAAAAGATTTCTCTTAACATCAGGTTTACCAAAAGAGGGCGAATGTGAATACTTCTCCCTTCATATTTTTCACTGAGATTTTTACCTGCAGCTTGTGCACTTTTTGGGTCTCCCAGTCCAGAGACCCATTGATATACAGGATGCCTGTCTTCGGATCAATGTCAATAATTCCAGCTTTTTCACCAGACATTCTGAAACTCACAGCAGGTGACTCAACTGTGAACTACAATGGCAAAAAAAAAAAAAAAAATTAAAAAAAAAAAAGAGGGGAAAAAACAATCATTATTTTTCAGCATTTTCACCATAATAAAAATAATTTCATGCTTTTGTGACCTGAAATCTATTGCCAACAGTGTGTTTGACTGGGAGAATGATATTCCAAGAGTCTGCTCAAACAAGTCTGCTCTTTTCTGATCCTCAACAGAGGATTTTTCACATTATTTCCAGAATGCTGCAAGAAATCCCGAATGCAATTTGTTTCCAAAGCAAACGTCTGCTTAGGACGGGCTTTGTCTGAGGACGGGAATGGAAAAAAATGACACATATCCTCCATTTGCCTGGGAGCTGGATCTGTCCTTCTGTGGTTATGGCTTTGGGAGGAAAAACTCAGAGTCAAAGGAAAATGATGACACAAGTTACATGGAAAGAAATTCTCCAGGAATGTTGATTTTATTAATCCCTGTCTTAGGATATCCTCTTAGAAATGTGTTTGAGAGGGGGTTGTCTCCTGCTCTTTGCATGGAAACTCTTGAATTCCCAGAGAGAGGAATTAAAAATTAATTTTGGATCCTCTCAAGGGACTGTTCTTCCCACCAGCACAGAGACAACACTTTGTATGTGGTCTCTGTGTACAGGCTATGGGGTTTTTGACCGGAGTGGATAACACGAGACATTTGATTACCTGGTGTAGGATGCGTGGACCCCCTCCTTCTTGAACAGAGAAGTCCATGTCCTTCAGAGGCCCACTTACACTCAGGCCCTCCAGATTAAGCCATATAGCCTGTGAGAGAGATAGGGGGAGGGGGTGGAGGAAAGCAGCTGAGGGATGTCTGCTGCCACCGCACACAAAGAGCAGCTGCCCACCACTGAGCCTCCTGCAAGCTGTTTTGCTATAGCATAATGGCAGAGACTCTTCCAGGTTTGCACTGAACATGTCCAGCTTCTTTAGTGTACATAATTTTTAAAAGCAGTGTGATTTATTAATTAATTAGAGAACAAAGGCTTGTGCCCTGCCTTTTTATGGCCACTACAATAATTTAATGAGACTGGATTTACCTTCAAGAGCAAACAGAAGAAGAGAATAGATGAATCTAGACTGAGAGCAAAAGGGGATTCATAAAATCATCGTGAATCATTCTTGTGAAAACAAGGGTGTCTGGGAACCAACATCCCACCTGGGGATGGGGAGGAGCTGTGGCTGCACCCTTTGCAATTTCCACAGTAAATCAAATCCTTTTTGTATGGGAATGAGGTGGGCCTCTCTGGGTACCTGCACCACTCCCCTCAGTGCCACAGCCACCTGGGCAAGCCCCTTGAGCCCTGTGCCTTCACATCAGTTGCAGGTGAATGCAAACCACAGGGAGAACAAGCACGTCCTTCAGATCTTTGGTTTTTACCTGATAGCAAAAATGTCATACAAATCTGTCTCAGCCTCTGTCTTCTTCCTAATGGCTAGCAATGTCTTAACATCATGGGTTTTTTCTGCCAAATTTTGCCCAAAGACCTCCACACTTCCACTCTAACATTTCAGAGCTGTTCTTGCTTCCAAACAAAAAAAAAATATAAAAACCCCAAAAAAAAGAACAAAAAAACCCCCACAACACAACAATGACCCAAAACCCCAAAACAAACAAAAAACAACCAATCAATCAAAATCAAAAAACCCAAAAACAGAAACAAAACTGAGCTTCTCAGGGAAGGCCTTGCACACAAGACAATTCACATTGTGGGTCAGATAATCAACCTGTTTCTTCAAAGGCAAGACCAAGCTTCTCCAAATTCCCTCACTTCAGCACCTATCTTGACAACACTGAGGATCTGCCTGCCAGAATTAGGGCTCCATTATTTGGCTGCACAAGTAAAGTTTCTTTTCTTCCATAGTAAAAATTAATTGATTTTGCTTTACAGATTTAGAGTACCATTGCCACCCTGTCCATCACATCACAGAGCTGGGTGTGTGTTCTCTGCTGCATGACTTTTTCTCTGGATTTGATCCTGCTGCTGCTGGGACAGCTATTCAGTTTCTCACAGAAAAACACAGTCTGCATAATTACCAAGGGAAAGCTTAATTCTGCCTATGAAAAAAGCATAGCTAAGTTCAGCACTATTCACCCTAAAGCACTGCTCTCTGTGTATGTGTCACAAGTAGTGTTTCAATAATTCCATATTGTTCTTAATAATAAGCAGAGATGCTGTCCCACTCACCTACAAGGCTTTGTGACTCCTTTTGAAAAGAGGAGAAGCAGAGAGCTGGGGAAGGAGAGGGAGGGATGCTAGTGGACACTAGTGTCAGCAGAGGAATATCAACAAGTGCTATGCATCCAAGAAAATGCACTTTGCAGCTACTTTTTAACATTTTTGCAAAATGTTGACTGCTGGCTCCTGCCAGGGACCAGATATCAGGACCTTGAATCTGACCTGCTATGGAACTTCCCGTGTCACACAGCCTGGCTCCTGGAGGCTTTTCCCAGGGCCATTTTGTGAACAGATTTTGCTTTATCATGTTCCTTTACATGGAGGAACAAAGGCTGATGCTGTAAAACCCAACAAGTCCAAAGTGCAGCCTATGAAGCAAGTAAGCTATATCACTTCTGTCAATTAAAATTACTTTATGTGGACCATAAAACATTTCCAAACATATTTCTCCTGCATGAATCATATTCAGGAGATTGAAAGGGAAAGAGGCTTTACCTCTTGGTCCATATCCACTGGCATCTCCCTGAAGATGGCTATAATACCTGCAGAGTGGCTTCATGGGGCGGGGCAGCACTGCCACAAGCAGCAGCTTGTGAAGTGGGAAGGGAAAAGGAGGTGCTCACTGTGGCACCCCTCAAGGTCTCCATATTCTGAGGCATTTTTTACTGAACTTGAATTTGATGCATTTTTTCAATCTTTTCTGTTAATTTCAATTGTGAAGTTAAAGTCACCACTGCTGTAGCCTTTACAAGCATCAGTAAATCTATTTAATTTAATACATAAGGTCCAAAAAGAGCATAATTAATACATTCCAGTGCCAGAAAATCCTCTGAAAAGGGATTCACATGAACCAAATAATGAGGATACTAAATTAATATGCACAGTTTAAACTATGAGCCATTATATGTCTTAGAACACATTTAACATGTCAGTACATGTATGGATCAAAATGCAGAACACATGATACTGGTGTTTTCACTCTTTGGTGATTTGTTGCAGTATGTTCAAATATTTTCTAGTATGAAATTCACATATTGGAAACAATGATATCTAAAGAGGAAGTAAAAGAAGCAAAAAAAGTAAATGGTGCCTTTTTAAGTTTTCTTTCCTAATGACTGAGATGCCTTCTTACCTCGCTGTGCGGTCGCACGCAGGTGCTGGGGACACACTCCCACACCCAGAGTTACAGCCACTCTGCTGGCACCAGTGCCAGCCTCACCTGCAGGCTGGCACGCCCCATGGATTAGAGCTCAGAGGCTCAGAGGCAACCTTTGCCATTTGCTCACAGATAAACAAAGGAACTCACCAAGTGAATGAGAAGCAGAAATTGAAGTCCACACAGCTTAAGCATACTGGAATATGCTTTGCTTCAGTTCCTGCAAAGAGATGACAGTCACTTTATCTTCATAGAATTAGCCCAGTCTATTTGCAAACTAAGGCAACAGCTGAGTTTTCCTGAAGCTGCAAGGAGAGAGCTGAGGAGTGAGTCCCAAAGGAGCAGGTGCAGCTCTGCCTGTGAGAGGAGAGACCACTGGTACCCCTGGGCTGCCAAGGAAGGCTGCACCCATCAGGTTGTGCCTAATGGTGCAAGAGATGCAACGTGTGAGATCCCCAAAGAGTTGTCAAAGATTGAACCTGGCACAAAAATTCAAGCCATGCAAGGGCATTCTTGCAATGATTCTGTACCACAAACCCATTTTCATTTCTGCTTTACTGAAAAAAATTAAACATTCACAGGAAATGCTATAACCACAGGACAAAAGTCCTGCAGAGACCATCTTGAGGTGTCAGTCTTCTGGATCCAAAAACCAGCTGATTCCCACAGATTGCAGAGGCAAAGGAAGCCTAAGGTATCTGCACTCCCTAAAGCAACGTGGCTACTTAAAAATTTCCAAGTCCCAGGAGTGCTGTCTGCCTCAAATTTCAAAGAAATATTGAGCACACACTTCCACGATTTATGCTACATCCTCCTGAAAACTAGATGGCTTTCTCAAAATGCAATCCTACTTCCTCACTGCCTCTAGATTTTAACAAAGAGGATGAGGCCAGTTCTGGAAAGAGGTGGAGCTGGTATATTGTGCTGCCACCTTCATGTTATATAGCTCATACCTTCCACAGGAATCCTTCCTCAGCTCTGTCCCATGGAGGCCCCCAATGGGGAGAACGCAGCTCCCTCCAGATGCCTTCCTCCTTATGCTTCCCACCATACCATTTGTCCCTCCTCCTTTTTTTCCCTCAGTGGCTGAATGAAAAGGGAACCTGTAAATATAGAAACTGCTTCCCACACTGCTGTTCTCTCCACCACTCATTCTAGGACATGCCACAGGAGTTTATCTTCCAAATCCCATTCTGAGCTGTGTTGTACTTTGTGTGCAATTATACCCTTTGAAAGTACTGGGCTCTTTCCCTGGGCTGGAGATAACTGTGTGGGTATTGGAAGAAAATAATATGACATCACTGAAATCAGAAGGGATCAGGAAAATCATTAAATTTGTCTGGAGATAAGGGCTGAAAGTGAGCCCCCCATAGATGTTTGGCTGTGGTACCTCCTTAGTGGGTTCTCCACAGACCTCCTGAAGCCAGAGGAGGTGGCACAGGCAGGGCAGAGAGAAGTAGAAGACACTTTGAACCTCCTGGAAGGACACTTTGAAGTAAAACTGTTGCTGATATTCCGGTTATACAGTCAATGAAAATTCTTTCAGTTCCTTTGCCCGTACAACCTCTCCCTCCTCTCCCCTCCTGCCGCTCTCTTCTGAATATATTGGCCAGTTCCAGCTGCACTTATTAGCCATGTGGGAACTTCAAAAACCTCATACCTTATTAATGTGGGGTAGAAGGTGGGACCCAAGGTGTTCCCTCTCCATCCTGTATGGCTGCAGTCTGTGCCCAGGGGCTCCCTGCAGGGTTTTGTCTGCTCCTCTGGAGGAGGCACGGCTGGAGGTGCCCCTTTGCCAGCCAGCAAGTAGAGGAACACCAGGGAGCTAAAAGTACTGGGGGAGGCCATTAAAAGTGAAGAAAAACCAAGTGGTCTGGGATACCATGGTCTAGATTCAGGGAAAAGAGAAGGAGCAAGACCTACAGGGAGAGGAGAAAGTTTCAGGGACACATCCAGTCTTTCTTCTGGGGCCAGAAATTGCTAAATGTGGCTGTGTCATGGCCAGGTTCTCCTGTCCAGATCCAACTACCAAATACAGCAGTGGAAATGCAGCCATTTCACAGTTTGCATGACAAGTGCCTTTGATGTTCCCTTCTCTTTGAACATAAACATCATTTCCTTATGTTATGCTATTTACAGTGCCTATTGCAAGTCTTGATCGGTCCTTGAACATTTATTTTTGGGTAGAAACTGTTACCGAGTCTCATGAACCGTCTCACTGCCAAGAACCAAAGCCCCAAAATCCATACTCCTCTGCCACTCAGAAGAGAGTTCCAGTATATATATATTTGTATAAAAGTTTTCAGTAACAGGCAGCTTCAGGATTAGAATAGCATCAGCTTAACTAAAAGCAGCTTGAGATCTAGGCTGAGCACCAGGGCCATATTTTCTCCTTCATTTCTTAGCTTCGTCTCAGTGCTATATCCCTAATAATCCTTCACGTTTCCCATGACTGAAGAGAAATCTCTAGGATAACCATCATACAAATATTCCAGTGACTTTCAATAATAAACATTCAGAGAACAAAGAATATTCCCAGAGATTAAAGATCAGTAACAATCACAAGTATTTGGTTCCATGGAAAAAAATATTATTTTCTTTAGTTGATTGATTTCAGATGTTCAAATTCAGCAAAGAGAAAACAGAGGAAATTGATCCAAATCAAATATAAACCAGACTAAGCCTTAGCCCAGCAGTCATCCATTTTACAGGGACAGCTGGGTTCCTAACATTGCCTGAAAATCCTTTAGCAAAACCCTGCTTCAGGTTTTAAAATATTTCTCTGAAATGTCACTTAGATCATCCCTTACCTGTAACATGAAAAGCTTATTTTTCTCTAAAATGCTTCTTTCTTTCAGCTGTGGGAATTACCTTTGCACAGGCTGGTGATGTCTCCCTGCGCTTATCCAGTTTATAGTTCCTCAGACTTGCCCTCAGAGAATCAGCAGCTCAAACATTAACTGCATGGGCAATTATTGATTCTAATGACTAGGTGTGGTATGAAACAGCAGCCCTGTAAGGAAACAAGGTAGCTCCAAGGTATTTTACAGCCTTCAGTACTTTTATGTCCTTTGTGATTTACTTTCCGATTTGATTTTTTTCGGCCAGGCTGTGAAAAAAGAACATGCAGGGCATGGCTTGGAGCCACAGGAGAAAGACAGCCTTTCTGTAGGAGAGCAGGTGGAGAGGAGAGGGCATGGGCCTTGGGTGGAAAACATGTTTGCTACTTGCCTAGTGGCAGGAATAATACACCTTCAGAAGACAAGGATTTGGACATACAGATGGCTTGTTTTCACAGCAGATCCTTTCATGGGAAGGACCCTGCCAAGCTGTGAAAATAATTCATCAGCCCTCATATTGGAAAGTTCAAATTCCATCTGAGCTCTGCTAAGAATTTTCTTTGAGTAATCACTCTGTCTGCCCTTTTCCGGATATTGATCTCATAATGGATGCAATCATTCCTGTCCTTTGTGGGCCATCTTTCATGTCTTTGTATGTTTGCAGCCTTTCAAGGGAACTAGTCCCCACTAGTCTCTGCATTACAACACCTGCAGTAAAGGAAACTGAAATCAATTGGGCTGTAAAGGACAATGGTAAAACAAATAATAAATAAAATATATTTGGAAAAAAAAAAAGGATTTTTTAAAATTGTTGTTCTTAAAATGTTTTGCTTTTTGTGGCTCAGTTTTTAAGATCATGCTTATTTCAGAAGTTCTGGACAGGCTTATTTTATTGTCTTGAGAAGTGCTACTTTTCATCCAGGTTCTAACTTCTGCTTTCAGTTTCTCCAGTCTGTCAGATTGCTCTTAAATTATTTGTGCAGCACATTATTTTCTGAATTACGCATCTAAAGAAAGAAGTGTTTAGAACTGATTGCAGCTCTAAGATGTACAGTTCTGGGAAAAGTTAGGCCTTCTGTTTTTGTTTCAGATCACACTTTTCCGTTAAAATCAGTGTTTGCTGCTCCAGGAAAAAAGCCTCTAGGCTATACTTTCAGGATGCTTTAAAACACAAGTGTTCTCTGCTCACTCATGCACCCAGAATGATTCAGTCTTTCTCAAAGCTGCCTGCTAGCAGTGAGCTATCTTTAGAGCACAGCTCAAAACAAGTTTTGAATAAAGCATTAAAACTCGGTGCTGATGATTTCTAAACAAATATAATAAGGAGAGGGAAATTAACTTTCTCAGAAATATGTTGATTTTAAGTGACCTACATGTGGATTAACTGTATTAGTTGGATATGAATGAACAGTACTTTCAACATGAAGCAGTAATTTTAAAACAGCGGGACTTTATGCGGCAGAACCAAATTCACATACAGGAATTCCTAATGACATTTTTAGTCCTTCTTCAGATGACAAGTGCAGAGTAACTCAAGTCATGATGTCAGATGTGTGATCCCTATAAACAAGTCAAGCATTTGTCTTTCAAGTGCTAGTGTCTCTGCTTGGAAGCTCAATTACTAGGAAGTGCAGTGTATTACTTGAAGTACAAATACACAAATGTAAGGTACCTAGTATGCCTAATTGAATGTCCCCATTATTTAAAGTCAGAGGTGAGCCTGTCATAGCCAGTGACATTCTCTGGCTGAAAGAGTTTCCCAGGCACAGAGCAACTGCTTACAGGTTGCAAGCACACAGGAGAAAAAAAAAAATCTCACATGTCAAATGCATTACAAAGTCCAGAAGCACTTAAGGCTTTACAACCGTCATAACATGGTGCCACAGATAAAATCACAAGAAGGAACTCAGCAGTGAGACTGGGTCCTTGAGCCAGCTGTTTCTCTGAGTAAATCCAACGAAAAAAAGGCAAACGTCCAGTTGTTTATTGTGTGAATCATTGTTCAACGAGTCAGTTTTTCCAGAAACAACTCTTCTCATATCATTAGTCACATCCTTTTCACCCTTTCTATTTATCAACCTTGTCATTTCTCCCTAACTCCTTTTTAATTTTGTCTTTTTACTTTTACTCCTGGTTTCAACTCAGCTGGTGTCTCTCCATGTACCTCTTCCACTTCCCAAACTAGCTGGACCTGCCTAACCCCAGCTTCTTTCCCTTTCTGTTTGTTTAGAAAATACTTCTTTTATGGATCTATTAGGGTACGATAATTTCACAACACAATTAATGTGTGCCAAAATGAGATAATACCACTGGAGGAACAAGAAGCATGGAGAAGTAATGCTGAAAACAAACTTAGGTGTCTATTGGCCTAGTTCCTTCACTTCTCATGAGGCAGAATCACTTCTACCTGTAACCTCACTGATTGTAAAAAATGCAAATAATGACCAGTCTTAACTTCCACAGCTAATCTACTGTGGCACTTTCAGCCTCTGCTCATTCACATGGATGCCCTCTGTACACTACTCAGTCACTTCACTTTTGCTGATGACCTGTGCCCTCATATTCTCCCAGACGAGACTTCACAATGCTGCTGAGGAAAGGTTCCTACAAAAAGTATCTCCCAAACAATGTACCTCTTACCAATGCACTTATATTGTATTTCCATATTGTCTTCATTGCACTGATGGTTGCACTGACATAATTATGATTTGCCTACTCTATATACTCAGTTTAGTGGTATAACCAACTTATAATTGTCTGAGCTTCTTTGTGAGACTGAGAACACTGATGAGCTCTGATTTAGTTTATTCTAACTAACCTTCCTAATGCTACTTTTGCTTTGAGACATATATCATTCACTCCATTTACAGAGATTTGGTCATTCTTGCTAATGCTTTTCTTTGATTTATTTCTTATGAAATTTTTCTTATCAATAATCTCATTTTATAGAAGTCTGCTTTTTCCAAGGTCACTGCAATTTTTTTTTTTTTCTTTTCCCTCTTTTCCATTGTGAGGACTGTGGATTCTTACCAAGGTATAAATACCAACACTGATATGATCGCTATCTCTTGTACCTTGCACTTCAAAATAAGTACATGCATCCCCATCAACATTTCACATTTTTTCCTGACAGGTCTATTTTCCTGACAATTCTCTCTGAAACACTTTACCCTTCTACACAAACAATTCAGTCTTAAATTATTCAGCCAAATCTCAGTAGTTCTCATAATGCTGAGAATATATTAAATGTTAAAGGACCACATATTCCTTCTATTTAAGGTATTCTTCAAACCTTCCTTTGACATCTCTCACTCTCTTTTTACCAAAAGCTTTGCCCTTTCTTTTGTTTATACTCCAGTTCACATTGAGATAATTTGTCTTTATACAGTGGTGTGAGAATTGTGCTGGGGAGAGGGTACCTAGACAAAAAAAGCACAAACCAAGAAAAGCAGATGAACACCTTTTTGTGAGCAACTATCCAAAACAAGGGACCTCATAGTAAAGGGCATAAGAGAGAGGGAAACCATATAGGCATGTGTTGGGATAGCACCAGCTGTTGGCACTGACTGTTTAGCAAGATCTGCACAAAAGAGGGAAGGCAGAGCTATCCAGTAGTTCACAGAACTAATGCTTGATGGCTAGAATGAGTGAAACTACACCATCTGTGTGGCCCTGTTCTCCTGTCCAGGAGATATGGCTTTTTGGCTGGCCTATGTGTGCTGTGCCTTGGATGATGAAAACCTTGCCTGTATCATCCCTGTTCCCAGAACATGCACTTCAGTTCTGACCTGCGAATCTTAGTTCTCAGTTGGCTCGATTCTCCTGTCTGAGGTAGCAGAAAACAGATGACCAGGAACTCAGGAGAGGCAGCTAAAAAGGTTCCCCCACACTGCCTTAGAAGCAGAGACACTTCCTGCTTGCTTCCTTCCTTGCAGCAGTCGTTATGAATTGCTCATCTGCCGGAAGACATGGGCTCTCCTCTTTTTCAGGGAAGTTCACATACTTCTTCTTTAGGGAAGAAGTTCTTCACAGAAAGGGTGATAAAGTACTGGAATGGCCTGCCTGGGGAGGTGGTGGAGTCACTGTCCCTAGATGTGCTTAAAAAAAGACTGGATGTGGCACTCATGGCCATGGTTTAGTTGAGGAGTTAGGGCATGGGTTGGACTAGATTATGTTGAAGGTCTCTTCCAACCTACTCGTTCTGTGATTCTGTAATTTTCACCCCACTGAGGGGCACAGTCCTTCCCTTTTGGTGCTCCCCTGTATTTTCAGCTTCTGTGTTTGGCTGTCCTCAGAGTACTCCATGTCCATTACACTGATGTAATTCTCCTAGCCACTGTTGTGTCTCAGCCTAGTCACCACCTCCAGCAACCCTTTACCCACATGGTACCTCATTCTTGGCTTGCAATGACAGTGATGCCACCTTGCAGCTCACCAGAGCTTGGACAGATGGCTCCTAAGCTGGTTTCATTTGTTAGTAGGTGTGGCTCCTCTCAAAGCAGAAGGAGGCTGAATCAGCAGCACAGCTGACTAAGGAACAGCACATGCCTGCCCTCATTTCCAGAGTATCTCCTTGAAGGGCTTGGTCAGCCCCATCCCTGCAGATGTTGCCTCACACCACCGGCACGCTCAGGCTCTGTCCCAGGCTCTGTCCCCAGGCGTGGCAGTGTGACCTCTCCTGCTGAACACAGGCAGGCCACACTGTCCTGCCTTCCTCACAAGAGGCCGGCTGAAAAGTTCCCCAACTTGCTGCTGCCAGGCCCTGGCCCCTGTTAGCTGCTGAGCTAATGCTGTTGAACTCCTCAGCTGTTAAACTTGCACAGGTCAAGATGATAGATTTCAGTTTTCCTTTTTCTTCTTGCAAGCAATGACATAATGGAACCAAGTGGCTCTTCTGGAATAAACAATGCATATTCTAGAGATTACTTGTGTTTACTCTACATGCAAGACCTCCAAAGAAGATTAAACTTGAGCTCCATACTGTAGCATGGAGATATTCCCTTTCTTTCAGGTTGATGTTGTCCTGTAATGTGATGTCTTAAGGTGGCATATGCATTAAGACTTATAAACTGCATATTTCAAAATTAATTTTTTCCTCATAAATGCAGAAGAAACAATTTTTTACCTCTTTCATTCATAACTCAATACCAATGTAGATATGTTCAAATTCACACAGCTCAAAATATATAATACTGTGCAAAATCTAAAAAGAAAATGCAAGTCTTTCCTCATCTGTAATCTTTTTACAAAGCTTGATAATATTATGACATGAAATAACCACCAAGCTGGCAGACTGATGCTTCTTTTTTTTATTCACACATGTATGTAAACATACATGGTGTTAGAGGAGTCCATCACCTGCATGTGCGTGCCCACCTGTAGGATACTGAAATAGGCATGATATCTAGGGCTCTGTTTATCACTGTGATCACAGACTCTGCTGCCTGAACTGTTACATATGGCAACCACTGTATGAAAATCAGAAATAAGCTTAGGAGCAGAGCCCAGATACCAAGATTCCTCCTCCAAACCGAAGCAGGACTTGGGTGCTCTTCATTCTCTTTCTCTTACCAGAAATCCCAGCCAGTCAATCCCCTCAGATCTTGGGCAGGATCTGCAGCTCTGGCTCCCAGGTGTAGTGAAAAACACCTTCCTACAGACATCCAAGCCCCAGAGCTGGGGCAGGTGCTCACAGCAGAAGTTGCCTCAGCTCACTGCTTCACCTCCTCACCTTCTGATTTGCCCTCCTTAAATTTTTTACTGGCCCTGTTAGCTGAGTCAGGAATAAGGGCTTAGAGCTTTGGGAACGAATTTTGCTCTGTGCTTGAGAAAAAAAGCCCAGCATTCTTTCAACTTTTTATTATATCTTGTTCTTAATTTCTTAATTAAAAATTAGTATTATAATACGTATTTTGTGTATATGATATAGGGAATATGTTTATGGTGACTAACTTGCAAAGTAAACTGAAATTCAGTGACTCATACAGACAAATCTGCAGTGCCTGGACAGTCCATGTTCCTCGGGACAGAACCTGCAAAATTTGCCTTTGACTGAAAATGTTTCAAAAAACAGCACAAATGACAGGAAACTGATACTCTTTGCGTTCCTCCCTCCCAACCTCCCAGCTGTGAATACAGAATGAGTTTCTGCTGCTCAGTCTTACCTGACTCTCCCTTTGCCATGATTGTGTAAAACCAGCAACATGAAGGAATATCCCCCCAACACCCTCATCTCAAGTGTGATGACTCCTCTAATGGGCAGGATTTACTGTTGCCATGCTAGTACAAACCTCAGAAATGCAGAGCTTGACCAGTGAAGACTGATCAAAGTTTACAGTTTATAACCAACCAGCTTGTTGTCCTGGGACAGGTTAAAAAAAGATGCTTTTTGCCTGTGCACAGATAAGTCAGATGCGCCCCGTGGTTTTAGCTTTTCTTTTCCCATGCAGACAATATTCATACTCACACTGCTTTACATCACAGGGTGGAACTTTCAAGCCTGATAAGATATCAAGTGTTTCCCTGAGCACAGGACTTACAAATACTTGTACCAGCAACCATAATAAGGAGAAGAGCAGCAAACTTCGGCTCATCAGGAGTTCTTACTGGTAATTGAGTTCCCAGAGTATGTTTCCCTAAATGATATCTGCATTTGTATTTCCATTTTCTGCTTCCTTGAAGCCTTTGACAAGGGTAGGAAGAGACAGCAAGGGACTGAATATTCACATTGATTTGAACATGCAACAAAAGTACTTTATGTGTAAATATTAAACTCAGGGTTCATTTTAGCACACATTCTTTCCAGAGGAGCTTCCAGGTGGCCCTAAATGTGATTCCTGCTGGGAAAATTGCCACAAATCAGTTGTGTTACCACTCATCTCAGCAGGACCACGAGGTCTAGTTGCAGCTGTGCCCTTCACTAAAAGTATTATAGACTTTAAAAGAAGTGACAAAATTGGAGTTGAACCTTCTAGAGTTTTGGAATTTCACTTCAGAGTCAAATTACATGGCTCCCCTGATAAACCTGAATCAATGCTGACACTGACCTTTAGCTATTGGAAGGAATTCCACAATCATTAGAGGCCAAGCCAAGCATAAATAATCGCACTTATTTCAATTACCTACTTTGGTAATCAAGACCTAGTCACATGGATGAGCCATTAGAGGATGAAGCCTGTGGTCTGCAAGAGAGGAGGGTGCACATTTTGTGTTGCCACCACCTACAATGAACACTATTTAAAGAAGTAATTCCTTGCTTAGAATAGAAAATGTCAAAAATACCACATAATTTTAACTTCTGCCAGTGATGGATGACCAGCTTTTGTTGGCACACCATGCACAACCTAGGACCTCAAGGGACTTTCTGTGGGACTTTCATTTCTGTGACTAAATAACTGTGGTATTGGGCTATCAGTGTATGTACTTCGTGTTCACTTCTGTACTTCCAAAGATTCCAGTGCAAACATTTTAGCTCTTTTTCTGTCTCCCCCGTGACTTATACGGAAATGCCTCCCTGGACATACACCTCTGCTTGACATTTATGGAGACTCCATGACTTAATGCCCTCCATCACCTCCCATCTTAAAGCCTCAAGTGTGCATCTGTCTCATTACCTTTCGAGTGATAAGGACAGTCAGGAGGGTAAATTCATCAGTTCAGAAATATCTCTGCCTTTTTGCATCTCAAGTTCAGTGTAGAAAGAAAATGAACCAGTGCCTTTAACAGTGCCCATGAGAAGAGGTGCTGGCCTTGGCTGCTGGTACCAATACTCATCACAGACCCTAATGATCCAAGACCAGCAAAGCTGAAACCAAATGCTGTGCATTCAGAGGTTAGTTTCATGCTCAAAGACAGCAGAACATACTTCCTCCTGAGGAACCCAAACACAAGGTCAAAAGTTCCACTTAGAGACAGATGCACAAGGCCACTTCCTTTTTAACCTTGACTCCAGCAAGCTCTTGTGGTCAGCTGGGCTTGGGTCAGAAAAGCACCTCATGTCTGCTGTCAGGCTTGCATTTCGTTTCCTTCCTGTAGGCACTGCCCAGGCCATATCACCAGCACAGGTACAGCAGGGCAGGGCTGAGCAAACAAGGCTCCCAGCAACCAACTCCCAGCTCCCAGCAACCTCAGTGCTGCAGGCTGGAATCTCCTCCCAGTCCAAAGGGAAACCAGTGCATCCATCTATCTACAACAGATAACAATAGCACATCTATAAAACCAAAACTAGTCTGATGAAGAATACTTTGCCTGAACTTCTTGGTTTTAATGTGTCTTGTCTAAATGCTGAGTGAACACAGCAGTTCATGGGGTATTGAATAAGTTGCATCAATTACTAGTTGATAATACAGTTACATTTATATAATTCATTATAGGAGTTCCAAGTATTTTGTAGACTTGGATTAATCAAATTCTGCAAGATTTGTAAGAAAAACCATCTCCTTTCCACAAAAGTGCTGCCATCAATTCCAGGAATTCAAAACCAAAAATTCCGGCCCCAAAATACCATTGTGGTCTTAAAAAGGTCTCAATAAGAATAAAACTGCGAATGAATGAATGAATGAATGAATGAATGAATGAATGAATGAATGATCTTTCTATTCACCTTTTGCTGTGTGACCCTTAATGTTTAATTACAGTTATGGAGAGTAGAGGGAGTTTTTTGAACAACATAAACCTTCTCACATACTCATAAATTTGTAGAAGCTATCAAACAAAAATAAGACTGTTTCAACACAGCATGCTTAGAAAATAAAAATATAACTTTGTCTGAACTTCCTATGTACTTGTCAAATGAATTACTGAGCTATTTGGAACTACAGAGATATTTATCTCCTATCTCTAACTAATCTAAAGCATAAGAAGCTTGTTATCAGTCTGACGACTTTGAGTTATGTTCATGAAACACTAGTTCTGGTAGCAAGTTTTTATGAATGACTTGCTGGTAAGTTAAACAGGACATTGAGCAGCTAATGCAGAAAGAGAAACAATGGTCAATGTCTTTGATATTCTCACTACCTACTGCAGATCACAGAGAGGACAGATGGGATGAGGATGGGATATTGCTCTTTGTGGTACCTGTCTGCATTCTTTTAATAAAACCAGAGGGGTTTTTGTCCTTTGTTGCCCAAAATATGTTTAGCTACATTCATATATATTTTAAAAACATTTTACTTTTGCTTCAGTCCTTAGATTTCTGTGGTTTATAGTTCTTTGTTGATTTTCTCTTAGAAACACGGAATCACAGAATTGGAAAGCCTGAAAGGGACCAGACCGCAACGGATTTGGTCCAACCTCCCTGCTCACCTACAGTGAAGGTGACTTGCGCAATCTATTCCAGCACTCAGTCACTCATGCAATAAAAAAGTGCTTCCTCATGTTCAGGTTGAACTTCCTGTGTGTCAGTTTTTGCCCATTGCCTCGTGTCCTGTCACTTAACTCCACTGAGAAGAGCCTGGCTCCATCCTCTTTATGCCTTCCCTTCAGAGACTGATAGACATTGGTGATGCCTCCTCTCAGTTGTCTCTTCTGGAGGCTGAACAGGCCCAAGGCTGTTAAGAGTTTTAAGAAAGATGCTGCAGTCTCTTAAGCATCTTTGCAGCCCTCAGATGGACTTGGAGTCTTAATCTATTTGCATCTTTTGGTTTTGGTGCTTCACTACTTATTAAAAAGTGTCTAATTCTTTTAATGATATCCTGTATTTAAGAAGTCCACCACTTTTGCCCTTGTGGTGGTGCTGTAGGGGGACAGGCATTGCCCAGCCCTGTCCACTGCACAGGCACTCCCAGCTGGATGCAGGTGTGCACCCTGCTCACCCCAGCCAGCTTTGCCAGAGGGAGGGTGCTCCCATTAAGGCTCAGCTGCAGTGGCATCAACTAACTGCAAGATCACCTTGGCCAGACATTGACTCTTTTATTTATTCTCTCTTTAACTGGTTTTCTTTTAAAAGTATCTTTTACTAAGAATAGAAAATTTTTTTTACATTAAAAAATGCAAATTGTTTTCACTCAGAAAGAAAGAGACATGCACAATTTTAAAAATGCATTTGATATTCTGGTTGTTTTTAAAAGCAGCTTTGAGAGAAGTAGCAGGTTTTGACAATGGTATAGCATTTCAGGTAAAAATAAAAGCTGAAATTGTGTATGTGTACAGTTCACTATTACAATGGGATTTTTACAGTTAATTCCTACAAAGTACTAATTAGTCTTCAAGCTTTTGCTGAATTCAGCTTGGTAAGAATGACAGAAACAATTTAATTTTCTCAATTTTCTTTTGGTTCTTTATTTTTTTCTGTTTATGGAGTCCTGTTTTAAGTAGGCCACATTTGCAGACTTCACTCTTAAAGAGTGAATGTCAGTTTTAATGGGTTAAGGTTGGTTTTCTTTGCTTTTTACTACTATGGAAGTTATGTGTCCATATTTTTATGTAGATATGTTCCAGGTTGCCTACAGAAAGAAAAGCAATTTGTTGAGTAAGCACAAGTATAGGGAATGTTATATAGATGTTAAATAAATCCTGTTTAAATAGCATATATTTATTGTCTATAATAAATAATAAAGTTTTTGTTCACATAACATATAAATTCATGTCCTCAATTTATTTTTAAATATTTACTCTTTATCTCTTATGCATAATACAAACACTTTGTATCTTCAGCACAATTCCATTATACCTTCATAACAGTACCTGCAGCATTGTTCTAAATTTTTGTTACTAATTTTTAACCAATCCAAAAAAAAGAATTTAATATTTTATCAGAGGTCTTTCAGAAATATATTTTCATGTCATTGGGGATCTTTACAGGTGACTTTTGCTTTAGGGGTCAGCTTCTAGGTGAGCCTGTTGAGGAATACATTCAATGCAAGCAGCTCAGGCCAGGGGACCTGTGGCACCAGCCAGGTGACCAGGCACTCGGAGAGACTCAGAGACAGCAGGAGTTGAGGGCTCAGCAAGGAAGAACTAAGAGTAACACCCACATAGATTGTCAGGGTATAAAAGCCCGGGGTTTCCTTTGTTCAAGGTCCCTCTGACCCTGTTATTCTGTTCTTGTACCACTATTATATCACTTTAAGGAAACAGAGCTTTGAGATGCTGCTATGGGAGATCTGGAATGAAGCTGCTGAGGAAATGTGGTCTGACTGCATGGGAGTAGGATGTGCAGGGAGTCAGAGGTTGGGTCACTGGAGCTGCCTGCTGCCAAGGGGTTGGCCCCAGCTCTGAAAGCCCATCCTGGTGGGTGTGTGACTGCTAGAGTGGCACCTGAGTCCTCTGACGAGAGAGTTTCCTTAACAAGCTGTTGGAGCCAGGGGGCTGCTGTCAGAGCAGCTGACAGCAGCTGGGCAGCATCACTGGCTTCATGGGTTTGCTGGTAACTTTTGATGCAAAGGCCTGTTGCAAAATAGCCACCACTGTGATGGAGAGAGCTGCATCAGAGCTACTGACACAGCCAGGGAGGGCAGGACCTCACAAGCAGAGCAGGGCCACAGTGCTACGTGGTCTTCCAGGGGATGTTCAGAGGTGCTGTGCTGGGAGGCTTCTGCTACGCCAAAATCCATGCAGCTCCAGGAATCTGCACAGTAGAAACACTGCAGTATTTTCTTATTTAAAGTAGTTTAATTTTCTTTAGGTAGACTGGTATTCACGATAGGTTTTGGCGTATGTGCAAACATTTAACCAAAGTTATTTTATTTCTGTAAATGTGGTTAATATTTCTGAAACTGCTTTAAATACGTATTGCATATGGTATTTTATTTCTGTAAATGTGGTTAATACTTCTGAAACTGCTTTAAATACATATTGCATATGGTATTTTATTTCTGTAAATGTGGTTAATATTTCTGGAACTGCTTTAAATATATATTGCATGCAGGCAACAATGTGACTTCTGAAGACAAGTGTAATTTTTAATCTCATATTTCAAGGTCAAAATCTCCACACTGTGTAACTCTATGTCTTACATGCGTTTGCTTGCCATCATGTTAAATTGTTTTTTTAATTAGAGAGGGAAGAGTTTGTTGATTTACTTGTATTGCAGTAAATGTTGGCAAAGATTTTGCCAAGGACAGACAGAATCACTGCTGTAATTGCACACTGGCAGAGCCTGCAAATGGTCTGAGGCTACAGTTCTGAAGAAGGGTTTCCTCCACCATGTACCCTACGGTCACTCTAGAGTGTTGTAAGCACCCACAGGTGGAGCAGGAGCAAGGATTTTCCCTCCAGAAAGTACAATTGTCACTGATAGCTTGTACTTCAGCAGCATTGCAGCAGGTGCCATCCACCAGGGATGCAGATGTCCTGCGCTGTCCCCTGCTTTCCAGGGCAAAGTATTTAAATCTTTTTTGTGGATCTGAAGCACTCTGGTCATTTCTCTCTCCTACTTAAATAGAAAATCTCAATCACTACACTGGTGAAATACTGCAAATTGAAACTATAAAAGTAGTGGCCTTCAGACATGGAGCTGGACCATAAACAGGGTTTGTCTGGACCTCTCCAACAAGTCCTCAGCCTTCTTGTGGCAGAGCCCATGTTTCTTACCATCCTCATGTCCCTACAGAGAAAATGCACCAAGCTCCACATGCAGCCAGCAGGGCTGGAGATCACCTACCTCTTCCTGAGGAACATGCTTCCCAAAACACATCAGGCAGCATCAAGTCCTGCACTGGCACTCAAAATGACATCTTTCAACCACATATGGCAGAAAATAAGGCAGTACTGCTCTCAGCATGAAGAGAGTGTGAAGAGATACATGTTTGTTAAGCAGACTGCCTAAAACTTGATCTGAAGTCAAGGAAGGAATTACAGCTAAAATTAAGACATCCTCCTTAACACTGAAGTTGCTACAAACTCTGAGGGATCTCTTTCCAACTAAATCCTATTCATGAAATTACTTTTTTGGGGAAAATGTGAGTGAACTACTGGATCTACATGCTATCACATGGAGTGTAGCTCTTTTTAATGGCTTTTGGAAATCTGGACCACAAGTTATTAAAAGTTGTTGCCTTTACAAACTAAATGGAAAATGATGCCTACAGAAATTTTATTTTCCTTCATCCAATATAGCTCCAGTTGTAAGCAGTTTAGATAAAAGTCTATGCCTATTCTCAATACAATCTTGTTTCTATGTGTGCCAAAGTACAGATCATTTCCAGGCCCCCACCCATGGGAGATAAGAGCACACCTTAAAGGAAGTGCCAGATGGACCAGGTGAAACTATGACATCTTTCCTCCTCAGGCAGCAGAATGACATAACTTCTTACTCACAAGCAAAATAACTGATCCTTTTTTGGCACTGCTTTCTAGATACAATAAAAAAGACACTGCTTCTCAGAACACCATTACTGGTAGTAACATCAGCCAGACTACTTGCTTCAGCAAAAATCTGCAAGCATATTTGCTGCAGCCATCTGTCTTCCTCCTCATCATATGATGCAATCCCAAACACTGGCAGGGGTGACAGAGCTGCCTTTTACCAGC
This sequence comes from Bombycilla garrulus, assembly GCA_013400315.1. Classification (NCBI taxonomy): domain Eukaryota; kingdom Metazoa; phylum Chordata; class Aves; order Passeriformes; family Bombycillidae; genus Bombycilla; species Bombycilla garrulus. Next base: position 1,382,358 of record VXBU01018949.1, on the reverse strand, counting down.
TTGCCACCTCTTTTCAGGTTTCCATATAAAAGATACTTATCTACAAGGTTTTGATCTGATAATACTTATGAAGAAAATTCTTGTTGCACTCAACGTACAGAAGTTGTAACCTGTAACCAAACATATGTATTTAAATCCCTAATTAGGACAAAAGCTGCGCATTACAAATTGGTAATTTTCAAAATGTTGCATGAAAGAGATGCATTTGAATGGAGTTAACATGAAATAGTTAACATGAAAACTATTTTTGATGATGAAGGATCTCATAAGACTGAGTGAGTAAGACAGCAGGTGAGCAGTCACAGTCCACTGTGATCTGAACATGATGTGTAATGGCAGCCAAACACGCCAACACACATGGGACAGAGTCAAAAAGTGGACTGAAAGCAGGAAAGAAAATCATGTTTTATCACTCTCTAAAACAGGAAAGAGAACTATATTTTATCATTCTCTAAAATTTAGCATCTAGAGCAGAAGGAACTGCAGCCTTTCTCTCTCTTTCTTGCAGAACATTAAAGAAGGAACAGTGAAATGCAAAAACCACATTAAAGTGGTTGGAGCAGCTGCCTAAAGGGAAATAATAACAGGTTTTGGACTTCTTGGTGAGGAGAGGAGAAGGCTGAGGGGGAAATGGCAGATAATTTCAGTTTCACAAAGCTAATGGGGAAATTGAGTGAAAAACTGCTGTTCACAAGGTGCCATAGGTCATATTCTGAACAGCATCTCCTATTGCTGCTTTCAGAGACAGCATAGAGCTAGAAGAATCACAAGTCCAAAGTGGTAGGGCATTTCTACTCTCTGGGTCATTAGATTCTTTTTTGATAGTTATCCAGGGGCAGTCTGAAGTCCATAAACCAATGAATATCAATTTGCTTTGTCAAGCTGCACTGACAACCTCTGTTCCCAGGGCTTCATCAGCTGGGCACACCATCCCAGCCCCAGCAGAGATGCCAGTGGAGCTGCTTCTGGTAAAGTCCATGTGCCACACATCCTGGTGGGGCTGGGCAACTTCCAAATACTACTGCTGGCAATAATCCTACCGTGAGTGCTAAGGGAGCATTCCAGCTCCAGTGGTTACTTCTGAATGGAGCAAGGTGAGGAGGAGCAAATGCAGCCATTCATGACACAAGATTGCACCAAAAGAAGGAGGAAAACCTTAAAGCACAGAAGACTGAGACTAAAGCTAAAAAGTAACTAAAATGGCATTGTGGCAGCAAAGCTTGAGAGCATCCCACTGGGCACTGCTCAGGGAATTGTGGTGTGTAGAGAGGGAATACATCCTGAACAGTGAGAAAGAAAAGCTGTGGATTGTAGAAATACACACGTTACTGAAAGGCACAGGTAGACACAAAAATAGTAGCCTGGCCACGGCAAGATTATTGGGGTCCATTCTGAGCTCAGTGGAAGTTAGATCAGTAAGCAATTCAATGAAACACACACAGCATCAGAGAAAGGGTGCAAAGCTCAGCAGAGCCGGAGGTCCTTCCTCCAGAGGAGCAGCCACCAGCTTCCCCCCATCCCTGCATGAGAGGGCTCCCAGCCTAGTGCCTTCCTGCTGCTCCCCCTGCTCTCCCACTGCCCACCACCCCTCAGGTGGCCTTAGGGGACATGGGGCCCCAGGCTTGCCACGCCCACCAAGTGCTAGTGAGGAAGAAAGGCGAGTCCCGCACGCAGTTAGTACAGAGGCAGGAGCTAAAGTCAGGAATCCTTCAGTGTATCCACGTGACAGTCCGAATTTTCTCATTGAAAGTTCCCACCTGCCTTTCTCCTATTGGCCCAAAGAGCAAAGGTCTGCTCTGGACAATCTGTGTCTAACAGGAAGCATTCAAGTGCACACATGCAGAGTATCAGAAACAACTCCTATTTAGAAAGTAATTTCATTTTAAAATGATTCATGCATAAATTTCAAGACCTGGAGGAAGTGTGTTGCACTAATCATTTTCTCAGCAAATTATTAACCATGTTCCAGGTAGCACTGTAAAATGAGACACACAGGACCTGTATGCTTTCTCGTGGGTGTGTTGTCCCCACTGTCTCACAGCGGGGAACCTGGTGCAGCAGAAAGTAACAAGTAACTTACACAGTGAATTTCAGTGGCTCTAGGCAAAAAAAAACCCCAAACCATTACCTTGATGGTCTGATACTTGTGATTACCGTGATAAATGCAGAAGAATTTCACACCTAAAGTGGCCACTGAGGGAGGAGTGGGGCTTGCTGCAACACCTGTGGGAGATTTCTGGAGTGACAGTACCAGGAGGGGCAGGTGGGGAAGTTGTCAGGTTGCACACTAACATCATGGGTTCTCTGATTGTGCCATATACTGGGACTCATCCTTTTCCCTGCAGCCACCCCTACCCTGCATTGCACCCTCCATCTGGCTCATTGCTTCTGGAAGCCATGGCAAAAACAAGGCTTCTCCACAGCTTTCTGGAGCACAGTGAAGAGAATAACATGGTGTTCCCTTTTTTAACTGCAGGGGGTTACATTTAGAGAATTAGAAGTCACTCTGCAAACCTCCCACAGAGTAGTCTGCGATGTTTAAAAGTGCTGACAGTGTATGACCAGCAATGTGACATTTTAGCAAGGTTTTAACAAAGATGCCACGTGTGTCTTGGGTGCTGCAAACCTACTGTTGCATAGATCCTACAGGTGAAAAAACACAAAATAAAGTGTTTTGTCCTGCCCTCTCTGTCCTGTGCTACCACAATAAACCAGAACTGGTGGGGACTGCAAGGCAAGGCAGACAGATGTCATTAAATATTATTTAACACACTTGGAAGCCACATCTGATTAAACCTACAGTGTGCTGAACACCACCTCAGCATTTGCCCTCCTAAATGAGCAATAAGTTAGTCCAGGAAAGAGAGCCAGAGAAGGACCAGCCCCAGAGCTCACACTAACATTTATCTCCTGTGCTTGTGAGTCAGACACAGGAATGATGTACATGATGCATTCAGCTCTACAGTCTTCAGAGGTGTTGCAAAAAATGAGTTGCAGGGTTTACTTTTGGAGAGTCAATAGTTTATTGGTCCAGGGATCTCATCAGTACATTGTCTCCTCTGCGTGCCACAGCTTTCTCTAAAAAGCCTTTCCAGGGAGAAAGAAGAGCTGTAGTAGACTGTAAAGACACAGAACTCAACTGCTTCCTTCCTCTGCAGCAGCCCTCTGCAGACCCCGTTATTGTCACCAGTATTGCTGCTGTAAGGAGCCCTTTCTCCCATTTGTATCTGAACCCAAGAGCTCAAGAGAGAGAACTCAGGTTTTTATAGCTTTCCATGGGGTTGATGTTGAAAGGCTTTTATGTGTGAGGGTCAGATCCACAGTACATCCATTGATTTTATTGAAAATATCTTTCTTCAACTTGACTAAATTTTATCAATAATTCTCCCAAGTCCAAAATCCTGTAGCAAATCCACATAGTGCCATAATAACAAATAAGTGTGTTTTCTCCCAAAGCATAAGCAAACTTTTCTTCATGCAGTTCATCTGTCACAATTAAAGATTACAGAGCTGGACATGTTCTGAAATTCCTCTTACAAATCTGATTTATCTTCTTGAAGAGAGCTTTTTATAACAGCTATTTCACTATAACTGGCATTTTGTGTGTTCTTAGACGTCTTTTTTCTGTACTTATTTTCTTTTATTTTGTTTGGACTCTGTGAGTTTTGCCATTTTGGCCTTGGTGCGCTCAGTGCTGTGACTCACGTATTCCACAGCCACTGCCAAATCTCTGGGTCCAGCATTGTAATTATCACATTAGGATCTGTCATTGTAGCCCTGACTTAGTAAATAGCAGAACAGTGATTAGAATCGCTGATTGATCCATTCCACAGTTTTGGACACTCATCTGAGATGAACAAAGGGACTGTTAGAGATATTAAAGACCTGAAGTATCAGCATTCCAAAGTAAATTAGTATTCATCAGTCATTCCAGGTACACTAGCTTTTATATATAGTAAGAGTTGCTGTATTTGGTAATCTGGTGATGATCAGCTAAAACCATGACTCAGATAAATCTCCTGGGCTGCAAGGGAAAGCCCCAGCCCTTCCTCTATGGCCAGCTTACTGTAGCCATTAAGATCAGAGCATACAATTTGGGCTTCTTCAGGTGGAACTCACAGTGCCCTTCAGGAGTCCATCTCAGGCACTGCAGTCCCAGGTGGACATTCAATCCACAGGACCAGACTGACCAGGTTCAAAACAAGAAAAGCCCTGAAACGTGCAAAGTGTAGATGCTCAGCAAGCGCCAGCTCTCTCACTCCACATCCACAGGTCAGAAATAACACCGTGGTGGTGTCTGAGCTACAGTTCCATGGAGGAGATGCTGCTGCTTGTGGGCTCTCACCCTACAGCTTCCCCCATGCTCTGCCTGAAAACCTATGGCAAGCATGGAGCCTGCAGGGTGAACCAAAAGGGCTGGTGACAGTTTCACTGGGACATGAAAGGTGCAGGAATATATTTAAATTGTTTTGGCCAAAAGGCAGTACTGTGCTCTTCAGAGGCCAGCACCAGCCCTAGAAGATAGAATTGCAGTGATGTCTCCTTGCTGTGAGCAGGAAAAATCAGGTGACATGCCGTACCTGCTGCACAGCTCTTTGTGGCAGCTTGTGACAGCTCCAGGGAATGGACCTACCCCACTGATGTTTTTCTTTGAAAAATCGTATGTTTTAGAAAGAAATTCTGTTACCCTGGAAGGAGTGGAAGAGATGAGAGAGGATATGAGAATTTACTGGGCAATTCCAAATTTTTATCATATCATCTGTTGATATCATGATATCCTGATATCATAATGATGTTATGAACATGGATGATTTTTTTCCTAAGGGTTCTATGATCAACGTGGACATGTTACATTTCTTCAAAACCCACTTGGTTTAGAGTTGTAGCTTGACAGATATAGAACAGACTAAGGAAATATGCTGCTTGTGTACAGCTATACTTTCAGTTCATAAATATAATCTTAAAAATTAATTTGTGCAGTTTTGTTTTCATTTTTGAATGGGGAAAAGGTTCTGAGAGTTTAAAAGTTCTGAAAACGTAATTCTCTAGACTGCTCTGGGTTGACCTTAGGTTGCATACTGACAGCTCAAAAGTATTTATCCAAAATCCAGCAACATGGATCTTGTCTGTGCTTGTTTCAAAAGGTTTCTTTTTTTTCTGTTCTTGTCAACACTTTATTCTAGATCAGAAATTTCCTTCCAGAGAGAAGGGAAGGGATCTTAATACCCCACAAGCATTGAGTTATTCTGCAGTGGGATGTTTTACCCCTAGAGAACTGCTAGAAGTCATCTCCTCAGCAGAAGAAATTGTGGGCAAACACTCAGCATGCACATTCCTGTCCAGAGCATTTGGTACATGAAAACCCTGCAGCCCAAAATGGGGAATGCAAGTTTCACCTTATAAGTGCTGCTCGTTTTTGCCTTCATCAGGGAAGATGAGCTGTCAGGCTGGAGATTTGGCTTTTCTGAGTCACGTGGCCAAAAAACATAATGACTGTACCCCTGAGCAGCACAGTCAAGAAGAAAATAGCACAAATATGCCTAACAGTAAGTGAGGATTAGGACACATCATGCCAGCTACCTGCTTTCTGTCCCTGAATGCATAATTTTACTTCTCTTCATCTCCAAAACTGGGGTAACAATACTCATTGACATTTCTAAAGTGTTGCCAGGCTAAAGGCCACATACCTTAGCTAGGAGTAATTTAACTTTGTCACCACAACCCCATTTTTATGTGAGGGATATTGTGCATTCATCTTTGAGGCTCCTAGTGCTTCCTGCCTTGAGATGCTAGGTTGGTAGCAGCCTGTGTTTAGAGATCTAAGGAATCCTCACTGCACTTCTCAAGCAGCAACCTTGCCCAGGATGCACAATATTTTCTCTACATGAAAACAGTCTTAGGGATTTTCTACTGAGACTCAAAGGCAGTCATATATTTTATTTATTTTATTACAAGGCATGTAAGTAAAAACTTGCATATCTGAAAAAAGATATTAGATAGAAAACAGTAATAAAATTAACATTCTTATTTTAAGAAAATTGGTAATAAATACATTTCCCCTCAACATTAAAATGTTTGTTATTTTGCACAACAATAAATACAGCAGAGCTCTGGCATAGAGAAAGGCCAAGGATGTATACAAGAAGTCCATGTGGTGGCATAAAAAAGCTCAGGTGATTTTTAAAGGTTTGGCATCCTGCACTCGATGCACTTTGATACAACTTGCACTTTAATTTTAATTTTACTATTATTTTTAAACAGTCCCACAATATGAAAACATAAGAGGAAAACTTGTTTGACTATAGGATTTTTCCTTTAAATATTTTCAAAGTAAGAGATGTGTAAACTCACTGAAACTAATCCTCAAAATAAAGAAAAAATACCAAATGGGTGTCTTTGTGGTTATTCTACAAAAATGCATTTTTTTTCAGCTGTGGGTGCTCAAGCCTGACCAGCCAATTGACAAGGGGCTAATCTCCAGTCAGTTCCTCAATTCTTTACACAGTTTTTAAAAAGAAATATTAATAACAAGGAGAAAGAGTAAAGACAGTAGTATTCACTTCCCAAGTTATGATGTTTGAGTTCTTACACTATTATCCAAAGGTGAGAGGAGAAAGAAAAAGAACAGGTGTATTCCAGAACAGTTCCCAGCATAATTTTGGGTCATTCTGGTCTATACTTTTCTTTTAAAACTAATGACCAAAAAAAAAAAAATCCATGCACTGTGCTGTTCTTATGCCAGCACATATCATCACAATCACAACTGTGAACCTAAGTCACTGATAGCCCAATCTAATATAGATTGATTGATTGTCCTATGACAAAGTTAGAAAATGTTCACAAAATGCCACAAGCTCTGGCAGAGTCCGGTGTTCTTAAAGTACTGATAGGTCATGGCAAGACTTGGACTTGAGTTTGAAGGCCATGTTCTTGTTGTTCTTGGCAACTATTTTGCCCCAGAACCGCCTGGCTTTCTTGGGGATGCTCTCTCTCCGTTTCTGCAGTGCCAGCCGCTTCTCGTTCTTTTCCTTGCTGTCGCGCCGGAGCCGGACTTGCCGCACGATGCCTTCGAACAGCTCCTTCACATTGTGCTGCACAGCTGCCGAGGTCTCGATGAACTTGCAGTCAAACACGACGGCGCAGGCTCGCCCCTCTGCAAAATCACCAGGGGGACGCATTACATGGGGTCACAAGGCCCAGGGAGGCGGGAGCAGGGGCAAGCTGCCACGTGCAGGGGAGTCAGAGCCACCGGGAAATTCCTCAAGCCTGATACAGGCACAGATGAGTCTTTAATCACTGATGCTGCCTGCTAGCCCATGATCCATCTGCCCTGTGTCACAGCTGCTCCCCAGAGCAAGGGGGGGGCAGGGAGAGGGATTGGGGGGGGTGGGGGGTAATCCCCTGCCAGGAAAGCCCAGCCTGTGCTGCTGGCTGTGAAGGTAGAGCAGAATGACAGACTCGACCTGGGAAGGCTGGGACGCCAGCAACGCCTCAATACCACCTGGCCACCTTTGATGCAGACTCCCTCAGGCTGCACTGAAGGTGATGATGGCACTCTCCAGGCATACAGCACAGCACTGGAGGCAGGGCACCTTCCTCCTTCATGGGCCCTGGGTGTAAACCAGAGCCTTGGAACTGTGGCAGTTTCAGTGAGAGGAGACACAGGTACAAAACCCTTAATTAAGGGTGTCTATGGCTTTAGGGGTACATCTGAAATCATAGTCATTTTTATCAGTTACATGAGCCTAAGCTAAAACTGACAGCTGTCCTTCACACACAGGCCAATTTATTGTCTTCTGGCTTGCTGTGAATTCATTGCCAAGGCCACTAAAGTGACATGGATTCACCCGCCATCTTTCTAAAGGACTTCCAAGGGCAAAGGGGAATGAGAAGGCAACTCTGGGCTCCCTATGAACCTCTCAGTTCAAGCTCTTCAACTGGGGCAGCTGTGAGAGGAGCCAGAGGAATTGTGCACATGCACAGAGAAAGGAAAAAAGTCTAGCTCAACTGGGAAACAGAGGAGCAGGACAGCTGCAGGGGGAAGAAAATGCTGAGCAGAAGAGCCCGTGTTTCTGATGGGCCAAGACAAGGCTGTCTAATGCTCAGCTGTGTAATACAGTGTGTCACCTCAGCCTTAGGGAAGACTCTTCAAGAGGAGATTTTACTGACTGCAGATGTTGAGAGCCAGCAGCAGTGCTCCCAACAGTCTCTCCATTCCTATTTATGGGCTTAATGGTTATTCATTTGTGTGCAGCCAAGGGAAGGCTGATTTAGCATCCCAAAGCAAGGCAGTAAGGAGACCTTTTCTGAAAGGCTGCACAGTTCCTACCCAGACTAGCAAAACAAAGATTGAGAGGGAATTTTTATTCACCAGGGAGGACAGAGAAGTGGTTATAAAAAAGAGAATTTTTGGCAGCAGAATAAAGGGGGCTAAACTCGTTATGCATAAACATGCATTGGGAATACAAAGGGTTTCCAGCTACCAGAGAAATCCCATATTCCAGTGGTCTTACACTAGGAGCTGGAAGGGAAGAAATCCCATTTCTGATGGTACTTAATAAATATTGCAAAGGGATTATCTGACATACAACAATATTACCAAGGAAGGTCTAAGGACCTGGCAGACCCTTCCCAGTCCTCTGCCCTCTGTTCCAGTCCTCTGTTGTTTTATTGCTCTTTTATTGCCCAGTCCTGATCACAATGTACTCCCTCAGCCAGAACAGTGCAGTTTGTCCAAAAGCTACTAGATTACTTTTAATGTTTATCTCGGGTTTATGCTCATCATTTCCTCACCTGCCACTGAAACTTCACGGCACCTCACAAGGTCACTTTTGTTGCCAACCAAAATAATGGGGATATCTTCTTTCTGGCGTGCCCTGCGGAGCTGTATTCTGAGTTCAGAGGCCTTCTCAAAGCTTGCTCGGTCTGTGATGGAGTAGACGATCAAGTAGGCGTCCCCCACTTGCATGCAGTGGTCTCGAATCCATTCTCCCTCACGCTGTTCAAATTGAATGGTCAGACATTGTTATGCCCAGAGCAGATTTTACTTAGAAAGTAAAACATTAGAGAATCCAAATGCATTCCTGCTGTAAACTGTAATGGGTATGGTTTGAATCACCACAGTTACACTACAAGTAATTCCAATGTGGTGATGGTATGAATACTTCACAACAAAGGAGGGCAAAAACTTGCCCCAGATAATTTATTGTGTTGGCTTCAGGCTGGAATGAACACAGTCTGGAGAGAAAGCTTGAATGTTTTGTTTTATCATTAAAAAAATTAAGACTTGCACTTCTCAGGCTCAGAGTGCAGAGCCATTAGGCACGCTTGCCTTGATGTGGGGTAGGGTTAATTTGATATAGGATTCCCTGATTCTGCTGTATGGAAATACTTATTTTCTTTCTCAAAGGAAACTTACTTTTTATATTAACAGTTATTCATATATGCTTTCATCATTTGACTAGAACAAATTAAAGTACCTTATTATCCCACATGTCGAGCAGTATAACCATTGCACTTTCCCCATCCACCATCAGAGTTCTTTCATACGTGTCTTCTGGAAAGAAAAGCAGAAAGGTTAGTGATATATTGTTTTATGTCATCATATACAATACAAAAATTCAAGTTGTTTAATGTGGATGATTTGTTCTAAGAGTTATTGAGCCAAATTTTAGGCCGGCTCACATCCAGTTCTTTCCTCATTTCCATCAGCACTGAATCTGCACTCTGTTCATTATTGGTTGCCTTAATTTCCATGACAGATGAAGGAGGCTGAAAGATCAGGAAACAAAATGTTCATTATTTTAGCTGATAGTCTCTTTATCTTATGTGGGAGAGAGAAAAATAGAACCAGTGGAAGAAATAACCAAAGGCTGAACATTTGCCCCATGGGAGAAGCAGAGTCCAGCGAGGCTGAGTAATGGAAAATATTTGCTTTCGCTTTAGCGTGGACAATTTACGGGTGAACAGTCACTGCTGCTGAGAGCAGTTCAGTGAACAGCCTACAAAGTGAGGAGGACAGGGTGTTGTGAGACAACAGCTGTTGAGTTTGAGAGAGAGAAAGAGACTTCTGTTGCACACTTTCTCCCCTTACACAGTTTCCCACATCAGCTTTGATGTCAAATAGCAGAAAAATGAAAAAAAAAAGCACAGGTCAGTTACTTTGTACAGCAGACATAAAAATTTATACCTAGATTATAAATGCCATATGGCAAAATTCTGCCCAGATCTAAGGGAGCTGTTGCCACTCTGAATTTTGATCAACCCTTGCTGTGGAATCTGCTTCAAATACCAATCTTCTTTTTCCCAAAGCTGGGGACATTAGGACGAGCAGTGAGGGGTTTGGACCCATTTCCAATCTCACATTAGTGGTCAATGAAAAAGAAAGCCAGTGTTAAGGTACTGCAGCCTCCAAAGGAGCTGTCCCAACCACACTTGTAGATAGGGCTGTGTCTAACCCGTCCCTCATAAGGCTTCTCCCGTGCACTGTTGAAGTGAACTTTCCCCTAAATTGTAATCAGAGCCTCTCCTTAAAGATAGGGATCTACATCCCAACAAGAGAGTAAGCCAAAAATATTACACATTTAAAATAAAGTCAAATGGAGCCCATGCTTAAAATGTCAAGACTAAAAAGACAGAGCTAATCACTAGGAGCAGTTTCCCTTGAGGTCCCAAGAGTATGAGGCTTGTGTTCATGAGTTAGTTTCATCTTAGCCTCTCCATAAAAACAGCTGTGCTCTTCTGTGAGCTGGATACCCTGAAACTATCCTCTCATGTAATAAAATTTCCAGCGTGTAAGCTAAAGTTCTAGTTTGTAAAGCTAAAGTAAATAGTTTCTTCCAGTGACTGAGCATCTGTGTGAGAACAAGCTCCATGCACACCAGAGAACAAAATCCAGAAGATTCCTTCTGCACTGCATCACATATAGAGAAGCAACAAATGCATAATCACACTCCTTGAAAATACCGTGCCTAAATAAATAGTCATATTCAGCACCGATTTGCACCTTGGTCGGTCCTAAGGAACTTCAGTAGAATATAAAACACACTGGAAGTGAACACTTAGTTCATTTTATGCTGTTTTTGAAGCTGCCACTAAAAAAGAAGAGAGATAACAACAGCAAGACTTCCAATTATCTCTTCAGAGCTGGCCTTAAAAATCTGTCACTACTATACTCCAAGCAATGCTGCTGGGAGTGGAATGGAAAGAGGATACCACATGGCTCCACATGAAGGAGAAGAAAACTGCCTGACAGGGGTGTGCAAAGCAAATCAGCTGCCCTTTCTGATGGCTTGTGCAAGGATCCTACTCTACTTCAGTTGTTTAGCACTAGGAGAACTTTTTTCAGAGATACTTCAGGCTGAGGAGCTGGTAGAACTATGGAAAAAGCTGATGGCAGAAGCTGAAGACAGAGCACACCTTAATCAGTAAATTTCAAATCCCCCAAAGGCACAGATCTCTGTGTCCCCAGTCTGAGACAGCAAGCAAGGAAAATGTGAGTCCAACCTTCCTGATACTGGGCTTTTTAAAATCCTGGGCAAAACTTCCCCAAACTGGAGAGTTAAACACACAAAAGAAGCTGTCCTGCTATGCCCCACAAAAGGCTGGAAGAGAAGCCCAGAAATTCTCTGTGGTAGAACTGGCATCATCACACCAATACAGGCAGGAGACAGAAGGGATATGGGAGAGACAAAGAAAGCCCTGCATAGTGACGAACAAAACCTGGCAGCAAACTGCATGTGCCCTGAAAGCAACCGTGACTATGTCCTGAGACACAGCAGATTTCTGCAGCAGCACTACCCGTCCACAGAAACATCTTGCACACAATACAGCTCAGGACTTGGTGCTACAGCTTCACCTTCTGCATGGTCTGATCTTTGGGATTAAGAACACTTGGCAATCCTAAACAAAGCAAGAGGGAAGCATCAAAGAGAACCCTACAGCTTGTGTCTTTCCCCCGACGGGCAACAGGAGATTTCCTACTCTGTTGAAGGACCTTTATCTTTTTTCCTCCTGGAGGAGTCCATACTGTGCAAGTAACATGAAACAAGGTTTTTACTCAAAATTTTATTTATGTTACTCAAAGTCCATACAGCCTGTGCTAAGGCAATGTGTTTATACAGAAAGACTGAGATGACTTCTAATGGCAAACATTTTGGAAGGGCCTTTCTCTTTACATATTATTTTAAAGTATTTAATTCTTACAAATCATGAGGGCCTTCAGTTGTTTTCTCTCCCACAAGGAAAGCTGGAGTCAGCCCTGTGATGCCAGTGGTGACACAAATGTTGAACCAGCATGAAAGCTGAAGCAGCCTCTTGTGTAGCATCATCACAGGCAGGAATGAGGCAGTTTCCAACAGGTATTTTGGAATGAAATAGTACGGGAATCTGAATTGCTCTCTTTCAGTGGCTTTCAATCATTGTTGGAGAGTATCTTACTCATCTTATTTTGCTTTCTTGCTCTCTTTAAACAGATGCTTGAGTTCAATCAGTTTTGATGATCAGACCCAAACACTTATTACCTCTGGTTTACATTAAATGGCCTCTCTCTTTTTCTGTGCCAATTACTACAGGCAGAGCTGACTGCAAATGAACACCACCATGCCAGGACACAAACACCTACCTCCCAGCACCTCACAGTCACTGTCAATGCTGTCGTGCACCCCTGCAAAGATGTTGGCTAGCGAGGACTTGCCCACTCCGTGCTCCCCGATCAGCACCACCCTGTAGCAGTTGCTGCCAGACTCGGAGGAGATGACGGAATCGGATGACTCCGAGGACCAGCTCCTTCTGTAATATTCATCAGGACTGATGGTGTATCGTTTCTGTGGGTTGTACTCATTGGAGTCTTTCTGGACCAGCAGATTCTTTCCATCAGCGGGGATGCTCCATCGCTGCTGCTGATGGTGCAGACTGCTGTTGTGGGCTCGACGCATGGTAACATTGTTGAGAGTCATTTTTAACCCCTAGTGAGAAATAGGAAAATCACAAATGTTACCCACAAAATATTTAGGAATGCTCTCTTACTAGCTTCAAGGGGCCACATCATGCTCCTCTGTGGGGACCTAATACTTGAGAAAAGGAAAATTAGCCTTTCTGCACTCTTGTGTACTTGGTGGTGCACAAAGAAATATTTTAATTACTAGCTACTGAGACAAAGCCTGATTCCTAGGGATAATACCACCCTCACATGCTAAATCCTGTCTTGTTTAGCCTTTACTAGCTCAGGGCTGTGCTAGGTGCAGCCCAGTCCTGGAAAGAAGGAGGCATTGCTGTGTCCCAGGGGGAGAAGGAGGGAACAGTGCTCATCACACCAGTCCTACACAGCAGCTGCAGCCCTGCCGAGAGACTGCCCGAGGTACAGGCAATGGTCACCTCCTTTTGGCTTGGCTGGGGACAGAGCCACTGGTCTCAGCCGGTGCAGCTGGGTGTGCAGCACCTTTCTCATCATCCCTGTTAAGAGCTGAAACTCTTGAGAAAGCAATAGGGCACAATTTACTGTACTCTCACACAGCCCTGGTACAAAAAGCTATGCAAGCAAGTCTTGCCGTGATGGGGTGGATTTGGCCAGGTAAATAAAGCATGATCCTGTCTCAGACAGTGACTTTTTGGCTGGTAAGGGGGAGGATGTAGTGAAATCCAACAGCTTTTCTGAGGAGGTACAAGTTAAAGCTTCTACAGGAGATACAGCTGGGAGAAAAGACTCATTAATTTATAGATATTAAGTCAATAACTTCATTACCACACAGTTAATTAGATAGGTCCACTCTTCTTACATAAGCATAGCTCTTAATTACATTTTACTCAGCAAACTCTATTTTGCCTTGCTTGGAGGCAGAGAAGAGTGATGTCATTCTCACAGGCCAATAGCTACCATTTTTAGGAAAGTTACTTTGATGCATTCCAGCTCCCAAAGTGATCGTTATTTAGACATTTTTCTTTTTTGCCCTATATCTGATGTTTCTTAGCTCTCCCCTCCATAGCAGTAACTAGGATGATTGTCCATAAAATTCAACCAACTACTTTCAAATTTTAATAATAGGTGATAAACAATAAAAAGTACAGTAAAGCAACACATACAAATTGCTATTCTTCTTCATACAAAACTGTCTGAAAACTTCTATGAATAAGTTCTCAGCAGGACCTAGGACAAATATATAGAAAAAGCACTGTCCTAACTTATTACAGCATACACGATATTTTCTCTGTGATGTGCAGTACTTTGGGGCACGATGAGATCATTTGCATGGTCATAGTCACAGTAACTTTGTCAGCAAGAAATACATCTAAAGAAGAAATCAAGCACTAAGAAAAGACTGCTTTGCAAACAAAATTAAATATTTACTGTGGTTGAATTCTAAAAATGCATATTTTCCTCGCAGCATCAACAGAGAGTAACTCACAACCTTCAACAAGCAGTCACTCACAAAACCAACACAAACAAATATTTTACAACTTAGCTTCTAACAAATAGTCATCCCTCATTAAAAAAAAAACAAACCAAGTCCCTGTCACACACTGTGCTCCAAGTTCAAACTGGTTTTGCTACCCCATACTGCATTTAGCTGCCTGGGTCTCCAGCACCTCCAGGAAAAGACTGGGTCCAAATCCACTCTTACTTTTGCCAGGCTCCTGCAGCCAGTCCAGTCCTTTGTTCCCACTGCCCTTCTCTCCCGGTGGGCTGTGACACACTGAGCAGCTCTGCCGAGGTAAATCCTCTCCTGCTTTGGGGCTGCCTCTTTAATTCTCTCTCAGCAAACCTGGTTTATATTAAGCCCATCTGATCAGAGACAGGGCTTTTCCGTGACGTGGCTGGCCTTTCCATACAACAGCCAGCCCCCAGCTGGGAGGAAGCAGACATGCAGAAGAGAAAAAACTTGCAAACAGTCTCAAAAGACTTACTCAAAATCATGTGATTGTTTTAATACTGCCAGTAAAATAAACACTTTTGGTTCTTGCATGATGAAAACAGGAAAGTGGAACAAAAGTAAATAATACATGGCACTTAGCCTCAGACAGCTTTTAATTCAAATGTTATCAAAATTAATGAGGATTTAAAAATTACTGAAGTTTATTTAATGCATGAAATTCTGTAAATGTATTATGTATCTGTTCTCTGTCTGCAAAAGACACTTAACCCCCTGCTGGACAAAACATTTCTCTGGAATAAAATATCTGAATGTTATTTTGAAATTTTTTACAAGTAGGAATATTACTCTTGGGGCTTTGTTGAGGTTTTGTTTGTTTCTTTGTTTTTAAAGCTCCAATATTTACAAACCTGTTATTCTTTGTCATTCTCCAAGTGACTGTACCCAGTCTCCTGAACTGCATAACCATCTCTCTCTCACTTCTGCTTCAGTATTTTACTACCAAGGGCTTGAGAAGACATCCAGCTATGAATGCAGTGTTACTGCAGCTGGACGTTGGCAAAGATGCATCAGAACACACAAAGTCTGCACCAAGTCACACAGTGCTGATGCTGTGCACAGGAACAATCCCTTTACAGTGTACATGCCACAAACCCAGGGTCTGGTCCTTAAAGTTTTATAGCCTCATAGCTGATTGGCAGAAGAAATTTTGCCAGAAGGTAAAAAATCCAAACCCGTTGAAACTTGTAACAACATACTTCTTCAATAAAAAAGGAAGACTAAGAAACTGTGACAGAACTACTTGTTAGGGTTACCACAACTTTTATATAAGTATACACAAAACCTATAGTGAGCTCCCAATTACCCAGACTCTGGATTAAATATAATGAGGTCTCCTACAGCTTTCTTTTATTTTTACATATGTACATATTTACATATTTACATTTATATTTACAGTCTTCTGGTCCCTGAATCTAATAGGGCAAGTTCTTATCCTAGAAAGTCTGAACAACTTGGGCTTTAAACAGGGAAAATAAATTTTTTTCCATGCTACAGGCAAGCAAATCTTTTAACTGACAATGTACCTTTATTGAAAGGAACACTGATGTGTAGAAAACATCTCTTGTTAACACTGCAACTGAAATCTCCTTGCTTTGTTTCCCCTTTGGATTTATTGCATTCCTGTGTCTTTTGTGAGGTTTTTCAGGGACCTTCTGAGCCGTTCTTAAGTTTTAAAAACCAAGAGCCTTTCACAAAATAATAGGTACTCATCAACATACATGGAAATTATGCAGATCTACCAAGGCTAGAGTTGAGAAAAAAAATGCCCTAATTTTCCTTCACCTGTATTTTAGTGCTTGGCAGCAGCTGAACTGACACTAGGTCCTGCACCTTCACCTCACCTGTCTCTTACATATCAGGCTCTGGGCCTCTGCTGCTGAGTGATAATCCCAAAGAGCACAAAGTGCCACATGCATCTGTCTACGTGAGGGATGTACAGAGGGGCTCGTACTGCACAAAATGTAACTACGTCTCTCTCCAGGAAGGTTTGTGGCATGGACAGTACTTTGCAAAAATACTTTTCCTGTTGGCATACTCAACTGAAGTTGCTCTTTTTTTGAAACATGCTGGAAACCATGAAGGTGAGTGGGTGGTTGGAGTACTGTGCTCTGCAACTCAGGTTTGCATAGCTCTCTATAAGTTGTCTGTAATTTGTCACTGCTGAGTAAAAACCAAAACCTGTCCACTGCAGGACTGGAGAGATTTATGGCCAGGGTGATTGCAGTAGAACTGCAGGCTCTAATGTCTCACCCAAATGTTTAACATATATCACAGCAAAAAGTGCAGACAGAAGAAATAAACCAAAGTCAGAAAAGCCTTTGTGTTTAGTTGTAGTTACTGTTAGATTAGGAATAGCTAGACGTCATCTTTCATATCCTCTTCATAAAATTCAAGGCAGACAAAGAAAACACGTCTCTCCAGAGCCACACAATATATCTCTTCCATAAAGCCATCCAGAAGGGTTGTCCCACCACGGCATGAAGCCCTTATACTTGGGGAACTTGCACATGTGTTTGCCTTTGTGCTGTCTCCTCTGAGCCTACTCTGGTTTTCCAACTGGACAATTAACTCTCCCATTCCCACTCTGTGTACATATCCACGGGATGAAGCCTTGTTGCTCCTCAGAGAATGCCATCAGCACTTATGAACTTCACTTTATCTATGGAGGGAAACACTTTCTTACTTGTTTTTAAAGCTGGGGAGAGATGCAGCCTTTTTAGCCTCCAGGTACTTACAAGGGATAATAGCAGGTTGATTACTGAAATATATGAACTAAGTCCTTCTCAGGGACAAAAACAATCCTGTGGATTGATGGAGACTGGTGCAGTCCTGGTCTGCTCAGCTCTTTTGCACTCTTTGCTGGTCAACACTTTTGCAAGTCTCGTGCCTGCCCAGGACACAGGCATGAGAAGAGACAAACCATAAGGCCAGTGCTGTCGCAAAGCACACGAGTGCTTGAACGTAAGTGCCTGGTGCTATGTTAAAATTCAGAGGCATTGCTCTTCTTCCATCTTATCCACTCTCTATTTCATTAATCACATCTTAAAGGAATTCTCCGTGCAGCTAGGATGAAGTAAACATTGCAGAGTAGCAGCTCTGCAATCCTTCCCTAGCCAATTACAATTAGACCAGGTGATGCCCAGAGCAATCAGTCAGAAATTTTCCACTGGATATAAAAGAAGTGCTTTTTAAGTGACACTTAATTAGCCAGTTTGAGTTTATGTATATGATAGCAAAAGTAGCTCCTCAAGCCTTCTGGTCTAAGGGTCGTCCACACTGAGGACATAAATCATCGTGGAGTGGGAGGGAAATTCAAGGAAGGAAAAAAGTATAAAAAGCAGGAAAAACAAAATCCAGATTTCTTTCAATGAAAACTGAATGCAGCATGTTTGAAAGTGCACTTTCTCTCTACACATCCAGCAGAAGAGTGCACCTTCACCTTTCCCCTCAGAAGGCCTGACTTAGACTTTGTTCCCAATAGCGAATTGCCTGCACAGGCAATGAATGAGGTGTGCAACAGTAGCAATTGACAGAAGTTAATTTGGGTGCTGGGCTGGATAGTGCTGAGCACACTGGGAGTGCTCACAGTCACTGCACGCTCTAGGGAAGCTGCTCCATTGTCACCATTCATTCCTACTGCACAGGCAGCCACAGGCAGCTTGGCGAGCAAATGTGGAACAAAAGGCAAAAGTAGGCAAAAAAGGCAAAATATGTGGGATGAACCAGCATTGGGCTCACAGCAATGGGACCGTTGGATTATTTACACCAGTTTATGTCCACAGCTTTGCCTTTGCCTATCCCAATTCACATCCAAGGACTCGGTATGAGGTTTCATTCTGACTGAAAGGGTACCAGGGATCAAACACTCTGAGACTGGAATGTATGAGGTAGAGAAATGAAGAAGTATGTGCCTGAGATAAATTACTGAGGGTCTCAAGAGGGGGACAGGGCAGAGAAAGGCATTGAGAATTTAAGGATTAATAAAACATTGATTCATTTTAAGGGAAACAATCAGAAGCACCTGAAAGGGCCAGCATCCAGTCTAAAAAATAGCCATTGCTCTTTTCAGTGGAGTAGATTTGGTAGGCCCTGTTCCTGGAGTTGCTTGCATGGAGTACTGAATTTGTTCTACCAGCTTCTTTCCTTCCACATCACAGCAGCATTTTTACAATTTTTTATCTGAGCACTAGAAGCAGAACATGACCCTCTGGTGATGAGCATAAGGATAGGGAAGAAGCACTGATCTGCACTCCTTGTGCACAAGTTAGCTGTAAAAGCCAGCATTAAAGCTCTCAGGGAATAGGATTGCCTTTAATCAGCTGACTCATTGGAGAACCCCTTATTAGTCTATTACTTGCAGATAATCTGGATTCTGATGTCCCAAAAGGAATGTGTGTTCTATATCTGTGCACTGCAGAGCTTTGTGGACTATAGCCAGTGACCAAAGGTATTTGCCCCATTGATGCATTAAGCCAGCATGGTGGAAGACTCAGCAGAAAACGAGAAATGAGCACCCAGGGGAAGCAATGAAGTGCACTTCATAATAAAATACAAGTTACTTTTTAGTCTAGTTAACTGAAAAGAAATNATGATAAAGAGTAAATGGCAAAATTGGATTATCTCAGTAAGAGTTACCTAACAAAAGGACTGCCTGTTTTCCACTCTTGCACTCAATGATGGTAATGAATTCTGCCTGATAATTGTCCAGGGAATGGGATTAAGTCATATAACACATAAATAAATGTGCTTCTTAATGCAAATTAAAAAAAAAACATAATATACTAATAATAGCAGGATGAGACCTAGCCATAAATTTCTTCAAATACTGAGCTAAAAAAACCTTTAGATGAATGGCACCAGAACAGAAGATTTTTTTGTAGCTGAGATCTTTGTAGTATGCCACAGTCCTGAGTGCAATCAGGTTCAGGAGCCATTGTCTCCTTTGCAGCTACAGGATTCACAGAATTTTATACCTTGATTTTATACCACTAAGTGGAGATGGTAAATTAACAATAGGCAACTGCTGCATCACAAACCATAGGTTAGAAACAGTGATCTTGTTCTGATCTTCAGAACTGTTGAAGGGAGATCCAGAAAAATGTCTTTTGCTCCAAATGTAATTTCTTCTTCACTGTGGTGTCCAAGACTCTTACACTTAGTGCAGCCAACAATAATTATAAATACTCAGGCATACACAGAAATACAAAGGATGACCTCAAAACCCTGCCAGTAGAAGAAAATCTACTTTAAAAATATTCCACATGGTGGCCAGATCTTGACTTTTAGGTCCTGATTGCATTGATCCACACAACAAGCCAGCCTGGGATGGCAAGAGAGCACCACTGAGCTCTCTGGCCCACCCTGGCTTGCAAAACCCCTTCTGTTTTTCATCATCAAAAAATGTTTTGGACTTGTTGTCTGAGTGGAGGAGTCCCATTTCTGGGTCAAGGCTGGCATGGGGTCCCAGGCAGGGTGGAGAAGCCCTGGGAAGGTGGGCAGGGCTGTGGGTGTCTTCAGGACCTCAACCCTCACTTGGCACATTCCTTGAGGAAAGGTGATGGCACATGATTGAGGCAGAGCTGAGTTTGCTTGGGCTGGTTCAGTCCAGGTCACACCAGGTCTTTTACTTGCATTTGCACCATGAGAAAAGGGACATGATAAAACACATGTCACACAAAACACATGGCAGTGGCTAAACCAGCTCTTCCTCCAAAACATCGGGCCACAGCTGGGGCATGGTGTCCGGGTGTCATATCCTTCCCCAGCTCTCTTTATTGTGCAGTCACCCAGCAGTAACAAAACCACAGCTAAATATGGTCTTCTTGGAGGGAGCTCTCATCCCTCCCCATTTACAGTATCGTCCACCCAATGTCCCTGGTTCAGCATTCAGCTGCCTGCTTGCCACACTAGCACCTAGTAAAGTGATGCTTCATGTGATTGCTCAGTGATTCACTGCCTTGTTTGGATTTTCTGGCTCCTGGGCTTGTGTTTATCAGCAAAACACACACTCTCCAGTGTCAGGCTTTAAGCGGTTTGGAGCCATACAAAATGCCTTTGAGCAAGATGCTCTACACAGTTAGGCATAAATAAAGTCTATTTAATTGGACAACAGCACCTCTTTTATTTACATGGCTTTGCCCTTATGACATTCATCATGTACTTTCCGCTTTCCAAAATGTAAGATGTGATAATGAACATATAACTGGAGATACGCTGGTTTTTTTCTTTTTGAAGATCTAATTCTTCACCTCTGTTGTACTGTGTTCATGGCAGGTCAGCTGATCACTGGGCCCTGCAGGTAGGATTCATTTCACCTCATTTAAACCGAATACCTTGTTTCCCAGAGCGAAGCAGACAGGGTTAACCAAGTAGCTCCAGGGTGATTCATCTAAGACCGGTTGCATGAATCATGGAGCTGCCTCTCTCCCCACTGACAGTGGAGAGATGGGGAGATGAGCCTCTCTGCATTAATGCCTGTTTTAAACTGCACTGTCTGAAAGCTGCACTGGCAGTCAAGTGAATTTAAGAAATCCCTAATAACCTAAAGGCTAATTTTTATGATTTTTACTGATGTCCTTTTCAGGTGGGCAATAAGTAAGACAAGGTTTAAGATTTAATCATTGCACAAGGCTAGAACTTTCCTCCTCTAGTACAGAAGGTGCAAAACCACACAAGCAACTTGGCTGTAAAACAGGAGAAACCCGTGCATGTGCCGTGTTCACCATGGATGGCAACAGGGGTCTTCTCCCAAAAGCTGCTGAGACACTTCTGGGGAGGAATTACTTCTGCTGCCATCCACAGTGACCAAGCGCCAACTGCTGTTTCTTCACAGCCTCAGACATATGACAACATGTCTTGTGGAGTTTTCTGCCCTGCTTCTGCAAGCCAGTGCATGCTGTCAGCGCATCTCTACAGACATGTCCTGCTCCATCCAGCCAGCCTCCTGAAAAAGGGAGATCACAGCCAGCATGTTTTTCAGGGAACATACTCAATAAAACAGCAGCAGTTACAATGCTGTCAGCTTCAATCTTATGCTGTGAAGCCAGTTCCTTGGCACTGAAGACTCTTGCATTCTATAGGAGCCAGAAAGACGTGGCACAGCTGCAGCAGGATGTTCTTGAGCCCTCTAGCTAGGACACACACATGCAGACAAGTATGATGATGCTCAAGCTGCTGAGTGACCTTCTCCAACAACTGGTAGTTTGTCTTTTGCTTTCTCTCTATTGTTCTAATCAAATTTATTCATTTTGAAAGCAGGCAGTAAACAGAGGAGCTGGGCAT
The DNA here is from genome assembly GCA_013400315.1 of Bombycilla garrulus. Lineage (NCBI taxonomy): Eukaryota > Metazoa > Chordata > Aves > Passeriformes > Bombycillidae > Bombycilla > Bombycilla garrulus. The sequence goes on along the minus strand of VXBU01018949.1, from coordinate 1,360,648 downwards.
AGAAAAAAATAAAAAGCCATAATTAATAACTCTAATCAGCCATCTTGATGACTAGCAGAACTTCCAATAATTTCACTGCATTGTGCTCCAGTGCAAATCACATTTCTGCAAAATGTGCCTCTCTGTGATAATGTGTGGGACAACACCATCCTTCTCAGTAGTGGTCTCTGCAGGGTCTCTGTCATTCTTTTCCTCCTTCACAGCAATTAACACATCATTTAATACTTTCTGAGCATTTTCTACACTAAAATTTCCCATGAATTAGGGAGGACTTTTCCTCATCATCTCACTGAGTGTGATACTGATTAAAAGATGTAAGTGACTAGAAAAGAAAATGTGTCACTTGTGTGTCAAGCCCATTTCTCAGGTGAGCTGCTCTGAACTGGGTACCTGACATGCATTGTTCCCATGAAGTACATAATTTGAGAAACTGGTGGGAAGAATTTTTGATTTTTTTTGAGCCTGTGGAAGTAGAAAAAACACTGTTTTTCACAAATCCTCTATGTTACTGGAAGTTTAATCAACGGTCAGACTAGCAGTTTTGGAAGCTAAAAACAAAACAGTTAATTCAAAGCCACAAGCTCAAGGAATGTATTTCTAGCATGACTTATAGACTAGATGTGATTGTTGATGCTCTACAAAGCTCATTTCTATGAGCTCACATTTGGAGATGAGCATGCGAGGCAGCCACGTGGCCTCACTGTCCCTCCCTCCACACTGTGCCCTCTCTACAGCCCTGCTCTGACAGATTTTAAACAATTCTGTCACACTGTGAAGTAAGACCCACAAACATGAACTGAGATGATAAAACATATCAGAGTGAACAAAGAGAGAAGCAAGGGGGAACAATACAGACACGTCCCATTGCAAAAGGCAGAGAAAATATTTTGATCTCCTAGTTACAAGCCCACTCCTGGTTGACTTCTGACCCACAACTCTGCTGCTGACAATTACATCACACTGCTGGCCAGTATAACACTGCCTCCAGTAGCTCTTTGCCTCGGTAGCAGAGTATGCAGAAGGGCAACTTCATCTCAGTGAGTCAGTGGAGGGAAATGGGAACCTTCAGCAAGGAGAGCAGAGCAGCTAAGGTAAGATTTGGCACTGCCTCCTGCGCTCTCCTTCACTCACAGCTTAGGGAAAAGATGAAGCTAAAATGAGAAGCACCCTGGGGGACAAAATGTTCTTTCCTTAGAGGAACACATGGACAAACTCTGTCTGACACCATACCTGAACATCTTCAAATATCTGCTCCTATGAAATACCTCTTTCTTCTATCACACTGGTATACATCAGAAGCCACCCTTAAATTTAGTCAGAATCAAGCATAACCAAGATTTAAAATCACGTCCAAATTATGGAAAGGCAAACTAGCAGTAAAAGTCTACGTGTTCCACAGGGGATGAAGACTCTGTGCCTCACATACAAGCACATTTCTGGTTCAACAATACTGCACAACACCTGTGCTGGATGCTCAGAGAACAGAACGTACCTTCACTATCCTGGTGTTTCTCTGCTGTCTGAGGACTTCAACATCACAGCTGGATTACTTTCTGATTACGCTGCATGGAACTTCTTAACTTGTTGTCCTGGGGTGACTTTATGATGCTGAATTGTATCCCCATCCATCCATTTAGCCCAGAAATAAGTTCTGCACCTTTAAAAATAGGTTTGAGAGCTAAGGGGGAGAGAAAAAAAAAGAGGTGGGATTTTTTTCGAGGCATATTCAAAACACAGAGATAAGCAGTGCTCTTGGAGTTCTCCGTTCTGCCGACAGAAGGGGAGTTTTCCCTTGCTGTTTTCGCTGGTTTTTCTTCATTAACTGAGGCCAGAAGGTTTTTTAGGAACTGTTCAGCCATTGTTCGGTCTGGGCCCCCCCCAAGGTGCACTGAAGCTGGGACACCAGACCCGAGCCCCGGAGAGACTGAGAGAAAGCCAAGGACAAACCCATGAGAAGAACTCTGAACTACAGAAGGGCTGAATTTGCCTTCTCTTCAGAAAAACGAGGAGTTTCATTGCTTAATATTATTAAATTTGTCATGTTTGTAAATACTTTGCTTGTTAAATGAAAAGTTTTTTTCACTTTTCTCAAAGGAGGTTTGTCTCCCAAACAGGTGGGGGGAAGGGCAGCTTGAATTTGCTTTTTAGAGGGACCCCTTCCGAGGTTTCCTCCCAAATTTTCCCTAAACCAGGACACTTGTTAACCTTCTATCTGAATAAAAAAAAAGAGAAAAACTGATGAGAGAAAGAGGTCAAGAGACAGAGTGTCAGAGAGACATGTCCTACTCATAGAATAGACTTTGTGAGACCATGTAGTTTCAAGAAGTGTCCCTAAATTGCAGATAGTATATCATTTTCAGAGTGTAATTCACACTTTTTCCATTATCAGGATCCCAGGAAAGTGCTCTCTTTGGAGGCCCTTTGATTCCCAGCTCCCAGTGTCTCAGTCTCTAATTGCTTACAGTAATGTGACTATACTGGGGCACCAAGCCTTCTGAGCCTAAAGAACTAGGAGGGACCTACATGCAGCACCACGTCAGCTTTCCAAAGAGTTCCTCAACCATCACTAACATGAAAGTCCTTTTTCACCTAGCCTACAGGCAGGGGAGGTATTTCTTCAGCTTCCTGAAAAAACAGAAGTTTCCCTTGCACTGGCTGACTCCAAAGCCCTTACAGCTCTACCTGAAGTGATCATCAGCTGCTCTGTTCACATCAGGGGCTGTGGAGCAAATGTACAAAGTCATGTGTGGGCTTGTTCAAATTCAACAGGAAAGGGAACCTGCACATTTGATCAACTTGAGGCTGAAAGTTTGTGGGACTGGGATAAAGTGGGGATGAGGATGTGGAGATGAGGACAGCCTGCAGCAGCAGAATTTTATCAGTGATGAGAGTTAAGATGAGGTTACTTCTCCCTCACTCAGGAAGCAGTCAAGTTTTGGAGGTATCAGACACAACGTGCAATTTTCTGCGAAGGAATATCTTTCTGCTTTCTGGCTTGCATGCCACTGGTTTTTGGATTTTCTTTTTCCCATTTCTGAAGAATGCTGGAAAATATTCTGCTCAGTGAGGAGAAGAGTTCCTGAATTTTAGAAAAGTTCAATAAAAAGTCATGGAAGTGAAAAGGTAGATGCTTAACAGACAACATGTGAGAAGTGAGCTATTTAATGGGTTGCTCCATATCTTGAATGTACTCAGTAACATTCTGCTGTTGGCCTTACCACTCCAATTTCACTGCCAGACCATACCAGTGTTTTCTCAGTGGCAGCTGCATGTATCACTGGTCCCTGCTGAAGATGTCTCTCCAGTTTCACCAGTACAGCACCCAATAGTAAAGGAGCTGCCTTAGCCTGATCCTGGCTTGGTCTGGAAGTAATGGAAGTAGCAATCTTTCTTTTTTTTTCTTTTTTTTTTAATTAAATCCAGTGACAGTGATAGTCAGGTGTGAAGACTGACAGCCACACCAGCTCTGTGCATTCTGTAGCAATGCAAAAGACAGAATAAACCCAACCTCAGACGCAAGAAAGTAAGATATAGTGCCTTGCAGAGCCAAATGCAACACACTGTCTCTAATATTAATTACTAATTATGTTAGAGCTGTACAAATCACCTGGTAGTAACCTCTTTATTTATTTAAAGTCTGCGTCACTACTTTAGTTACTGTCTTTCCATGATGCACTTGCGGAGTGTATACTTTCCTGCAAGTGGAGCAGCAAGTTCCCAAAACCCACCTATTTAAATACACAAACTCTCCTATATGCATCTGAGGGAAAAGTGATTTATCAAACGCCAACATACATGGAGAAATTCCTGAGCAGGTTGAACAGACCCTCCTGCTTGCTGTCACCCCGCCAGCTGCAGTGGAGGGAAGGAGCTGCCAAATTCAAAGCTTCGTGAAAACACTTACAGCTGCCACAGGAGCTGCCTCCTGCAGGGCTCAGGCAAGCCAGGTCCTGCCTGACAGGGAACATGTAGGAGGTCGAAGCGGAGCCAGGCCAGCCCAGAAATTTTGGGGGTTCATCATCACATTGTTACATATTCAAGCCAATGTGCTGTAAGTGACAGCAAACGCAAAAAAGCTCAGTCCAAGCTTTTAGTTAATGCAGCAAGTCTGAAACATCTTAATGATATAAATAACTGCTGCTAATACTTGGTGTTACCCAACTGCCGAACTAGGTTATACTTTTTTTTGGGGTATTAATTGGGGGTAGCCCAATATATAAATAGATTGTTGTCATCTTTAGCTGGGAACAAGGATTAGAGACTGGCTTAGTACAGAAGTAGATCCTGATTTCCACTTAGGAAATAGAAAGAGATTATCCTGACAATAACAGCAGAGCTCACACACAGTGACGAACCAGCACATCGTGGATTTCCCTACTTAGGGATGTTTCTCACTGACAGTGCTCTGACATCTCTGCTGTTTGTGTCATTTCCTCTGCTTAAAAAGGGCATCCCTTAAGTATTACGAAACAGGTAAACACCCCAAGGGAATAATGCTGAAGATGAATTATTGCTGACACTGATTGGTGTCATGCTGATACTGCCAGGTATTAGAAGGCACCTGTTGTACTCCTTGTGCTGCCTCTCATTAGCAAGGCACTCCCTTCAGAGCAGCAGCACTTGGTTTGCAGTGGTTGCATTGTGCAGTTTTATTCAGACATCTGGAGCAGATCTCTCTATCATTAGGTCTTTGGCTTTAAATCAGTAAAATGACACAGGCATAACACAGTGCTTGTGAGGAGTATTGGAAAAAGCCCTTAAATTATTTAAAGAAATCATAACTGATGTGGAAAATATTGTTTAAATATTAATTTGCTTCTAACTGTTTAAAAGAGGGCTTCTGAAATAGTTACAAAGCTGGAGGCTGAAACAATTGGAAACAACATCATTATTGGTTGACATACACAGTCAGAGACCAAGCTGCATTGTGCCAAGCACTATACAAACATATATCAAAAATATAACCATTGTCCCAGGCAACTGTCAACCTCATTATTAAACTAGAGGCATGGGAAACAGATGGAAACAAAGAGAGAGCACTGGTCAACAGGAAAGGCAATGGCCAGAACCAATCAACATCACAACAGGCATCAAATATATGCAGAACAGTCAGTTATTTTTATGTAAACTAACAGAGAATGAAATAGCTCTATGATCTTGTAGAGCTCTTTTAGGCACAAAGGACAGCAGACAAAAAGGTAGGGAAGAATTAAAACTGTGGATTAATTCTCCTTCATTGCTATGGATAAGAGAATTTTTTGGCGGGGAAGCAGAGTTGAGTACATCTTCTAGCAGAATTCTAAATAGCTTTGGGGGTTTTAGGACACGTTTACATTACCTATAGAATTTATCATCCAGTATCTGGCCATGTTTGTAATAACATAACATTCGGCCTCAGACAGTGTGTTAGTCTGAGTCATGCTTGGATTTCTCAGAACAGAAATCACAGAAAAGAACACCTTGCAAGAAAATAATACCTTGCAAGAAAAGAACATCTTGCCACCTTTTAGATTTTGTCTTCTTTTTTTTTATTTTAGAAAAAAATGTTTAGAACACCTTCATCTAAGTTTCCAGAAGTTAACAATAATTTCATAAAGCCCTTGTACATTAATACTTTCTTTAATTCCTTCCTTAAATCTTGTACCATTGAAAAAGGAATGTCAAAAAACTAATTTCTTACCAAGACTATTGAGTTAGGCACAAAAACCTGTGCCTGGAAACATAAAATCTTTTCTATTAAAAGACCAAAGACTCCTATGTGAGAGCACAATGAAACATAAAAACAACCACAATGGAAAAAATGGAATAGATTTACAGTTTTAAAATAGCATGCATGATACAAAAGTTCACGGGTCTATTTAAATTTCAACAAAAAAAGTTGGTTTTTTTTTTCATTACTGCAGAATGCATTCATTGTGGGTTTTAAGTGCCTCGATTTAGAAGTTGAAGGCAATTTTTATTAATAGCACATGTAATCCCAATACGAGAGATTCCTGTGGCAGATTCATTGGCTCCTTAAACAGATATCCTTGGCATCAGTAGAGAAAAGGGCTGGAAAGAGCGGCTTGGCAAGGGGGGATCCCCATGGCAGGGCGGTCCCTGCTGGCACTGCCACCTCACTGCTCTCCCACAGGCAGCGTAGGCTGGAAACTTCCTGAGGACAAGGCATGGATGTGCATCCTCTCCCATCTGGAAGGAGATTCCACACAGAGATACTCATGAGCCATGAGATTTGCTGGGTCTAAAACACCTGGGGCATGAGTGCCTCAGGATGCTCTGGGCCTCAGGAGGACAGGCTCAGCCATTGGGAGGCAGAGGGAGCACAACGCCCTGTGGAATGTGAGGAAGGAAAGGCCACCTTGTTTGCTGTCACTGGCTGTAGCTGACAGCTTTAATCTCTTTTGAATAAACCCTGTTTATTCCAAGAACTCTGACATACAGCACGTGCTGTTCTAACACCATCGCTGCAGTCCCTCTGGTTACTCTGCATGGATTCAATTTATGTCAGACTTTTCACGGAAATAGTTCTTGTGAGCTGAGCAAGAAGAGAAAATGTACTCTTCCCACCTTCTTAGGAAGGCAAACAGCCACCACGAAAACCCTCTGTCCAGAAGAGCCTCACATTATGTTAAAAGTGTAATCAAAATAAATGCCCCACAACCCATCTTATCAGAAGCCGTGGGAGATGTGTTTCCTGAACTTACAGATCCCCAAACTTCCCCTCTCAGAGAAAGCTACCTTCCACTGCATGGCCATCAAAACAGGAAACTAGCTCAGGAATTGCAGTGGGCAGCCAAGAGCAGTNTTCATTAGAGAGCCCTGAGGTTAAAGAAAAGGTACTATTAGTCCACAAGGCACCAGAAAACTTTCGGGTAAAATATTTAGACAGGCAAGGAAGTGTGAGAAAGCAAAGGGAAGGTTTTAAGAAGAGCACCACACAATTACAGAGCAGGGGTGAAAGAGAGCCCAGGGCTGCAATGACACATCTGTCCCTCTGACTGTCCTTTGAAGGTCTGATACTTTACTAAATGGTTCTTTTTCTTCTTGTTATAAACTTGATGCTAGAGTGATTTCTGGCCCTAAGAGATGAATTCCAAGCTGTCCTGAAGGTAAAAGGGCAAGAGCTGTCATTACCAGTGGAGTCTCTAAAATGAGCTACATAAAGACTAAGACTAACAGATGATAAATTCCAGCTGCTGATGCCCCCAGTACACAGAGCAGAGTTATCATGAGCTACAACAGCTCTCAGGAGAGGGGAGAAACATGCCAGGATTGCAGAACCCCTTTACATCAATAATTTTATATAAAGTTTCCAGTGGAAACTTTTTGGCACATCTACCCTTGAAAATGTCCATAAAAACCTTGTATAAAATATGTTTATGCTTTTCAAACTTTCCTTTCTTTGTATAGTCTCCTAATATCTTGATAATTTCCAGTGACCTAACTCCAAGGCCATTCCAGTGTTCCATAAACCAGCAAGCAGTGGGAGTGAGGGAGTTTTTCCTGTTGCTGTTATCACAAAGAGAATTCAAGGTAACTACAACTCCCTGGCAGGGATCTGAATTAATGTGGAATTCTTCTACTGATGCTCATTGCCCAGGCATCCTCTGCTCCTTAGCAGCACAGTTACCTTCTCTGCTGGTGGCATATATTGGCATAGGCAGTTCTTGCTCATGAGAAGAAACATGCTCTAGAGGACTCGAAGGATGCCTGTGTGTCAGAGGGGGCTTGGGGAGAAGACACCCGACACAGCTGGGCCTGCAGCAACTTGACAGAGACTGGAAAGCAGTGACACCATGGGGAGCCCCAGGCAAACGGGAGGTGGCAGAAGAAAAAAGAGCAAGCAGCTAATGAAAAAAGGCACCTGCTGCAAACTAAGCATTGCTAAGCATGGAATAGTATGGAGGGCAGTCCCTCCTCACCCCGAGCAAGAGCTGGGCAGGGTCAGGGAGGGCCCTGCAGCCAGAGCACACAGCAGGGATCTTAAAGACATGATAAAAGCTCAGTACATGCCAGATAAGGCCTGCCAGCAGAATAAAAGACCCGTAGTGTCATGAGCTTGACACTATTCTAAATGTATGCATCATTCTCCAAAGCCTTTCCAAAAATGACAAATGATCTCAATGCAGATGTTTCTTTATGTATTATTCCCTTTTCATATGTCTACTTTTCATCTAACAGGCATTTTCTGGCACTTAGGTGCACGATTAAGTAGACTGCAGAACTGTCAAAGGCCCAGGCAGTTGTCATGATAATAGAGATAACAGACATTACATATTCTTTTATCACACAGATGGTCCTCATGGACCTCACTGGTGAGATGAGTGTAAAAAGAATTACTTCACAATAAAACTAACTGTAAAAGAAGAAAAAAAAAAGGAGGATGACAGAAGGTCAGAATAAATTCTGTGGAATATCAATAAAATGTAACAACAGAAACACTTTTCTGTGTTTGTCTTTTTATCAACAAACATTTTTAGAGGCAGTGGAATGTTGCATCCCATGACTGCTGCTGAACAAGTGCTTGAGCATATCAGTGAATTTATATGTGCAGCAGTGAATGTGTAAAATGAGATTTAGACATAGAGCTATACTACTGTACATGGGTATTTTTGGGGGTTTTTTGTAGTTTTTTTTTCTTTTATGGAAGGCATCTTTTTTTCTGTAGTGCTAAAAAATGAGCAGAAGAGTCTGCTGGCATTATTAAATGAGACATGTAAGTGAGCTCACAGATCTAAAAGCTACAGCTGTAGGCCAGAGGCTGGAACATATGCAAAAATATTTGCATATTCATGTAGACACAGAAGTTTCCATTCGAGCTGTTTCTATGTCAGAAAAGAAAGAATTTCAACCAATTATGTGGTTATTTAAATAGCTGTGCACTTTATAGCTTTCCATTTTGTGTGGTCTCACTTTATTTTGTGTGTGCCATTTACCGCCTCCTGTTGCCAATGGTTTGGATCCCAGTCCTAGGATCTTTCTAGTAGTTCACTGGTGCAGCAGGCACCAAGCAACAATGTTGGCTGTAACAGCACGTACACTCTCGTCATGATTCATTATTTTTAGTTCCTAAGAGTATACATGATCCTAATCAAATTCATCTGTGAGTCAAGTGTGCTTGATTAATGCTAACGAGGAAAATCTGAGGGCAGATAGGCATGTAATTTCTGCTTCATTTAAAAACATATTGGAAACTGAAAACCTATATTGGTGCAAAGCCTATTTCTAAAACATTAACTATGTTTGTCTCTCTGCATCTGTCAGCTGTAAGTACTGACAGGTTAGGAGCACAGTTTCTCCATTGCTGCTACAATGTGATTTTTCTTGTGGAGATATGTATTTTTACCTAGTTTTGCAGCCACATTACAGTTTGTCCCTGAGGCCATGAAATATTTATAGGGATCCTTCTATGTATTTGAATTGCAGCAAGCAGAACAGTCCCACCTTTTGAAAAATTAAATTTAGTCATTATGTCCCTACAGATTTCAGTAGCAGGAACCTAAATAACTTGCAGAATCGGGGCTACCATCCCTCACCAAAGAGGTTCAAAGTAAAAGACAGTTTGCAACCATCTGCATTAAAAGCCACTATTAGCAGTGGCTGATGGACCTCGGCAGCAGCACTGATCAGAGTTCCACAAGCCCCAGCTTTTCCATAATCCTGGCATGGCAGCTGATGCCTGTTAACTCAGGTGGGCATGCAGAAACAAGACCAGTAGGTGTAGGTAACCACAGGTATGAAATAGAAGTTTGTACAGTAACAACTCTCTTATGTAAACCTTTTGCTAGAAGCCACAGTGCCCAGAGAGAGGTGCCAGCACCAGTGGGGAAATGTGTTATTCTGGAATAAGCATAACCTTCTTTTCCTGGAAGTGCACATGTGACTCACAGCCCAAATTACCGTAGCTCCAGTGCCTGCTCTGCAGGTCTGTGACTGCGGTCTCGGAGTATTCCAGCAACCCTGCTCATTATAAACAGCAGAGAGTGTCGCTGCAGGCTGACAAACAGCTTGTCACAGGAGCAATACTGCTACTCCAGTGCTGCAGAGCAGTGAGAGCAGCAGCTGGACATGATCCTGCAGTGCCAGGGCTCAAACCCCTTGGAGGGAACAGAACAAAACCTGCTGGGCCCCTCTCAGCTTTAGGCAGGAGTGTTCTGCACTGAGACTGTGAGGAAGCATGCAGCATACAGGAAGGGAAGTTACCAGGGTCACTCCTAGCACTTGTAACCTGTACATTACTGTGAGCACAGAAATTACTGTATCCATCCTCATGTCTAGCAATGGTCAAGGGAGAAAAATGTGTGCATGAGTTCTTAAATGCAATACAAGCGGGAATTTGGGTGACCAACACTAGCAAAACAAGCTACCAAACCCCACCAGAATGACAGTACACCTGAGGGGTTATAGGCATATAGGATTTTGTCTTAATAATGTTCTCACGTGCTTAAAATTCTACATTATGTATGCCCTTGGGTGCCACTGCTGTGGCCAAGATTATCATAACTCTTCTGCTGAGAATCACGGGCTGGTCACTGTCTTGACAGCCTGGTCCCTTAGGGATTCCTAGCACATACCTAAAGTGTTCAGCAATATCCATTTAGCAAAAACCAAACAATAAGCCCCACCCAAAACAGTCATCTTTTCTGTCCTGAAATGAATTCCAACAGGTTTTCATAGCAGCCTTGTTGACACAGCACTCATGCAGGAAAGGGAAAGCAGTATGTATTCCTCTCTTTCCCTGGAAGGGACTCAGAGCCATGTACACCCTGGGCTGCTGCTGCTCTGTACCCCCAAGGAAATGACACAGGCCCCAGAGAGGAAGCTCAACGCCTCCCTTCCAAACCAAATCCTTTGACCACTACACTACATTCCTGCCTTTATATATCAGACTGTTTCCATGAAGATTATCAGCCCAGTGCATGAGTTTTGGCATAGAGGTGCTCTCAGTCACCTGAAATTCTTCTATGAACCAGCGGGTCAGGCACTCTCCTGAGAAGAGGAAGCTGCAGAGCTGAATTCCTTCAGAATATGGAGTTCCCTATGGAAGAATGGTGAAAGAATGTGACTATTAACCAAAAGGTTGACTTACCTTCTGTGCAGGTCCCTCTTTTCACAGCTGAGAGAGAGACAAAGGTAACAGAACAGGGTGCACGCAGGTATTAGGTGTGATTTTGTGGGTTGTTCTATTAAGGCTGTGCTTCCCCTAGAGAAGCTAATTTTTGGATCCAGCCTTCTCCCTTTCTGACACTCCCAACAAGTGCTGGACATGCTGCTGTGACTGCACTCACTTAGCTCTCCAGTCACCAGACAATACTGGTGGGGGGCTCTGAACCCCAGTTGCACACAGCACTCACCAAATACCAGCTCTGAGAAGCATTAGAGAATTGGAGCACTCCTCCCTGGTTAGGGGCATATTGACTATGGGACCCTCAGGGCCATTTGTCTTGTATTTCCTCATGCAGGGTCACCTGCTAAGGGCTTCTGGAATCTGAACACTATGCCTGCCTTCCTTTAACGCTTTTCTCAAAGAGCTGAGCAAATACCCGACTTCAGCTGAGGGGAAACAAAATATTTTTGTTTGGCTAGTACCTCCCAGGGAATGGATGCTTGGAGACAACTAGCAGCAAGCTTACTTGTCCAATGAATTTAGTGTATAAAATAATTTAAAAGCTGTGTGGATTCAGTCCTCTGTGTGCATGTTATCAAGACTGTCTTGTGTCTACTATAGTTTGGAGCTTTGGGCACTCATCCCTGTCCAGTTGAAGAGACTGCTACAAGCTCCATTTTATCACTCTCTTCATGGATTTTCTGTTTTGTCTGCTGACTTACTGTTATCCCATCTCCTTCCCATCTATTGCCTTAAACCATATGGGTGGAACTACATTAGAAAGTGACCATCTGGGCAGCTCAACCAGCTACAGCAAAGGAGATGCAGCCTGAGGTAGCATCAGTGTCAGCTGTTTCAGTGTTGCTGCTTCTTGTAACAACGTGGACAGAGGAGCAGCCTAGAGCAGACAGAGCCTCTGGTGGGCCCCACAGTTTAGATTTTTCCCTGTGCAGTATTTTGCAATTAATAACTTTTGCCTCAACTGCCTTAATGTGTGTTTCTATATGCAAATCTGTCAGTCTGACAAGAGTCCATCACAGTTTTTGGCTTTGAAAAGCTCTCTTCTGTATCAGCAGTGATGGCAAACAGAAGGCACAACCATCCAGATTAATTAATCCCCTCACAGCACCTCCTAGCAACCCAAGGCTGTTATGCTAACACTTCTAGCCAGAGCTTGTAAGGATATAACTTAACCACATGGGAATGCACTGTCTCACTCTCATGAGCTCAGAAGGCTTTAAAGGAAACCTTACCTACCTCAACGCTTTCTCTGAGATGCCATCAGTGGCTGGACACACAGCATGACCAACAGACAGTCACAGCAGGCAGGAAGAGAAGGTCTGACCCTAAAATATGTGGTTAATTAGCAACTCTTCCGTTCTCCCAAAATGCTGATGAAGCCACACGCTCAGGCTTTAGTTCTCTGTCCACTACAGCAAATGACAAGGAATTCCAGTGATGACTAGTCTTTTTGGGAGGCACCTAAACCACTGAACTTGTGTCAGTGAGTTTGTATAGTGCTAAGTGTTGATAAATGACTGGAGACATGCTTGTTCAGGATGCAGGGCAATTCACAACTTCCATGGATTTTTGTCACTCTGACACTCTGTCTGTGTGGGAGAAGTCTTCAGGCTCCATATTCCAGCACCACTGGAGCTTCTAAGCTGCACTAGTGAAGGCAATGTCGCATCCCACCACTTCCTCCAATATTACACTAAATCCCTCTGCCTGACTTGGCATCGACAGGTTTTTAAGGTGCTACTTCAGAATGTCTGTAACCTTGTGTTCTTAAAATAAAACTTTAACTAGAAAATATTAGTTAAGCAAAGTTATCAGAGAGAGGCATCTCAGCCATCCTGAAGTCTGAGGAGAAAAGTCTCTGTCTCCAGCATTTACATTTGAGACAAACCAGGAGACTCCAATGCTGTTGATTTACCTCCAGTAACTGCTTTACATTGGAGTGCAGATCCACCTGCAGTGCTGCCCTGGCCACAGGAGGTCAGTTTACATGCTCTTTGCTGAAATTAATCAACATGAGGAGCAGAAATTTAAATAGTAATTAGTTAATTTTCAGCATGTTACATTACCAGAAAGCCCAAGGAATGTTTATAACCAATGGCTCTCCAGGAAAAAAGAATATACACAGAGAATATTCAAGGTTAAGGCTCCTGGCTAGCATCACATACTAGAACATGAAATTGCACCTGATACACTGGGACAACTTAAACAGCTGCAGATTAATTTTGTGAGCCCAGAGTGCATAAAGGGATGTATCAGGAGTCCTCTCCCATATTACCACTCAACATAATTCAATGATTCAATAACACTTGCAAATAATTTCTAAATTCTAGAAACCTGTTTCTTTAAGTTTTTCCTTTAAACATAATAAAATGCATTTTATTGTCACTGAACTCTCTCTGGTAATGAGAGGCATGTCAAAGTGATCTGGGAAATGCTGGCACTCCTCCCTCCAGGCAGCACTGTCCTACCCACTTCAGAGATTGGCATGGTTCCTCATCAGACTTGTCTTCTCCAAGCAGCACATCACGTCAGGTCTCCTCTCACACGCATTTCCAGCACCACAAACGTGTGTCTCCTCTCCTAAATAAGGCAGAGAGACCCTTTAGTGAGGATAGCCAGCCAAAAGATTGAGTAAAGTTTTTCTTTCCCAAGTCCAAGCACTCACAGCAGCATTAGGTGGAAAACTCGAGGTGGGAGTGGGAAGGTACTGGGGTGTCAGAAAGTAGCAGCCACTGCACCTGGGCTGGGTTGCACTGGCAGCATCCCCACGCAGCCTCCCAGGCCACTGCCATGGCCACAGGTCCACTGGGACAGTCCTCAGGAGCTGGCCTGGGGGACAAGGGACTGCTGCCCTTGCCCCGAGACAGCGCAGGATCAGCACAACTCACCGTCACAATTGTTGTTCATCAAACCACATACTGAATTCTTTCAAACAGACTCCTTAAGGACAAAAGTCCATATGTTTCCTGGCCTGACAAATAATGTAGGAAGCTGGAGGAGGTGGAAGAAATGGCTTTGAATATTGTCTGATTGAAAGGAAGCCACTCCCCCTCCTACCCTGCCTTACTCTGCCATGCCCAGGGCTGGCATGGGTCTCCATCCCATGTCCTGGTGCAGCCCCTTGCTGGCCATGGCCACAAGCAGGAGAGGTGCTCCCACAGCCAGAGAGGGAACTGGAGAGTGTCAAAGGAGCTCAGCACTGAGTGCATAATTTCCAGTCTAGGAGGAAAACTTTCTCATTGAAACTTCTCATCCTCCTTCCCAGCTTCTGATTTTTTGCTTCCTCGCCCATTTCCTTGTAAGAAAGGACAAAGGAGAGAGAAAGGACGCCTGTTGCAGACATTATGCAGGGCTCAGCTGAAGCCTGCAGTGGGTCCAGACACAGCTCCTGCCTCTCTGGCAACACAACCACCCTCAGCCACACCAAAACAGGACCTGCTGTTGACAGCTGCTGGTAGCAGCCAGGGGCTGGACATTGCGTAGTTAATTTTTAACTTTTCATTAAACTAGTCTGTGCATCAGCCCCATTGGCAGAGACTGTCTAAAAGTTATACTCATTCAAACACAAGCTCTCATCTGTTCCAGCTCCAGGCAGCTCAGCAGGATCTCAAGGGTTTGGGAAAAGCAGAGCAGCACACAGCTTTGGCTAATAATGAACAACTTCTGCAAGGGATTTCTGGTCAGCAGAAGTTATCTGCCCAGCAGACTGCCAAATGAAAAGGAAGCAGCACCCACTTTGATAGGCAGTTATCAGTGATGCAAGAGGGTGTTTCCCCACATTTTAGCAGACTTTTCACCATGACCTTTCTCAGGTGGTACTTCCTCAGTTCTTACAAATGCGGATGTCATCACACTGGAATCAACCCAGTCAGTTTTGGTTTGGATGCTTTAGAAGATGTGTCTTAGTGGGACGTGTACGGACCACATGGTGAGCACCTGGAGGTGGAATAAAGTGGTCATATCTGAAGACACTGAACAAGAAAGACACAGTAGTTTCAGATACCTTCCACAGCAGGTCAGCTGCCTGTATCTTGAATTCTGTTCTATTTGCAGCCAAGCACTCCTAAGGTGCAATGGCTCCCAGGTAACAGGAAGAAACAGCTGGAGAATGCCAGGCTTTTTTGAACTGACTCCAGGAACACTCATGATTCAGCAAAAAAAGAAAAGGCCAGACTTGAAGCGTTGATCCTCTTCTGCTCAGTTCTTACCCAAGGATTTCAGGAGCAGTGTGGCCTCAAAGAAATTTTGCGTGTGGTCTCAGGATTTTATTGCCTAACTGTAATGCAGTAAGAATGAATTACGTCCCATGGGACTTTGACCCTCCCAAATGAAACTCCAAGATCCTGGATCCTGATAGAATGATGCAAAGTACCCAAATTTGGTAATGGATAGAGATGGGACCTTCCATGGCCTTAACCACCACTGAGGGAAGTTTTGAAGGTTATAACGTTGTGATGGAACAATGTCTTCAAACTATTACAAGACATTGTAATTTATAGAAGTGCTCAGATCCTACTGACTTCTGCTGGCCCTGGAAAAGAAAGCAACAGAGCAGTTCTATGCAGTCATTTCTACTTTTTCCTGTGGGCTTCTAACCAAACCTTGGAGAAGGATGCCAGCATCACCCAGATGTGCAGAGACTCAGTATTACGGCATCAAGCTTTTCAGTGTTCTCCCCATGTTCAGAAATCACAGCCCCAAGCTGAGTGCACAGGCATACTCTGCAATGCCTGGGGAGAGCTGAGTACCTCAGCTGGGGTCCACAAATGCCTACGGCATGAGGAGAAAGAGAAGACACTACGGCATTTTAATCATAGTGCCAACTCTTTCACAACTAAACACTGACCCGAGATTATCCTCAGGGAATTTACTCGTTGGGGTAGGAGTTTAGTGTGTTCAGGTGTCTGACAGCTCAGCCTGCAGCTGCAAAGTGTTTTCACGACTCTGAGTTTTCCAGTGCCTATAGCAGGACTAGGACAGTACTTAGGTACCCAAATTCCTTTGCATCTGTAACCTGCAGTGTCTGCACTTGTTTCCTGGAACTGTCAAGTGCCCACGGTCAGGTCTTGGCCGCAGCTTTGATTTACAAACTCTGGTCATTCCCATCAGTTATCAGCCTGTGTGGCTGGACTACTCCTCGTTGGGAGATATGATCCCATCATAAGTCAGGACTGAGCCAGTCAGCAGATCAAGATATCACTGACTTCAATGCAGAAACAGAGACTGCACTTTATTGGTGCCTGGAAGGAGCGATCAGATGCACCCAAAGTCCGCTTTGTAGCAAAGTCACCGTCCTGGTAACAGGCGCTCCCGATGCATGACAGACCTTTTGTCACCTTTGCGAGTCCCCCGGCCCGATCTCCATGATCCGGCGCTCCCCAAGCCCTGCAGCCTCCTGCTCGCAGCGCTGGGACCGACGGACCGTGAGCAGCTGCTGCCACCCTCAGGTCACCCTCTCAGGAAACCTCGCTTTCTGCCTTTGCTGAAGGCTCTAAAAAGAAAGGAAATTAAAAGCAAACACAGCAGAGCTGCAGCTGATGGACTCTTAAACCTTACTGTCGTGTTGGCACTGCTTCCTGTGGATGTGCCAACGGGTTTAACCTAACGTGTTCTGTGTAAGAGCAGGAGCAGAGGCTGACATAGAAAGGTGAGCAGGAGAGGCAGCAGGGCTGCAGTCATAGAATCATAGAATTGTTTAGGTTGGACAGACCGCCAAGATCATAAATTCCAATTATTAATCTGGCACTGCAAAGTACAGCAATAATAATGTCCCTGAGCCACTCCATCCCTTTCCCAGGCAGACTGTTCCAGCATTTGAGTACCCTCACAATTGAGTCCCAGGTCCAGGAACAGGTCTGCAGTGCAGACCTGCAGGCAGGGAGCAGCACGCAGTCCCTCTCTGCTGCATCACGCCTCAGCTCTCCCAAAACCAGCCCAGCACACCTGGGCAGGCAGCCAGGCAACTGCATCCAGCCTGCAGGAACACATAGTTTAAAACAAGCTGTGCCTGCCCCAGGAGCGTGATATCTGCAAGGACTGGAACTACAGGAGGGAAACTGGAAACCAGAGCTAAAGAAGGAGGCGGCCTCAAGTCACCTTAATTCCCCACTACCAATGCCCCAGGTAAATCCCCAGCTGAAATTAGACACTTACACCCCTACACCTCTCTTATCCAGCCATGGTTTTACATTTGCAGCTAGAACCACTGCTGTGGCCAAAGCTGGACAAAAGCACAGCACCAAGCATTCCTAATTGCTTTTTAACAAGTGTTTTGCTTGCATTTATGCCACCAGGCACCACCTACATCAGTTGTACCAGCTGAGGGGCATAGGCCTTGACAAAGGTGAGATGAGAGAGCAACAGGGGAGTGAACTTCCAGCGCTGTGAGGCAGGGTATCACTCCAAAGGCAAGCAGTGTGCCTTTTCACTTCCAGAGCTGCTGCGCTGCAGGAGAAGGGATGAGCGTGGTGGAGAGAACTTGGCTTATGGCAGTCCTTTGCAGCCAGGGGCTTGGCTTTTATTTCCTAACCAGTTAAACAAAAACAACTTGAAGGTGGGCCAAATCTTTGCTCTTATTGCTCTCCTGCTATACCTGTGGTCTTTTCAGCACTGTGACACCTCTGCAATTTTCCTAGGGAGAGAAAAAGAAATTGTCTGAGGATAACTTTTACAGGTACATAGTGCAGAACTAAATAAGCCATGTCCTGGGGGAAATTTCCTGTCCTCTCGATGATGTATGTTCAAGGTGAATGCTGCTGAGTAGGGTTTTTCTTGGAAACTTCTTTCCAGAAGTTGCTTGCATGCCAAAGTAGGGATAAAGCAGAAATTATTTTCCAAAAAAGTTTTGTTCATAGGAGTGTCAAGTTCAGCAATATTTTCATCTCCAGCATGTTCTTCCCTTCTAATACAGTGTCTGTTGGTTTCTGAGACTATCAAGGTAATTTCTGGGCTGTGTTTAGCTTTCAAATCAAAGGTGAGATTTTTTTGCAACACTTCAGCAGTTTCTTCAACACCTTCTCAAACCATTAAACCTTGCAACATCTTTGGGAGGAGACACACAGATTACTACTGCTTTTGAGTTAAGCTTTTCTTTATTGTACAGCTATGCAAAACAACATAGTTTGCCAATGGCTAGACAAAGAGTAGGGTCATTGCTAAAAGCATCTTGATGAAAGCTGGCACTACAATTTCAAGATGGGTTTAGGCAATCTTCCACTGTTCATCCGCATGCCGCAGGCTCCTTGGGTAACTCTGGCTTCTGGAAGCTGCCAACACACACTTAGTAAAAGACCTCACAACTCTTTTCAGGCTCCTGATTTCATCCTGGTCATATTGAGTTTTTCCTCCACAAAGCAGGATTCCTGAACTCTTTCATCATATCAGGTTTTAAAACCTCACTGCTCCTGAGCAGATTCTTTTGTTTTACATCTATCACAGGTTTTAGATCTCAAGGAGCCCCAGGCAATAGCTGGTGACCATCAGTCACATGCCTTGCAGATCTGTATTTTCTCCATATTCCTAATACAGGAGATCACTTACAGTGGAAGGAGCCTTAGGAGCTTCTCTAGTTTAACCTTCTACAGAGAAAAGGAACAACTTCAATATTAGATCAGATTACTTGGAATTTTGTTTCAGTCTGGTTTTAAAAACTGCTAAGGATAGAGCTTCCACATACTTCTGGGAAGCCTCTTTCAATATCTTTTGCTGTGTGGGGTGGTTGTTGTTATTATTTTTGTTATTTATTATTATTATTATTTCCAATCAGATTTCAGATTTTCTCATTCTACACTCAGTAACTGTCTCCTCTTACTCTTTTGTTGTGCACATCTGATTAGAGTTCAGATCCACCTTCTCACTAAACCTCAGGCTGGATTACTGATTTCTCCCATATACAGCCAAGTGTTGCATGGAATTTGACTAATTTATCTTCACATCACTGCTATCTGATGAGGAGTTCCTAACTGCACTTATGAGGTGGAGCATGGCCGCAAAAGACAGCAATTAAAAGTCACACAATCACAGAATAAACTGAGTTAGAAGGTGCATAAAGATCAGCGAGTCCAGCTCCTGATCAACTCCTGACCAAGTCCTGCACAGGACCATCCCCATGAGTCATACCTTGTGCCTGAGAGTGTTTTACAAACACTTCTTAAACTCTGTCAGGCTTGGTGCTGTGACCACTTCCCTTGGGAGCCTGTTCCAGTGCCCAACCACCCTCTGTGTAAAGAACCTCTTTTTGATATCCAACCTAAACCTCCCCTGAGACAGCTTCAGTCCATTCCCTCAGGTCCTGTCACTGGGACCACAGAGAAGAGATCAGTGCCTGTGCCTCCTCTTCCCCTCATGAGGGAGTTGCAGACTGCAATGAGGTCTCCTCTCTGCTCTTCTCCAGGCTGAACAGCTGCTCCTGCTTCAGCTGCTCCTCAAACAGCTTCCCCTCAAGGCCCTTCACGATCTTTATTGCCCTCCTTTGGATGCTCCCTAATACTTAAATATCTTTTATATATTGTGGTGACTGAGACATTGGCTAATTTGGAATGACCGCTATGAAATGATACCAGATTTCTGTGTATGTAGAAAACACCAATTCCATTCACATCAGTTGCAACACAATTTATTCCCAGGTTGCTGTCCATCCTCTTAGCTGGATGAAGCAAAGAAATAGAATTCGTGTTCACACAAGACTTTATTCTGATGCATATGTACAAGGTCATTAAATGTCCACAAGGCAATACTAATCCTGAACATCCCCAGCTTGCAAAACAGTATCCTTTAAGAGGTCATGCTGCAATGAAGGTTTCAAACTTTTTCATCTGGAATATACTTTCAAATTTCCAGCGATTCACAAATCAATAGCAAAGTCAATGACTCTAAAAGCTTACAGACATGAGCTGAGAGGAAACAATTGCATTGCCAGTGACTCCATGGGTGCATTGTGTTTGAGTAGGATGATTTTGGCAGCAGGGGGGCTCCAGGTGTGGCTTCTGTGAGAAGCTGCTTAAAGCTTCCTCCATGTCTGATAGAGCCAATGCCAGCTGGCTCCAAGACAGACACACAGCTGGCCAGGGCTGAGTCAATCAGGAATGGTGGTGACACCTCTGGGATGATGTGTTTAAGGGGAGGTGCAGAAAGGAAGAGTCTGGATATATGGAACAGCAGCTGGAGGAGGGGAGTGAGAGCATGTGAGAGAAACACTGGCAGAGAGGATGAAGAAGAGGTGTTCCAGGTGCTGAAGCTGAGGTTCCCCTGGAACCCATGGTGCAGAGCACGGAGGTCCACAGCAGAGCAGAGATCCATTGCAGCCCCTGGAGGATCCTACGCCAGGGCAGGTGGATTCCTGAAAGAGGTCTGACCACATGGAAAGTCCATGTTGGAGCAGGCCCCTGGCAGGCCCTGTGGCCCCAGGGAGGGAGTAGCTCATGTGGAGCAGGTTTGCTGAGAGGACTTGTGACCCTACAGGGGACCAACACTGGGGCAGCCTGTTCCTGAAGGTCTCTACCCCGTGGAAGGGACCCACTCTGAAGCAGTTTGTGAAGAACTGCAGCCTGTGGGAAGAACTCACATTGGAGCAATTTGGGGAGGACTGTCTTCTGTGGGAGAGACACCACTCTGAAAAAGGAGAAGAGTGTGAGCAGATCTGTCTCAGCAGAGGAAGGAGTGGCACAGACAACCTGTGATGAACTCGCTACAACCGCTATTCCCTGTCCCTCTGCACTGCTGGGAGGGAGGAGGGAGAGAAAACAGGGCGTGAAGTTGAGCCCAGGAGAAGTGAGGCTGTAGGAAGTTGATTTAAGATTTCTCATTATCCTATTTGGAATAGGATATTTTATTGATTAGCAATAAATTAAATTGATTTCCCCAAGTCAAGTCTGTTTTGCCCGTTATGGCAATCAGCGAGTTTCTCCCTGTCCTTATCTCAACCCATAAGCCTTTTGTCATATTTTTACACCCCTATCCAGCTGAGGAGGGGAGTGATAGAGCGGTTTTGGTGGGCACCTGGTCTCCAATCAAGGTTAACTAACCACAAGGAGCATTTACTGAAAGCAGAATGTGAGACCAGGAATCATGGAGTCCATTACAGGACCTGAAGGAAAGCACTCTCGCTCCTTTCACCAAACTCAATCCTTCTTTCTCTTTAGTAGTGGTATCTGGTTCCAAGCTGGTTTTTTTTGGGGGGGGGTTTGTTGTTGTTGTTGGTTGGTTGGTTTTTTTTTTATTCTATTTTTACCTTTCATCCCCACGCATCCTGCTCAGTCAGCAGGTCACCACTTAAGCCTTTGTTTGCCCAGTCTTGGTCCTCTCTCCTATCATCTTGCTTTCCTAAGTGCTCTCCACTTCCTTTTCTCTCTCCAAGACAATCCTGATCTCACCAGTTTCCTTATCCCACACCACCCTGGCTATAGTGTTACTGCAGTGAGTGATATGGCATTTTTTCCTCCTGGGGGTGGGTGAGATGGCTGATTTAGGACATGCATGAGACAGTTCCTTGCTGTCAACTCCAGCACTGTGCCCTGCCCAGCAGAGAGCAACTGGAATCAAGAATTGCAGAAAGAATCTCTTGAAACTACTCTGACCAGACTGCATTTAGTCACTCTGCAGGATGTGGGGCACTCAGGGCCTGATCACTGGTAAGAGCTCTGAGGGAATAAAGCTTGCTCAAATTGATGACACTTTGCAGTTCTGAGTCTCATACAAGCCTAAATCAGGGGACATTTTAGCTGCTCAAAAGAAAGAATATTCCTACTGCCTATTTTTTTGCAAATATTTATAAACTGGTGCAGAAACTAAGAGTTTCTGTGAAAAACATGTTTGTGCAGAAGCCATGCCTTTTCCTCCTATTTTTTCCCACCTCTATTTTAAGTCCTTATCCAAAATATGAAGGCAAGAAAGCATTTCAGCAGAAGGGTTTCCAGTTCTGGAATAAGGACATGTTGTTGTGTTTTCTCCTACCCAGTCTTAGGAACAGATCAGATATTTTTGCTGAAGGTTTTGATGCAGCACAAACACATATCAGCCTGTCAGCAAAAAACTGAGGGGGGAAAAAGAGGAAAAGTTTCATAGCGGCAAAGGAAAGAGGAAGGTGGTGTATAGTAAAAAGTGCTGGCCTGCTTTAGCATTAGGAAGTACTGTTAACCCTTTCTGCATTTGTAGTACAGGTACCAAATGTGACATTAATAGGAATAAGACAAAAAGGTTCATCCACTTAACTCATTGCTTTGGGAATTGAATTTAGATCTTGGGTCTGCAAAGTTTTGGATAAACCTTGACTCCTGCACAGAACTCTCTGTTGACTCAATGAGGCTGTGGAGATCTGTCTGCCCAAACCTACAGGATGAAAACCCCATCAAAGGCAACGTGTTCCAGGTGGAGGGAGGAAATTTCAAACTGCACTTCTATTGTTGAGCAAACCTATCCTGCAAAAGGAACCTTGAAAAGTCAAGGGTCAAGAGGGAACTCACTATTACATGTCACAATTCACACTCTAGCAAACTAAAACCTGGGCCAAGGTAGTGATAGGTGAACAGTGAGAAAAGATCTATGACTAACTGACAGAAAACACCCAAAAAAGCTAGCTCACAGGGACCCAGGCTTTTGTCACAGTGACTGACATTTTCCCTACTTGGAAGGAAATTAATTAGAGGAGAATGAGGAGCATATGTTGTCAAGTGGGTGTAAATCAAACTAAGCAAACAAAGGAGTACAGGGTGAACTCAGGCTGACATCAAGGCTGAGAGAGAAGAAAAGGCTGGAAGCAAAAACAGCCACAGAGGCTTTTAGACAGACATATTTCCTTCAAATCTGCTTATATTTCCACATGTTGATGAAAAGCCAGGAGAAAGGTAGCAGCAACCAATGTACCCGAGAAAGGAAATTTCTAGCACAATACTCACAGGTTGGATGCAGTGTTCAGTGCTTATCTGACTGGTGCTGCTTGTGCAAACACGTACCAACCACCTTGCAGGAGTGGAACCCTGCATCACACATTATAAGTCCTGTGAGAACCTCTGCCTACAAAAGCAGTCTTGCTTTGTACCAAGGAAAAGCACACAAGGCCTTGTTAAAAACTGTTTTCAATTCAGCTTATTCTTCAGTTACTCCATAAAGCCCAAAGTGGTTTTTCTCATTGTTCTATATAGCCTTCCCAGATCTTCTAGCCACAAACACATAATTTATTTAAGCAACACATAAACAACCATGATTTACGTCAACTTTTCATTCAATGGAAAGCACATGAAAGAAGTACTTTCCTTCTGTGTGTTACTTGCCTGCAAGGGCTGGAGCATGTCTTTCCAAATTCCTGGTGGTAAACCCAAGCAGTTGTCAAAGCTTGTTCCATATTTGGCATTTTAAGAACTTCCCATGAGTTTTTTCCATTACAGAATCATTCAGTCACCATTTGGCACCTCTGTGTACCAGATGACAAGTGAAAGAAGTTTATGACCTCTGAAAAAGGCAGACCTTTAACAGGATTTGATGTCAACCTCTTGTCAGAATGCAAGACATATCTTTGGCAGTTGCCATACAAACTTGTATGACACCCAAGTGAACGGAGTTATAATTCAGCTTGCTATTCTTTACGTGAATAATGGTTAAGGGTCACCATCTCAGTGACAAGAAAACTCATGCCAAGATCGTTAAAAGCTGAATCAACAAAAACAGTCATATGAAACCCATTAAAAAAAACTTTGCTGCAGTATACAGAAATAAATAAGACACCACTCCTTCTGCTTTTTAAAATCAGGGTTGGTCTCAGGCAGGAACACGCAGTACACTTGTCTCTCTGGCAGCATGCCCTGTACCAGAAGTAATTGAAATTCCCCAAAATCCCCTCCTCCCATCTAAGACCTGGCAAGGAACAAACACAATATTGATTGCTGCAGCTGAGGACTGGCTGACAGGCCTCCCTGCCCAGTGTGATTCAGAGACCTGCAGCAGCCAATCTAAGATTAGCAGACCATTCCCTAAAGAGTGTGTCTTCTTGATCTCTCTTCTGACAGGGTGAGCACTCCTTTCTGGTCCACTGGTGAAAACCAGTTCAAACCAGTGTTATTCCAGTTTAGTGCCCTAAAACAGTCTCAGCTCAGAGGGAGCACACCCTGACCTGAAAACCCTCAACATCCCACACCTATAAAGGCACTGGGATGTTTAGCTGGCACTGCACTCACCACCTGCTGTCCCAGGCATACCTCTATACTGATGCTATAGCAATAAATGTCAAATATTGGCAAACGTTGCTCAGCAGTTGTTGAAAGAATATGCTGCTTGCCACTGTGCTTACACCTGTACTATCTGCTGCTCTTCATGCTGCAGTGAAGAGGCAGCATTTGAGACCTGTTGTTAGGCAGACTTGTCTTGCTCCTTGGCATCTGTCCATAAGAACTACCATTTGGTGGATGAATGCTTGTGTCCTTCAAAAACTAGAAAAGGCAACCAAGTACATTAATTAACACCTGGTATTTCAAGCATTGCACTAGAACACAGCCATTGCTTCAACATCCCTTGCCTCCCCTTTTCTGCAAAGCAAGTGTTGGATCTAAGACACTAAGACAGATTTGTGAGACCATGCAACATAAACTACATAGGGTTCTAGAGCTGGCATCACTGGCAAGGAACGCAGAAGTTGCATCTGAGACCATCTGCTAGACAAAGTATCAGGTCCTCCTGATATCTGTCTTTCAGCACCAGCCACCTTCCCCATTGTCTAGCATTTCACACTTGTTAAGAGAAGGGGCAATGTGGCATAGCTGGAGACTTGGAATCCCCAATATACTTTACTGCTCAACAGCTAGATTAGGGTAAATTCACCACAGGGACTTTTCCTGGGAAGCATTTCTCTCCTAATGGTGAAGGAATTCACGTGTCCATTTGCTGCAGCCTGTATGGAAATGCTTATTATTATACTATGATAAAATATGAGCAGGATGGGCTGGTCTCACTATGAAGGCTGTTGCAGACTACTGTGAGAGAATCACAGATGGCACAGCAAATTAGAGTCTGTATTCATGCTTCCTATACTTTCTACAACATATTCTTCCAGTGAGAAACATCATTTTTCAGGATAAATAAAATTTCTGAATCAGATTTTCAATCTGCAGCACATGTAATGCCGTGTGCAACGTGTTACTTGGATAGTATTGTCTTACCCACACAACCAAGAAGCACATGCGTACTTCCCCCATGCCCTGAAGTTGGGACAGGTGAAGGGGAGACACACATGGCTGGTACGGTGGATGCTGGAGGAGCTGTTCCCTGAGTATCACCTTGCAGCTGCCACTGCTGGAGATCTGGCGCAGCTTGGCACAGCTGGGCACAGAGAGGGAATAATCCTGAAGCTGTGACTGCACTGAGTGTGTTTGTGTGTGCTGCTTTGGCCTTCCTGACCTTGAAGCAACATTACTGAGTGTGACAGCATCAGCAGAGAAGACCAGCACGTGCTCCTACAGACAGGGACAGGAGTGAATGGGCAGCACAGACCTAAGTATCATCAGTCTCAGATAATTATTAATTACAATAACTATCATTATACAGAATGCCTAGAATCTCCACCTTGAGTTGCAGAGCTGCAAACCTTGTCCTTGCTAAGCAAAATAAGCTGTGTGAACTTTGCCTGACAGCAAACAGACACCACAGCAGCTGGGTCAGTGTGGCCACCACCCCACCACTCACAGGGTGAAGAACGAGCTCTTTAGCAGCCAGCCTAAACTGTTAAAGACTTAAACTCTACCTATTAGCTTAATCCTAATTATTACCAAGAACACAATATGCATGCCAGAAAGATGTTCTGAACTGATGACTTTATCATTCTCTCACCTCGGTCTTCATTACTTCCTGGTGTCATCCAGTCAAAGGAAACTCAAAAAACCCTCTGAAATAAATATAGGGGGCAAATAGAGGTCAGCGCACATGGCTTTCAAATTCCAAAACTGCATCAAAAAGCAAAGAGAATGTCTGATAATGGGTTAGGATGGGCTGTGAATTCCATGCCAGTCTAGGGAAACAGGCAGTACTAACAATGACACAGAGAATAATTTTAAATGTTTCTGAAATTTGGTTGGGCAAATTGGTTGGGCTCTGTTGCCACATACATCACATATGATACAATGCAGGATTATGACAATGGAGCCCTCTTCTTGCTCAGGGTCACAAATTCTGTAAGTTTGCAGCATTTCTGAAAATTATCCATTCTTCTGCTCTTATGGGCATTTCAAAGTACTTCACTTAAAAGCTACAGACTGATTTTGAATGTTTGTGTCTTCAAAGAAGGGAAACACAGTCATTAAAAAATATACCATAAAAATACTCAGTACTTCAGTCTGGCAAAATGCATCCTTAAAAGGAGTTAACAAAATGAAGATAATCCTGTACTATGTATGTCTGAGAAATAAAGTTTATTTTCCCAAGTTAAAGCAATAGGAGAATTTTAGAATATTTTGACACAGTATTAAGCCATGCCCTCAAATTTTTGGCCATTAGTGACTATTGCCTTGAATTGCATGAAATTGTAAATTCAATAGGAAAAAAAAATCTACCTTGTGATAAAGCAGCATTTATACAGACACTTAACATTTTTATAACAAAAATCCAAACACAGTCTTGTTAACAGCATATACATGTATATAGCATTGCCTAATTTATAAAATTTGGCTGAAGAGTTGCCAGCTTTACAAGCAATAAATCATTATGATCAAACGGAAACTATAAACCAAAATAGACTCACAGTAGAAATGTGCATAAAAACAATCTTATTAATTATTATATCAAAGGAACAGAATACTGGAAAGCAAAGTTAGTTTTAAAAATCTGTATTGTAATTACAGCAAGTTTGATTAACTTAGTAATAACTATAACTTTGTATAAATATCAGGAATCACATTTACCCAGAAACCTCAAGGGAAACACACAAAACAAAACTGGGCAAAAAGAAGAACAGGTAACTGCACATCAGTTGTTTACAAGGCCTATGACAAGGAGGATGCAGAAAAAGACACTCAAGTTTTATTAGGTGGGGAAGTAGGACTGGTTACATTCTGAAAAATGAAAGAAACATTCTCTTTTATCCTTTCAAGGAAAGGATCAGGAAGAGTCTGATGTTGCCCAGAGAAATGCTTCCATTGCATCAACTGTGACATGGAAAGTGGTTTCTTTGAATTAGGCTTCCCATGGTTTTGTTCAAGCTGGCAGCTTCTAGATATGGGAGGCTTTTCTGAGGAAGTATCTGAAAAAAAAATGATGCAGTAGACTAATCAGAGAAAACTAAGACAGAAAATTTCATTCTGAATCAATAAGACAGTGGGTGAGAACAAATGAGGGAAAATAGAACAGCACATATAATCATTCTGTACCAACAAAATCCAAACATATATCCACAATAAGAGAGTGAAGGCTGTTTCTTGCTCAGTGATTGAGGTTATCAAAATTACCATACACTAGCATAAAGACAAATCCTTTTACACATGGATGGGAAAGGAAATATCTTATCTGCCAATATCCCTTCCTCTGTATTCCTAGTTCTGTGACATTTGGCCTACTCTCATTCTTCAGGTAAATCTGAATCCAGATGTATGTTGCAGCAAAATTCACGCTAGCTTCAATTTTTTCCCAGAGGAATCACTCCAGCCAGCTAAAAATAATCTGAGTAGCTGTTTCATTGACTCAGCACACTAGATCTGTACAGTCTGTACATCCAGATTATGCCAACTTGCTCAATATACACAAAACTCACATATATATCACAGTACGGAAAAGACTATTGCTGTGAGATTAATTCACTTTTAAGAGAGGATCCTAAAGCCCCAAACAGTATCAGGTCATTGCAGTGCATGTCACACGTTGATGGCTTTATGATTCATCTGATGCATGGGATAAATGAAGAAATAATTTTATATGGAAAAATCGCATCATTACTGTCACTGGTTTAAAACTTGTCGTAAAATATTTTCATAGCAGTATTATGTGCTCGTTAGGAAAGACCAGTGATACAAGCAGCATGACTCAGACTATTTCTGGTCTTTTTAAGTTTCTGAGAGCCCATAAAGACTCATAAACACAAAACTTTCCTTTTGACTGACATGTGACATTTGAAGTAGATTTGAAATACATTTTTTTGCTGGCCAGAAGAAAATTTAGAATAGATGCATTTACAGATTCTGCCTTCCTAACACCTAAAGTACACTATGATCAGGTAAAACAACAGGCTTATAGCTTTCTAGCTGATATGGAGGCCAGCAGAATAGCAAGCAACCCATCTGCAAGGTCCATGCACAAGAAATTTCAAGACCCCTCTAGTTTTCTAAAGATGACCCTAAGTGTGAATGGACCACAGGAGATGATGGTTGTGTGACCTGTATTATATTGTTTGGCTCCTCTTTAGTTTATCTTTTGAATCATACTTGCTAGAAATGGAGAAGACAAATAATTGAAAGTTCTTGGCTTTTCTGTGCAGCAGAATCTATCTCCAGTAACCTGGAATCTGGTTCCTTGATGCAGTAATTTGACAGCTGCCTGTTCTTAGGAAAGGCAGAGACCAGCTAGTGGTAGCTGCACTCTGGGCTGACCAAACTGAAGCCCATGACTCAGAACAATTTGACAAGGGAGACAACGAGCCAGCTTGTCCTCTGCTCTTCAGGAAGTCAAGCCTTCCCCTCACTCTATCATTACCACCACTTAAGTCTAATAATGGCCTTCAGGCTTTTCCTTGATTTACTGTCAAAAGGTTTTGTTCACTGGGACCTGGAACTGCCCTTGAAAAAGTCACAGAACCCAAAGAGGCCAACGCTGCGATTGAATTGATGAAACCAAAGTGTGTTCAAAGCATAAAATAAGAAGTCAAGATGTTAAGACAATTGCAAGCTGCTAAATAAAATTACAAGCACCAGTGTTCATCACAGAAGCAACACAAAACTTCTCTGGATTTCTGCAATCCACACCTGCCTCACTGCATACCACTGGGAAAATGTGGCTAACATTTAACAAAGGTGCCTTTCCCACACAGATCCTGTAATAGTACCTAAGTGAAGGATGGTAAATTTAGAAAATCACTAATGCAGAAACAGAAGGTCTAATTTTTCAATCATTAAAGAAAGATACAATGATGATTTAATCAGCATATGGAGCAAAAATAAAAGAGATAATCAGATCCTTATGGCTACAGAAGTCCTGCACTATACTAGCCAAGTCTTCCCCATTTTAGGCAGAATGAGATGAGAAAGAAGTACAAGTCTAACCTATTACTTGGGAACGTGCAAACCATCAAGCAAAAAGGTATTGGCTTTGCATTACTTCTTTTCTTGGCCCTGTCTATTGAGAACACATGCCTTTGTACCCATTTCTTGAGTTTTTTTTTAATTGATGTTTCTGTGTGCATTTAAAAATCATCAGTATTGGTACCACACTATGACTCCTGTAAATAGTGTACATGGATATTTCATGTATGAAATTTCATACATGAAATCATCAATGTATGATATTTCTCAAAAGAGAAACATACCAAGACAATTGACACTCCTTTAAGAAACTAGATGAGCTATAAAAACTAAAAGAGGTAAGATGCAAACATAACTTATGATCATTTATTTTTTTAATCCTGTTTCAAACTTAAACCTATATACCTGTACACAGCAAGGTATGAAAACCACTTTGATGTGCCAAAATAACAGGAGACAGGTTCCTACAGAAAGGATAGATGTGAGCATTTGCTACTTGCATGATAAATGAACTGGTTGTTACTGCAAGGAATTAATCTTCCTCCTCCTCCTTTCATGAAGGACTCCTATGGATTAGATAAATCAGCTAGTATGTGGAAGATTCCATAATGAACCTCATTATTTCAATCCTCTTTTACTGAGCATCAAAGTTTTCTCCACAGATAGACTATATATTAAGAATGGATTCCTCAGCAGTGGCCAGAGATAATGAAAAACAAACTCACTTTGATGGTCAATCTTCCCCATACAGTCACACTCAAGCAAGTCATGAGTAACACAGCTGGAATCTTCATGCAGAGTAAAGAGATTTTTAAGCTCCTCAATAGAAAAATGTGTGTGTTCAGATGTCTTGGAAAGGTCTACAACTGCCCCAGAAAGGTCTTGTTTGCTGATCTGTCTTTGATATATCTTTTCTTCTATAGAGCCTGTATTGAAAAGAAAAACAGATAAATTCGGATAATTTTTGACCAGTATTTATAAAGAAGTCAAATCTATTTCTTGATAACAATATACATAGGGAATGCTAAATCACTATTTTTAGTTATTTAAGAAAAAAGCAAAGCAAAGTCAAGTGAATCAATGTGTTGTCTCCATCTTAACTCAGAACAAATATATATTTTTAAAGAACAAATAATATCTATTTTTAAAGAACAAATTATTTCCAAAAATATCCCCTTCTCTTTCTTTTATGGATAAAATGTCAACATCTGTCTCACTCTGAGTAAGCTGAGCACCATCTCTGACCTGTGGTTAGCAGCCTGTAGATATGGACAGTATGTTTCTGACCATCTCTCCACACTCTAGCCATTGCCTGAGAAAGCAAGAAGATGAAGAGCATTAACAGCCTGCTGTACAAGGACAATTACTAAAGCTTGTAGCCTTCACTGATCAAATCACCACTTCTGCTCACTCGTTCAAAGAGATGTTGTCTGGATAATGCATTCCCCAAGAACTCTCTGTGATTGTTTGTGCAAGTTTTCTGGTATTAATTGTAAACAGTTTTGAAAATATAATTTACTTTCTGCCATTTATGATTTTTTTCCTTTCTAAAGGACGTTAAAGTAGGAAGGTAGGTGTTTAAATTATTTCCTGAAAGAAATCCCCTCTTCATATTTGTTTTCCAAGCATTAACAACTATTTAATATTTCAGGAATACTGATCATTCTCCTCCATCTCCCAAAATTGACTTTTTGCCACAATACATCTTTAAAACTGACTTTTACAGTTCTATTGAAATTCTAAAAATGATTGTTTGCACTTCCTTTATTTCTTAAACAAGCAAAATGTAAAACTGAGTACTGCTCTATGATCTTTTTTTTTTTTTTTTGGAAATGTATGGGTTACACCTACATCCTCGGTACAAACACACTCAACAGGGTTTGCAATCTCTGGCAACCTGTAGCAATTTTGTCTGATTTAGCAGACTTTTACAAGCAACAAGACAAATGACCACATGAGGGTACTAATTCACCCTGGGAAGAGGAGCAAGGCCAAGAATCAGGGCTTATTTCAGGTATTAAGGACACAGCATTACTCTACAATAAAAAGTTTCTTACTGAGTTCATAAAAAGATTTTTTTAATTGTTATTTTTAAGGACTATTTTAACTGAAGACTCTCATGCCAACTAAATAATCCCTTGAGGCCAACAGTGCCTTTACAAGAATAGCACAGCATTGGCTTTCTTTTCTTTCTTTTGGCATCAGTGCCATGTGATTTTCTCATTCTTGCAGTTCTGATCAGTCTCTCCCTTTTCCTCAGGGATTGCAAATCCACAGCAACATTTGCTATTCAATCTAATCCCATTTTCATTTTCTTTTTAGAAACACAGCCACTCTCCAGATAAAAAAACATCCAGAGACAAAGAAGATACATGACTCACTCCTCTGAAGACACTAGGATTTAATCTTTTTATTTTTTTTACTGCAAGAGGGCTTCTACTGATCCCAATACATATAGTATGACAGAGAAATATTTCTTCTTTTCTTCCCAGAAAGAATTTTCTCTCGTTGTTGTACTTGTCCATACAATGTGATAATTGGTGGCAGTAAGATATGTAAAGCCAGGCAATTCAGAATCAGTCAAGAATTCATCTGATGCCCATCCCAAGCCACAGGTACACAGTTGTTACCAGACCTGAATATCTGTAGCTGGATTCCAGTCGATATCATACAGGATCAAATGAGATGCTCCAACCAGGTTCAGTCCCACTCCACCAGCCTTTGAACTCAGCAAAAAGATGAAAGCTGGGCTGAATTTACTATTGAAGGTATCAACAATATGTTGTCTCTGGGAGACAGGAGTATTTCCATCAAGTCTGGTATAGGAGTATCCATAATGTCTGCACACACCTTGTAATACATTTAATGTCTGAGTGTAATTGGATACCAACACAACTCTGTCAAACAATAAAACAAAGTCATCATCCTAGACCTTGGTAAAAATAAAGCCCAACAACAAATTACTGAACACATCTAAGAGAATAAAATTAAGAGTGAAAAATTACACATTGACCCAGGGTTACTTTTACTTTCTATGAAATAAAACACTTCCAGTTAATTAGAAGCACGTACCAGATCTGGATGCCTTATACCTACTATCAAGCATTCAAATGTTAAATAATTAATGTCTTCTTTTGCAACACAATTTGGCACAATGCACAGACTGCAGGCATTCAGAACCAATCACAAAGATAGATTTTTTCCTAATCTCTGTTTATACAAAATAACTGGTGTTAAAACAGCATTTGCACAGGATGTTGTAGGAGCTAATAAATAATATAAATATAATTCTACTTACTTAAAAAGCTGCTATGAATTTCTACAGAAAACCTCAGAAAATTCTAACAAAAATCACAATGAAATTCATTGCTGTAGGAAAGCAGAGATTCCTTCCTACATTTTATGGCTGAAAAGAATGGGGATGAAGACTAGTGAAAGATACACACTGGGTTCTTTTTAGAAAGCAAAATCAGTCTGATCCCTTACACTAATGGTCTGAGCTATATTTGTCTATTTTCTCCGAAATTTTGCGTAATTAAGTTTCAAAGGTCTGAAAATCTAGCGTTCCTATCCTCCCAAATATTGAGGACGATTCTACTAAGTAGACAAATGCCTTTTGAATTTAAGCCATAAGTAAAAGAATAAGGCATTTTCTGCCAAATCTCATTTGGAGGTCTTTTGTAACCTAAACTAAATGTAATACATATATTTTTAAAATAATTATACATTTCATTATTTTTAAAAAATATTTTTCATTAAAAACAAGTTCTGAAGAACTAGACAAATAATTTCAGGGGAAAATTAAAATATTAACATTTCAGAAATGCTTTAGAATACTTTTATTGTTACACTTTATAACTGAACTACATCCATGACTTGTTTGTAAAGACTTTGCAAGACTTATATTTTTCTCAATGAACACAACATTTACAGCTTTGTCTGCACTCAGAATATAAACTTCAGATTAGGACTGGAATTGAGTCTATATATTGCAAAAACTATTCAGTACCAATGAAAACAGAGAAACCAGAGAAACCAGAGAAAAATAAACATGAGCTGCACTGAATCAATGCACCAAAACTTAAAGGCATAAAGTAATGCCTCCACTCAGCAGCTCCTAAAGTACTGCTACAGAGAGATCCATGTTTTACTGACACCCCTGGTTTTGCTGACCTACACAAAATAAGGCCAGTACATTTAGATATTCAGCTGTCATTGGTTTCAATGGATGCTAAGTATATACTCCAGCAACAGGCTCAACCTTCTGATTTGTAAAAATAAAGTGTCTTCATATTCCATTACATCAGTGTCAGAAGATCTGCTGTTACTTCCTACTACTGAATTCCAGTGCATCCAATTTAAATATCAGTTGCAATAAAAGAAGTTAAATACTTTTGGAATGGTTGGGCTTTGCGGCATGAGTCCATAAAAAAATTATCCTGGGATACCAGGTCATGTGAGATTCCCACAAATCAGCAATTGCACAGAAATTAATCATGTGCATCCTATTATCCCATGATCAACAGAAGTTTTCTTACATGTCAGTGGCATTTACCGCAGGGGAAATAAGAACTGGCTGGGCAAGCTCCTCTGTTGAGAATGGTTGCCCTGAACTTTAGAAAAGGCAGCAAGCAGTGAGCAGTTAAGCCTGATTAAAGAGGAAATACCTTATAATCTAGTAATGAAAATATTTCACTGAAATTTAATGGATTAACACATCTTCTCATGATGATACAAAGCACTGGAAAGCCTCTGCAAGATCAGGGTGCAGCACAAGGGCTGCAGCAAACTATCTTGCTTGCTTTATACTGTAAAAAATACATGTATCACCATCTGGAAAAATATGAAGAGCATCTTTAAAACTATGTCAGCTGCAAATTCTAGTTTCACAATTTAACAAGAAAGCCAGGACTACAATGCTCAAATTAATTTGGCCCCCCTGCAAACAGCTGCAATACCTTTATTTTGAATGTTACACTCCCATGCATTTGAAAAGCAAATCAGTATCCCGAAGATCACTCCCATTACCTCCCTTCTACCTTTCTTTCACACTTGCCTTTCAGAAGAGTTGAGCTCATGGATTGCTGCTAACAACTTCACCAGCACCTGCAATTTTCCTGAATCCGTTTCAGAGAAAGTGTCTGAAGTATAATCTTGTGGGAAGACATCTATTACACCTTCATAGAGGCTGGACTCATCATATTCCTCAGACATAGGATCACAGCTTTTTTCCTATTGCAAATAAAAGGGTTAAAATTCCATATCCTCTCAAACTTTTTTTTAAGATTGCTATATTTTTATCACAAAGACAAAAGGAAGCATAAAAAGCTGCCACAAAGCAATATATTATGTGAGCATGACAACCTTCCAACATGGGATTGAAAGCAAAGTTTTAAAATGCTTCTAGTGTTTATTTACACTATTNTCTAAGACATTGTTTGCAGCTAAGTAGCAAGTTTAAATACTTAAATCTGAAAAATGTGTACATCTTTTCTATTTAAACAACCACACAAATGTATTTCTACAGTAAAGATTGATCTAAACCTTGGGAGTGAAGAGGAAATCAATATACTGTTTATTCTTTCTAAATTCTATAATATCTTTTAATGAAACTTCCCAATCATTTACTCTGTTTAGGAAAATACTGTCATTAAGATTCAGTTATACTACTGGAAATGAAGAAAAAGCTAGCAAGAAAAAAAAACAAAAACAAAACAATAAAATAGCAGAAATACAGGTAATATTTTGCTGTACTTAGAAAATCAATGTTTCACAGAGAGGAAAAAGCCAGACTACTCAAATGCCAAAACCACAATGGCAATAAATGACTTGCACATACAGTCCTCTCCATCCCTGTATTTAATAAAGGCTTGTGTTTTTGCATATGAAAAGTTTCTAATGCTTCAACCATGAAATAAAGGCGATGAACTTTACTTGGCAGCGCTGAAAGTTATATCCACAGTTAAGCACTGTGCATATTCCACCAAAGTCATGACATACATCTTTTAAGCTGGATTTACATTTCCACCCACCTAACTTGGACTTCAGCTAGTGCCAATAGAAATTACTATTACCAAGTTCTAACTATCTAATAGTTCATACTATTTGCCTATAGGAATAAGAACATTTATTTATGCACAGTCCCAGGAGAAGTGGTAAGGGAGATATCTAATACCACTCGCATCTTCAGCCTAGAGCTCCCAGTGTCATTAAGCTTGAAAAAGTGAAATTATCATGTGAACAGGGAGGTTTCAGAGAAACCAGCAGACAAATTGCTTACTAGTAATTTAGACTAGTAATCTCTAGTTAATGGTGTTCTTTGTAAAATTCACGTTTATATGTGTTTTTACAAATATTCAGATACAAGATTAAGTTGGAAAATACATTAAGAAAGAGAAAACAGTATAAGGCAATAGGAAACTGGTGAGATACCTTTCCTGAGTACATTCAGATTTCCTAACACTTGTGCTTTTGAAAGAAGACTTCCTAGAGCAAGTTGTACGTGAGAGTATGGAAATGACCTTAAGCAACACACACATTGATAACAGTTTTGTGACCTGTGTCTGCTGAAGTGAATAATTGCATCACACAACCTCACGCAAATAGATACCTTTATAGCTTTAAACAGAAGACACGGATGATTGCAAAGCTTTTTCAAAGCTCCTATACATATCAGGTGTGGACTATTTTCCAGCCTGCCTTGTAGACAGGAGGTGATAACATGAGAACTAAGCAGTTTTCGATACAATTCGAGTTGCAGCACTGTTGGTCGGCAGAAGATTATGCTCTCCTTTTTGGGAGGCAGAAATTTGTTTATAACTTCCTGTGTTCTTCTTAGAATAAAGAGTCCAGTGAGGCGTGTGAGTTCTGCTGCTCTTTTTTCTCCTAATTCCTTTTCCTCCTAAAGGACCAAAGCACAAAATTAATTATAATCTTGCATTTCATCAGAACAATGTTCTGTATGATTTTAATTAGGTGTTTAAATAACCTTTTAAAAGTATGATACCACTTTCTAACATGGGACTGTAATGATCAATTCTTCTCCAATTAGTACCACGGCATTAGTTCTATGTCTAGTTTCTAAAGTCTTATACAAAGGAAAATAATCTCCCAGATAACATCCAAGGCTTGAATTATATTCTAGAATTTCTCAAGATGCAATGAAAGCATTGTGGACTTTGCAGCACTGTGGAGAAGCTAAGAATGAATAAAGTATTGTCACATGGCAATGCATGAGGCCTTTTGTGTTGGAAGCACAGTTGTTGCCTGATAATTAATAGGCAGCTGAAATTAGGTGATTTTAACATGTATGTTCTCCTTCTGCTCCTTTGGAAAACAAGTGACTTTATGTCAAATAGGAAGGTGAAAAGTTTCAGCTACTGTTAGTAGTCCCAAGCTTCACATTACTCCATAGAATACAAATTTCACTTTACTATGCATTTTCTTCTATAACTGAATTTTTTAACCAAATACCTCTGTTGCTGAAGGTTCTCTAGATCTGACAATTGGTTCCTCATATATCTTTCTGTAAGTGGATAAAGAACCAAGTATTCCTGGATTCACAAACTCTATTAATGCATAAAATTCTTGCAAGTCATTTTGGATCGGAGTACCTTGAAAGAGAAAAAAAATTTACTGCAATTGGTTATTTTTTTCTTTAAACTGATGAAAGTACATTGAATGCAGGGTTTAATACTGAGAATGCATCTTGAAAACAGATGTTTTATTTTGATATTAATTACTCAAGAGTCCTGAATTGATCTAAAACTTTACCATGAATTCCAAGATACTGTTCTCCTAACTAAACAGACTGCAGATACAATTGTTCTGACAAAGGAATTTAAAAAGTCAAGCTCTAAATCAATTTTATTAAATAACTACAAAGGAAAACATTAAGTGTATACGGAGTCCTGATTCCCTTACAGAAGATCCAAGTCTCCTTGCCTGCCTCTGAAGACTGACAAATTTTGCCTTTATGTAAAAAAACTGGAAATAATCTGGTTTTAAAATACCTGAGATTTCTTCATTTAATACCCACTGCCAAACATCCAACTGATCTCATGATGTATTTAGAATATCTTTTTCTTTTACCCCAACGTAGCACTATTAACATGAAAAAAAAATTAAAAGTAACTATAGATACTAACCAGTAAGGATAATTCTCCTCTCGCAAGACAGACTAGTAAGGGCTGTAGTTGTCTTAATAGTGCTATTTTTCAGACGATGCCCTTCATCACAGATTAGGAGGTTAAATTCCACAGCCTGAATTTGATCCAAAGATCGCAACAGCATCTCGTAACTGATTATCATAACTGAATAAAGTGGAGAACCAATGAATTCTTCTACTTTGTGGTCCTGCAGGCATAAAGGAAAATACATCAAAAAACTATTTCATTGGAGATCACATCCTTAAATTACATTCCTTAAAAATCCAATAACTACAGAAATTTCTTCTCACATGACACAAGATATTTACTATCTTCTTCATGACTTCAGACTATTGATTCTTTCCTAATTTGCAAAAGAGATCTGATACAGCAATTTAGAATTTTACCACCTCATTAAAAGAAAATTTATTATTCTTTTAAGCCTTCAAATCCTCTGAGACACATTACCATGAAGGTGAAAAGCACAGCGTTCCTGTAATAGCTTCCCACTGCTGGCATTTGAGTAAGCTTCAAATGAATAATTAAAGCCAAGATAATGAAGGGCCACAGGTAGCTCCTTGTACATTCACTTTGGATTTCAGCCTGGTAATGTCCAGCAGGAAGTTGCCACATTCTACCAGAATTCCCTTTATAGTTTTTAATTTAATTTTATATTATTCAATATGATATTATATTGATATTATTTAACCTATTGAATTGGTTCTAGGTATCAGATTGTAGAAGAGCAAAATTCAGCTTACTCAGAGCTCTAGTGGGAGGGATTCTGCAGGGAGCTTTCATGGAGGGCAAAGGAACACCCTAGTGCTGGGAGTTTTTCAAGAATGGTCTTCTGGAAGCATGAAAATAGTTCATCCCCTTTAAAGACAAGGGAAACAGGTGGAGCAAGAGACCCCTTGGCTTAACTGCAAGGTTCTGAGTCAAAATCAAAAACAACCAAAAACAATCAAAATCAGCAATGGAAATATGGATAAATACCTGTTGAGATCTACAGGGGCATTGCCAGGGCCTGCAGAGATGCAGACAGAAAAGCAAAAGCTCAGCTAGAAATTAATTTAGCCAGAGATGTTGAAAACTGCAAGAAACAGTTGATGGAAGATGCAAGATGATGCAAGATGGAGACTCCCTTTTTTACAGGAAGTCACATGGAAAAGACAGGGGATAACTGGTACCAGGTTACTCCTGAGGAAGTTCCAATTGCACATGAGGAAAATGTTTCACAATGAGAACCACCAGCCATTGGAAAAATCTCCCCAGGGGAGTGGTGGAGATTTGGCTGGACAGTGCACTGGGCCATCTTGTCTAGATGGTGCTTTTGCCAATAAAGGTGGGATTGCATGATCCTTGAGGTGCCTTTCAACTGGGTATTTCATGATTATTCTATATTTAACTTTGTTACTAGCCCTTAACACTAATGGGTTGGTCAAGCGGTAAAGTCATCCTGGGACTCAGAAAATAAGAGCCCATAACCAGCCCCAGAAAACATATCTGTCTACTGGTAGATTTCTAATCCCTGTATTACCAGTCAGAAAACAACTGCAACCATCTCCTCTCTTATATACCCCTCAAGCCCTTTTCCTTCAAAAGATACCACAATTTTCATGTCTATTGAAGGAAGCGCACACACTAAATACTCACTGTAATGGGACAAAAAAAACTTCCTAGAAACAGCTACATTTCTGTACAGGCTTGTAAATGTACTAGGATTGTTTACCTGACTTGCAATTATGCATAAAACTGGAAAAATCTACTGTGGGCATGTCCCTTACCTTTCCACTTGTCTCCAGATGCTAATTTCCTGAATGCTTCTCCCTATGTCCTAACAGTGTTCACTAACTAAGCAGGCTATGGGTGCAGCTGACAAGCTGAAGAACCTCTTTAATTGTGAAAGCAAATCAGTCTAGAGCCTTAGAAGGTATTTTTATTTCCAAACAAGATCAGCTACCAAACACAGACAACTAAGTCTGCAGACAGATGGTGTAATACATTGTAAAAGCAGCACCACTTAATTATCACAACCTTTAGAGCCTCCTAGCAGATGATTCAGATGAATCTATGGGACGAATCCAGCACATTAATCTCACAAAGTGCCATGCAGCAGATCAGTCCCCCACATGCTGCTCACAATGAGGCCTCCCACACGGAGAAAGCAAGGAGTAGTAAGGACCAGGTAACAAGGACTTGCACCCATTTCTCCAGGTGTTTGGGACTGGACTTGAGCTTTCCTGCTGTTTCCAGAACTGTCGTTAACTGCCTGTTTTCTTGTTGTATTTTTACTGCCATTATCAAAACAGGAGCAGAAAATTTCCCAACTCAGGAAGAGAGACATAGAGGAGCCCTGTAGGGAAGACCCATGTTGTCCTAGCCCAGTATAAAAGCTCCACATTGCAGCCTTGAAGACAGAGGCAATGCCTCTCTGAACTTCTCCTGGCATGGTCAAGCATCAGAAGATGCCCAGGGTTCAGAAGCCATTTTCTTTTCCTGCATTTTCAGGCTGTGATCTGAGATGGGGAAAATGCTGAGGCACTGGGGAACACAGCCACCAACATCCCTCCCCTGGAAAAATACCAAGTGTGCAGGACAGTTTGAACTCAAAAAAAAAAAAAAAAAAACCCAAGAAAACCCACAAAAGCGGGAGAGCCCCTTACAAGCCTCCTGCAGTCAAATGTAATATATTTTCTGCTGTATGTAACAACAGCAGTGGATGATGGATGCAAAATTTAAATAAATTTACAAGCTAATCTCAAGTAATTAGTTCATGCTCTTAACTGGCTGCAAGATATGTCTATATTATAGCCTCCATTTTAACAATCACCCAAAGTGACTTGACAGGTTTAAGTGAGTTGCTTGGAGCCACATATGGAGCAATTGTCAATCAGTATTAGAGGTCCATAATGTCCCAGACTTCCTCTTTGAACAGACCTTTCTTTGCACTAGTTAAAATTCAATGTAGCTGGTAAAGTGTAAATTCAAAAATGCTGAATCACAAAGCAATGTAGACCAATAATTAATTCTTTTTCCTGATATTTTGACTTAAAAACCAAATCAAAACAACTCCTCTAAGAAGTGATACTCTGCAGACAGGTAAAGGAATTATTCTCTCAAACACATCACAAATGCTTATAATAGGAATTAACAAGATCTAAAAGCAACCTTTGTGGGGATGCCTTCATTTTAAAAGCAATGTTCTCTACATGGCATTTGCATTTTAACATAATTAAACTGTAA
Organism: Bombycilla garrulus; assembly: GCA_013400315.1. Classification (NCBI taxonomy): domain Eukaryota; kingdom Metazoa; phylum Chordata; class Aves; order Passeriformes; family Bombycillidae; genus Bombycilla; species Bombycilla garrulus. The sequence continues at coordinate 1,319,924 of VXBU01018949.1, read as the reverse complement.
TCACATTTTAAAAGCAGATGATATCCTGGTGTTTTAAAAAGTCTGTTACTGAAGGGTTAGGATCAGTTTGCAGTGTTGCAGTGTGAAAGTGAGGAAAACATTTTTGAAAGTCTTTTAAAACGTCTTTTTTAGAAAGTTCTTTGAATGCATTCCTTATAGACAAGAACAGAAAAAAATGCTTGAGACAAGCTCTTCCTTTTAAGTTATACTGGAGAAATAACAGTATAGTAATTGCTGTTTTTCCAGAGAAGATAGACAGTAAATTATTTTGAAATACCTCATTATATCCCAGGCAAGTCATATTGTGTCTTCCTTTCACATGACAGTGTATTCTGTGGTATTTGGGAACACAGCTGTTAAAGCTGCTGAGTGTCCCCAGTCAAGTAGGTCCAATGAGATGAGTAAGAGTTTTAAAGTTATTTCAATTTAAAGAAAATGAAAGCTACTGTCATTTTGGAACATAGTAACTGTCATCAAATTCAGGCTTTGTCCCCCCAACATTATTCATAAAAACTGCAAGAAAACCTTTAATTATCTCTAACTAGCCTTTTAGGTTAAGATGTTGCCATATTATATTTTGCCTTGTATCCATTTCTTTTAGGAAATTTCCTATCTCCCATCCTAACCTATATTATATTACAGTTCCTGACAAGTCAGTTTGCTTCATTTCCACAACCTGAAACAAGTTACTAAGAAAAGCAAACAACGCAAAATGCACCTATTACACATGCATGGTCTTCAGTGGAAGATCAGCAGTTTCAAGAGTTTGGGCAATAATGAGTCAAATTTAAAGAAATAATTATGGTTATGAAATTTTGTACTGTCTACCAAGAAGTAAACTTCCATTGAAAACTTCTGTTTCATCTGAAATATTCATTCTTCCAATAAAAATAATTCAAGAAACTAAATCTGGTTGATGTAAGAATTGGATAACCTTTAGAATCAAGTACTATTTGTTTCATCAGTCTACCTGTATGGAACTATTAGTTTAAAAACTAATTTTGGAATATAAGTATCTTTATCTTTGTTGCAAGCACCAATGGAGGTACTAGAAGCTCTCCACTTCCCTGGAACTTGTGAATGTCAATACCAGCAGAAACAGCTTCACTACAGGATCAAGGATCAGGGATCAGCATCATCCTGCTTCTTAATAAGGTTTTTACTTGTCTGCATTCTTCTAGAGACAAGAGATAGTCTGATTACCTAACACTGAGACTCTAGGCTTGATAACTCATGAGAATTTAAATCATCCCAGCAGAGATCTAACTCTTGACAATGACAGTAAAGGGAAAAGCCTTCTGAAGTACCCCAAAATAGGCAGCCAAAACAAATCAGAAGTTTTCAGTACAGAACAAAAGCAACTACCACAGAAACAGAGTACAAGGTAGATGCTTTGGAATGTAAAGCAGGGAAGGTGTGCACTTTGATACATAACAGAAAACTCCTTAAACTGAAGAGGCACAGGGAGGAACATGTCACCTTTTACACCTTCACAGGTGAAACCAGAGGAAAGGTAAGACTGACATAAGCTACATGTGAGCCTGGGTTATGACCTGGTAACTGACAGCAAAATACCCACATGGACAATTAACTGAAGAAGAAATAAAGTACTACAAATAAATATTAACAATTACTAGGCTTCATCTCTAGTTAAAAAAAAAAAAAAGGAGGTGGAAAAAAACCCATAATTTCTATATTCTGAGCCAGTAATTACCTAATTCCCTTTTGGAAATAAATCTTACCTGATCAACTGTAAAGACTTTGATCCTTTCACTTCCCAACCATTTCTGAAATTCTTTTTTCCAGTTTTTCACCAGACTCCCAGGGGTGACTACCAGTGCTCGCTTCAGTACAGGTTTGCATCTGTAGGGCCCCTGACGCAGAAGAGTCCAGACAAGGGCAATGCATTGCAGGGTTTTTCCTAAGCCCATCTCATCAGCAAGAATAGCTCCAAATCTGCCACTAACTCTGTAAGATGTAATGAGGTAACATTTTAAAAGACCTATCTGTAACTATTCACAGCTGCTTTAGGGATTTGCTTCTGTGCTTGTTTCCTGAAGTATAAAGAACCTATTTATACTTACTATGTCTACTGTAGGTTTTTATTCAGTTGTACTGGAAGACCTTAGAATGAAAATTCTCATTTTCTACAGTAACTCATTAGTCCTCTAAAACTAAAGCTTAAATCTGCTGTTAGAACTAGAATTATTAACCAGTACCTTAAGGAATCTATGACTTGAGAAAATGCTTTTGAAAACAATGCTGTATTTTTTTAACAGGTTGAAATAACATATTTTTTATTCTAAATGCCTGGATTATAAATTACATTAATAATTTTGAATTATATGAAATATAAATCCCAGAAAACAGTGTTACTCAGCATGGCTTTGACTATATCTGTGTTTACAAAATTTGGTATGTAGAAATGACCTTTTGGTGTAGAAAGGCCTTTTGGTGCACTATCTTCTCATGATATCTGGCAAAATCATGGCAAGTGCGATGCTACATTTAGGTCAGAAAAGGCTTGTGCATCCTCTTTTGGGAGAAAATTACTAATATTAATTACCTGAACAACTGCTCAAAACTTCCCAAGATGTCACATTTCAAAGACGGGCATGAAAATATTACAGGTATTAAAAGCCAAAAAGATAATTATTACCTTACCTCATTCCCATTACACATTCATATAGAAATAGAATTCCTTCTTTTTGATGTGGGCGGAGATTATTTGCAATGTAGGGATCTACAACTACATCCACCACAGGCAAACCAGCCTTATTGAACATCCACTGATGACTTGAATTTGGTCGTGGCATAACTAGAGAATCTTGAGATTCAAAGCATAATCAAGTATTACACACAAGCATTACTTTTAGTCTGTTAGCAAAACCTGTTAAAGTCAATCATCTAATTACTGTTAAAAATACTGTTTAATATATTGACCATTCTCAGACTGAAAAAGCATTTATAAGTGCCTAGATTGTCTTCTATATAAAAACACTATTTTAAAGAGGTTTTCCAAACAGTTTGTATTTTTCTCAAAGGTGAAGGTGATAAACTGAGAAATATGAGGGGTTTTTTTTTCTGATGAGGTGAAAGTGCCTACCTAATAAAAGTTGCTTGATGATTTGAATTCATAGAGTTAAATTAGAAGAAGTTCGAAAACACTTCTGAATTGAAAATCTAAGGAAAAAACCTGAAACAAAATACCTAAACAATGACCTACATAAAATCTAAATACTATATTTCAAGGGCATATTCTTGCAGTAGCCCAGAAAGACTTCTCTGCCCAAGAAACAGAGATGAAAGCCACTGATTTGCTAAAGAAAAATAAGGAAGGATTGAGTGTGAGCTGACAAAGATTGTCACAGTGCATGAATAAAAGAAGTTGACAGGTTTGAAAATGTACAGAGGCAAAGAGAGAATGAAGTATTGAGCAACATCTGAATAACAGTTTTGCTTGCCATAATCTGTTTACAAACATTATAACTTTGCTAGACAATGTCCATACTGGGTTGCTTCTACACACCTTCACTGAAAACTTGTATTGTCAGAGGACAGAATGAGAAAGCAATTTATGGCTTCTGGTATTTTTATGTCACTAGAGTAGATCTATACTGATAATTTATTCACTGAAGGCTTATGTCAGTCAGGAAGATTTTGTTTCTGACTGACGAAGGGTTGGGTTCTGATGGATTAAATCAAATTGCATGTGCATATATTTAAGAGCCAGTGGTGACAAAAAGATAACTTTTCTGACAAAAATTTGGATGAAAATAAGGAAGAAACAAGGCTTGGATATACACTGGACTAAAAGCTTAGAAACTGTATGTGGAAGACGTAGCTTTACATTTTTGTCATGGTGCTCTGTTTGGCTGGCTTTCCATTCTATAGAAGCTGCATTTTAGTAAACTATAATCATAGACTTCAACAGGAAAACCTCTGACTGCTCCAATATCAAGGTCCTGGTGTTGTAAAGTATCTCAGTAACTTCTGCAAGAGGTTATGCAATCGGGCATTAAATAAGGTGATTCTCCTGTGTAAGCAAACCTAAAGACTCAGAAAATCCAACCTATTGATGTGTTGAGGGCTCCCAAAATCTGATAGGAGGTATTCAAATTCAGCAGAAGTCACAGAAGACAACTAGAATAAAATGCAACTTTTTAACAAACTAGTGCAGAAACAGCAAATAAGTTAATTTATATTAACTGAATATATTTGCATTTTTTGGTCAGATTTTTTGGTTAGAATGCTAATGCAGCATCATCTTGCAATCTCAGGAAGGAACATTCTTAGATAAAATGTAATCAAGTTAAATCACGACCAGAAGCTGGTGTTAATAAGGGCGCTCTACAAAAGGGCCAGTGATATCATTAATTACTACTTGATTAAGATTTCACTGTTTATTTACATAGCAGCCTGATAACAGTTCCAAAAAGTCCCATAGAATCAGGATATGAGGTAAGAACTAATGTGGAGGTATTACATTAAGAATGTAGAAAGAAGTTGTATTTTTTTAAGTAAGCATTGCTCTGCTAAGCAACATTTCTTTACACTCATTTTTATCTTCCAGCTGAAAGACAGAACTACCAGCAGAATATAACTCCTAAATGGTTTGTAGACAAAAGAATAGTTCTGCTTAGATAATCAACACCACTTCCTGCAGCTATCAAACATTTACAGGATCCCTCTTACACAACTGCTTAACCAGCCTGTTCCTATACAGTATGTGAATTCTGCTGCTTCTCAGCACATAGTACTTCTAGCACTATAAAACAAAACATTTATTCCAAAGCATATCTGGATGAGTTTGAATACAGTAGTTACACTCACTGGCTGTGAAGGATCAGGCATTGACAGAAGCAATTCTCTCCAAGTGGCACGGCTTTTCTATTACTGATCCTCCACTGCAATTACTGTGCTGCCACATTACAGCTGTATTTCACTGACCCCAGTGGGAAGCTGGAACTCATCTAGAACTTCTAGTATGTGTCAGATTGTTTCAGTGATCAACAAACTAATTTTCCTTGGCAAAACTCTCAGAAACCACTCTAATGTGTTTCCACAGCCATCTGTAACAACTATGAAAAACTTTATGCAGCGCAGAGTATTTTACTTGTTAGAAACACATGTGATAAAATTCTAACTAGGTTAGACACTAGTACTATATGTCAGAAATATTTCAATAATACATTGAGGAACATGAAAATTTTGGTTACACATTCAGTAGTTTTTGAGAGTAAGAGGATGTTTAAAGAAACTTAAAAATTTCAATCTTACTTGGAACATTTGGATCATGGCGAGGTTTGCAGCTTTGAGAATCTTTGACCATATTCTCTTTAGTACTGGGTTGACAGACATTTTTGAATGGTTTACAGAATGGTTTTGTGTTAGTTTGAGATAATGCATTTGCATCTGTGTCGTGAATCCCTATTCCAGCCTGAAAACACCTGCCACTGCTGAAATCATCTGCTGAAATTACACCCATCACTTCGATTTCTTTTCCACCAACCATCAGTGTTTGACCTTCATCAAGACTGTCTAGATCTTTAGCTTTATATCCAGTACCTAAGAGAACACAAAAATAAAATAATTAGGACAACACAGCAAGTACTACTTCCTTAACACCAGCAATCATCTGCAGGAAGGAAAAACTGTGAAGTACCTGATTCTGAAATATGCAATTGTTACACATAAAGCCTTTCCCTCCTTAACAGAGTGACATGTGAGTGCTAATAATCAGAATTAGATAGCAGAGTATATGAGAAAAGACTCAGTCATCCTCATCACCAACCAAGTCTACTGAATGTCAAACAACTGTTCAAGAGAACTTTTAAAAATTAGCCCCATATGGTAAAATCCAGCAGTTTGCCTAAATAATCATCCTAAGTCCTTTTCCCTTTCTTTCATGCCCCCAAAAGAAGTCTCCTAACTCCTCTTGCTATTGCTCTAAACAGCGTATTCTACTTTTAAAATAATTCTAAATTAGTTTTTTTACACTTAAAGATTCAGATGCATCTGAAATCTTCACTTCTACATATGCCCTGGAACATGCTCTGATCATTGCCAAGATTTATGAGTAAGTTCAATAGTTATTGGGCTTGGTCATGTGAGCATTCTCAGTGCAGCTACAAATACTACTGGTCTCATTATAAAATACAGCTAAAGCTGCCCATTCCTTTAAAGACAACAGTGTAGGAAAGAGCGGGGTTTCCTTCTTTTAAATATCGTTCTGTTTACTGAAGCTCTCACATAAGATCAGAGGACATATATAACTTATTTTCTTAACTCAGACAGGTCAAAGCCACATCTCTGTTTCAGAATTCTTTACCTCAACTGTTGAATTTGTGTAAATTTGGGTAAGGAGGCTTGGATCCTTAGTCAGGCCCAACA
>VXBU01018949.1:1273180-1313516 GCA_013400315.1 Bombycilla garrulus | reverse complement strand
AAAAAAAAAAAAAAAAAAAAGAAATGGAAATGGAAAAAAAAAAAAGCATGACTGTGTATACCAGCAGTTAAATCACTCAGCTGTGAAGAAAGAAGCAAGGCCTCCCAAGGCACATTTTATCCAACAAACACCATATATTAAAACTCCTGGAAGCTGTTTGCAAAGCTCAGGTCTGCCGCTTCTAGGAATGTGAAAGATTGGAAGGTGAAGGTTTGCATTTAAATTCCTTTGAGATGAAAAAATTACTGAGGTGTTTCACAGTCTAAGCTGAAAAATAGCCTGGCCAAAAGGGAAAGGGAGATACTTTTCTTCCTCTCCTCTGAAAGTATTCAGAAAGCACACAGTGAACCTTGTTTGGCTCTTGAAGGAACATTTGCTTTCAGGAGAGAGCTGAAGATGCCTGAACACAAAAGAACACGTGTCTTCCAAAATAGGATGCTCATTTATGATCCCCTTTGCTCTGCAGTTTTGTCTTCTGTTATTACCTCTACACAGCTTCAGGCTGAACATGCTAAATACAGGTGTATCCCTGTGCAGATTCTGGTCAGAAGTGTCTAATTCTAAGACAGGATGGGCTTCAAGGGTAAATGGAAACTGGGAAGGCAAAATGCAAAACTACAAAGCTCAACTGTTTATGCAGCTGCCAGAAATAACCGTTTCTGTAACATACAGTGATTTACAAGAGAGCATGTCCTAAATTCTTTGCAATGCATTATTAAGGAATTAGGACATTGCAGAGGAGAAGAGAAAGATGCTCTGCTGCCTCAAAAATGAGCTATAATCTGTGCTGATTTTAGGTTCCCTTGTGCCATCCTTGATCCAGTCCTGCTAAGCCTAAGGAAAAAAAGAAAAACTCTTCCTTTGCCTTTTTCTACCCATTTAAAGATAATAGTCCCTAGGGCTCACACACTTTCACTATAAACTTCCCAGTATTTATATACAGTTTTGGAGGTAAGCACCACTACTGGACCTTTCTTTCTCACTCAGTGAGCTAAATAATTGTAGAAATTTAAAACTCACACTGCTTAAATTGGTCAATTTATTATTTTGTTAGAATCAATAAGAATTGAAAGCAACTCTGAATGGGCAAGTTAGCACTAATGACATTGGTATTTGTGCTCTCTGACACCATCAAACACGGTAAAAAAACTTTTACCAGAGAAAATCACAATGTTCATTTTTCTATTGTGTTTGCTGCTAATTCAAGAAGACAGCACTTGAAAAAAAGCACAAGAACAACAGGGTGGAGGCTGATGCATTCCAGGCATTACTCTCTTTCACTCTGCCTTTTCAAAAATAAGCAAGTCTACACATATATTGCTTTGCTATAAATAAATTCAAATTAACTTCTAAGTCACAGACCGATTTGCAAATCAAAACTGCCTGGTCCTAACAAGGCTCACAATGTCATGATTGTAACAAAAGAGCAGAGAAGCCATCTCTGACCTAAAACAAATCAAATTATGCTTTGCAGAAACATTGTCCAATCCTATTCCCCTACAGAATATCTTTGGCTCCATTAGCAAAGTTAATTCTTGCTTTGCTTTCAGTAAAAAATTACTGCTTCAAGTTGACGGGAGCCTATGGTTTGCAAGTCTTATTTTTAACTCTGATATCAACCCAAACTATGTCTTACAGCAGCAGCTGCTGCTAAAACTACAAGACTAAAAATTGCTACATGGTTGACTTTGGCTGGGCTGGAAAATGTTGCTGTTTGCCTGTCTTTCCAACAAAGATAATATTTTTAGCTGTTTGACGGGCTGAAAAGTAGAGATCCAACCTCTGAAATTCCTGATTGCCTTACTGCTGACTTGTATATCTACCAGAAACTTATCTGTATCTTTTCCCCAAATTTTAACTCCTTCACTTCTGCATTACGTGAGCAACCAAAATCAACTACTCATCTCTCATTTGGCATTTCTGCTGAATTAGTACAGCCCTTGATTTCCAGATCCTCTCTTTGGACTAGCATTTGGTGTTTCTGTGAATTATGTTATTCAGCCTGCTCCAGCCTCCCCCATGCATCTGCCTTATATGTAATAAATATAAAGATTTCTTGCAGTCTTCACCCTGAGACAAAAGACAAACCAAAAGCAAACCCAAAATCTCTACTGTTTTTTTTCATCCTGTGGTCAACATTGGTATGAAGAACTAAAATATCTAAAGAGCTGGGTATCTGTTAATTCAAAGCACAGTGATTTTCTGCCAGGTGTTCCCTTGAGCAGGTATGCAATTCTACAGTACCTCTGCCAATGTCTTTGCCTTCCATATCTTTCAATATTACTGACTTTCCTTTTGTAATAAGAATAGCATCGCCTTCCCACTTCTTGTGCTTTTTCTTTGATGCCTTACACCACACGACACTGAAATATTTCACAAGGCAGTCAGGTGCTTCCTGAGCTGCTTCTTCCTTTGCAGTCCCTGATGCTGGCAAATACAGTGCATCTAAAAGGGAAATAAAATAACAAAGAATATCTCAGGTTCTCCAGCGTACAGTCTTTTGCATTAAAAAAAAAAATCAAGGACAATCTATATATTTAGTCTTACATAAACAAAGTGGTGTATTTCCTCCCCTTATGGTAAATTTGGACTGAGGCAGAAAACTACATAAGAACTCATTCTGAAGAAAAAGAAAAAGCCAATCCAAAACATACTAACATTACATTGTTTCAGAAAATATGTACTTCCAGGGAAATCAGATTACTTGTTTCATTAGTAAGTGACCTCCTAATTTGACATATATACAAAACGGTAAGAATGGAAAAAGAAAAAAAGGAAAGGCTGAAAAAAAGCAAAAGGGAAATGACCACAAGAGAAAATGAAAACAGGATCCCCGTGAGATGGTGCTGGGCAATGTTCTGAAAGCAAGGACAGGAACACAGAACTCAGAAAAGGGAACAAAGGAGACCAGGAACCAGATCTGGAGCTGAAGTCATCTGTATTAAGTGGCAGAATAACCAGAACTGTAATAATACAAAATATAATTTCAACCCACTTCCTTGCACCCTTCAAAAATAAGTAATAGTGCAAATCTTGAAACAGACCATCCTTTGAGTATACACTAATTCAAACACCGTTACCAGGCTTAGATTGTTTTAGATTTGTCAGCAGTTACCCAGTTATAAGTGCCATGGATGTAAATATTAATAGGCAATATTTAGGTTAATAAGGTTAAGACATTATAATAGAACAGACAGCAGTTGATTATAACATTGATTAAGAACAAACACATGCTTTCAAGAGTTAGCAATCTGAGACCAATAACGGTAGAGAAGTCACCAGCATTACCTAAAGGAATATCTGGAGCATTCCTTTTCAGCACATGCACAGCATCAAAAGGAGAATCAGACTAATTTTCATTAAAATACCCTTGCATGCTGGTTAAAAGCTTAAATGGGTTTGCTCCTTTGATTCCATCTGGGATTCAACACTATACAGATCTGTTACAGAAAAGCACTTATGCCACAGACTAACCTTTCCAAAATTTGCAAGTGTGCTGGTATTTAAAGGAGAAGCAGCAAGAGGAAATTCTTGCTCACAGTGACAGTCCAACAAAGAAGCAGCTTTACCACTTCTACATCAAGTCTACATATTCCCAAAACTGCAAAATACTTGTAAGTTACAAGCCTAAAATGAATGCAATTTTTCAGATTACTGAGTACTAAAAAGGTATTATCTAAATGAAAAATGCTGTATTTATTGAGTTGAACCTTCTTTCCAAGACACTCCAAAAGTTATATTGTCTGTACAGAACTCTATGCTAATGCAGTGCCTAGAGCAGACAGGATTTTCCATATGTAGCTGTTTCTTCAGGGCATTAGCCAACATCTGCAGTTTCATGCAGCAGATGTGTTCCCATCTCCAAGGAATAACAGAACAGCTACTGAACACTGCATTTAACAGAAGGATAAGGATATGGAACAGAGTAACCCTTTTTGAAATGTAGGGAATTCTTTGTAGATGAATCTTGGCAAATGAACCAGACAGTAACAAAAAAAATCCTTGCAGCTCTGTAAAAGAGTTAAAAGGCTCTACTGGATCTTCAGTAATCACAGGTGATAAGATTTAGAGAAGTGAAAGAGAAAGGGGTGAAGAGAGGAAATCTGTACCTTGCAAAAGATTAATTCTATATTGAGCTTCTAATTGTAAAGTGATTCAACAGATAAATACAAGATGGGGTTTCTTTGTTTTTCAAATTGATTATCTTAGTTTAATCAACAACTACTTTCCTTATATTAATATTTTTAACTATTACTGCAAAAACTGGAGATTTCATTGCAGAATTTTCTTCTTCTCTCTTGAAGGATGGCCATCCATAAACAAATGACCACCTCTTTGTCTCCTTCACTGACCTCCCACATGAGTTTGGTGACCCCTGAGATCTGTTTTATGGTCATTACTCTTTTACTCAGGGCATCCTGGATGGTATTATCTGAATCACCAGCAGCTTAACTTTCAAGTCAACAACAAGTGTTCAAACTTTTCTTATCCCTGCTTCATTTAAAATAATGAGAGAACAAATAATTTAGAAACGAAGCTGGAAATTGATGGCTTTTTGTAATAGTGATTTTTGGTGAAAAAGATTTCCAAAGCAACCTGTCCCTGGTAAGAAGCAAACTGGAGACCAATATTCCATGCAATACTACCATGTTCCTGTGGGGAAAATGAAAAATTATAGCCTCTGCAATGTTCATATTTCTTCCCTCAATTTGTCTTCTGAATTATCATAACTTCTGTTTCCAGAAATATTCAATAACAATTTGTTTCTATGCTACATAAATTACCTTCCTTTTACCAATAGCTAAAGTATGGTTTCAGATCTTCCATATAATTTCCTTGCATAGAAAACCTAAACCTGTTCACCAACAATGCTGACTAGGTACTTGCATTCAAGTACTTCTTGGTACATCTTTTTATCATATCAGTTTTGTTTCTATTCAGCTTCACACCTATTTAACTTTAAAGATTATTCCAGTGCAATAGCAGAATATTCAAATTCAATAAATACAGTGTAATGAGTTTTTCAGGAATTGAAATGAGAATGGCATGCTATGCACAGGAACTAAATTCAGTGTTTGGTATAGGGGTACAGTAAGCAGTGGATTCAACAGAAAGCCCTTGCTGCTCAGAGACCATAGGCAGTATCTGAAATAGAGCTGGATTTGCTGAGACCCTGGAAGACAAACTGCAATTGTACCTTCTGAGCTCTGCTGTTAATCAGTTCAGAGTGAAAATAATAAGTAACAGCAACCATGCATACACTGTGGTATGAGAAACATCAGGAAATCACGTCCACTCATTTCTCTCCCAAGCAGTCAAAGCCCAGCTCGGCAGAGAGCTTTGCTTAACCATGAAGAAACAGTAGCAAAAGGCATGGCTCTCCTCCCAAAGGAAGGGCTTGGGAACTTTAAAGACCTGGCTAAAAAGGCTCTGAAAAGCTTCCACAAATGAAGCTTTCTCTCTGTGGTTGAGAAAACAAGGGCTTAGGTTTCAAGATATAAACCACAACCTCGCTGATATGAGGAAAAGTTTCAGCAGCCTCAGGAAGGTGATGATTTACAGAAATCAGGACGGGATCCAGGAGAGGGGACGGGGAGCATTCCAATGGCAAACTAGTTTAACCAGTTTCTGATGAGCAGGATTTAGAGAAAATGCATCGATTGAGTGCATTGGGTTACTCCCAGCGCAGCAAGAAAGCAGCTGCATTATGAAAGCCTACCCAAGGTAACTCAAGCGTTCACTTTCAGGGCCTGTGGGCTGCAGCAGCCAAAGCTCACGCTGCCGTGAGGAGTGGGAGGCACGCTCCACTGAGCCAGGCACTGGCACCTTGGCCAGGGTGGGGTTTAATGGATGGCTTAACCCCATCCAACTGCAGGCTGCTGCCAGAGCCCAGGAGCTCACCTTCCCTTCCCTCTCCCGCTCTGCTTCTCATCCACCAGCTGCAGGAAAGCCAGCGCAATGAATCCCATCACCAACTACAGTCAGTATAGTGAAGGGGTATGTGCAGTTTGGACCAAGGAGACTGGGAGGCTGCTAATTTTTTTGTAGCAGCTACTGTTAGATTGGGGTGATTTTTAAAGCATGGGCCCTGTGTTACCCATCACCTCCACACCTGAACTTCCATGACATAAGCACGAACAAAACGACAGGTGAGTATTCCCTCAACTGTTTCAAATCTTCTCAATAAAAAGTACTGTCACAATGCAAAAATTACAGCTTAGAGAGGACAACTTTGATTCAAGTTGCACTCTACAGCACTAAGGAACACTTAAGAAATACAGGGAGGCAAATAAAAAAATCCAAACTGCAGTAAAAGGAGACGGGGGCTTTGAATGAATCACAGCCCAATCTCAATGCCAGTGCTCTGCTGTAGCCTCTGCAGTGACTCTGCTCAAGTGCCATCAGTCTGCTCCATGGAGCCAACACCATCTCCTTCTTCTGAGCAGAGGAAGTAATGAAAAAGTTCCCACTTAATTAATTCCTAAATTAATTCATAACATTTTGAGAACAGACATTTACATAGCAGTTAAATGTCTAGTTGCCTATGGAAGATCTATATATCACACACTCCTAAGATATCCCAGGAATATTTAAAGAAATATGAGTCAGATAGCATTATCTTTCACTTGCAAAGCTATTTCAGTCTAATCATAAACTTAATACTATGCTAACATGTAAATGTATATCAGTGCTCCTCCAAGATGGAAAAACATGTAATAACTCTTCCCATGGCACTTCTGTGAGACTTCAGGAGGAGTGCAAACAGTAAGAGTCAAGCTGGCTTGCCCTAAATGTACAGGAATCAATGACAGGTGGGATTACATTTCAGTCTCATTTGATTACAACCCAGTGCTTTGTACCTCTCTTTCCAAGACAAAATGTATTTGTATTTTATGTATGTATGAGCATAGATAAAAAACTCACCTAAAGATTGATATTTCAAGCAGGAATATTTTCAAGCAGGAAAACACATCATTGTTCTAAATAGAAAATTATTTTTAAACAAAAATGCAAAATTATAAAAAAAAATTTAGTATTTTTAAACTTCTGTTTTAAAGTCTCTCAATAATCTGAAATTCCAGCCAAACTAGTCTCTAGGTTCCTGACCATGCAATACTATGGGGATTTCTTTCAGTAGATTTGATTTTACAAAGCTAGTAACTCTGCCAGGCCTTCAAGTGTCCATAGTACATCTTCCATGCTAGCTGTCTTAGTTTAAGGACACATATTCACACACACACACACACACACACACAGTGTCCATAAAAACTGGCAGTGAAAAAAAAGCTACTGTTTATAAGAAAAAAAAAATAATCACACGTTAATCCACTTTTGTCCACAATGAATTCTTATTCCTAGTAGAAACTCTACTAACTCAATACTATGGAGAAGGATCTAAAAATCTGCAGAGATAACATCTTTTTTTTTTGCTAAGGTAAAACTTTTTCCATTCCTGAAAGCTAAAAGCTCTTAGAAATAAATGCAGTTTGCACAGTCTCTCCAGCTTAATTTCTTGAGGATTACACACTGGACACGCTCTGAGGCCAAGAATAGGTTTCTATGTAGTCACAGCTTTCACTGCTCAGACCAAAGTTGAGTTTCTTCCACAATTCCAGCAAGGAATTTTTTCTACAGCCCTCTCCAAACCATCTTCCCCTCTCCTGGCACCAAACAGGTAAGTAGGGCAGAAGGGACAAGGACCAGCTACAAGGAAAAGCAATTTCAGAGATGAAGCCTGACAAAGAAAGACTATTTCTGGAAAGGAAGGCTGATGTTGAACCAGTGGAAAATTGGCAACTGGATAAAAGACTGGAAACAGAGCATGCAGGGAAAGGCTAGAAACCAGACAGGGAGTAAAAGAGTAAGAAGAGAACAGGATATGTTACAAGGGTGGTTGGGGAGAGCCACTCAGGCAGACTGGAATTGGAGTCCAGTATAAGAGGCAAAGACGAGACAGAGGAGTTGGACTTTTCTGAGTAGGAAGTGGTACAAAAAAAAAAAACAACCCAAAACTTACTGCCTCTCATCTCTTACCCTCAAAATGCAAGATTCACTATGAAAATGTACAGCTGGAAAACACTGAGGGAAATCACAGGACAACTTAGGAGAAGAAAATGAGAACAGGAGCTGATAAGGCAATGATGGGGAAAATAGAAGTGGAAAATGACAACAGAAGAAACCAAGTAAAGACAACACGGTATTGCCACATAAAAATGGCAAGCAGTTGAGCACAGAAGGGCACTAACTGCACAAAGACATGAAGGGCACTCGTCTAAACACAACATCCTGGTAAACAGGGCCCATTTCCTCCATCCTTCAACTTTTGCTCTAATTCAATTTTTAAGACTAACATGGTGGCCTTAAAGGTAGTCAGCCCAAAAATACTGTCATTATTACACAGCTCTATAGCATTTCACAGACTCAGGTTTGGTAGCTGCTCCAGAGGTGAATAGTGCTGCAATGGAAGATTCAGGTGCAACATAAGAGATGAAGGTTAATTAAGCTCCTGAACCAGATCCATTTCACGGATCATTCCCCGCAAAACAAACCTAAATCAATTCTGAGTTTAGGGCCATCTGAAGACCCAGAATCAGACAAATATCTTCTAGCTGACAAGTCCACACAGACAAAGCAGGAGTTAAGCCTGAATCATTGAATCACTTTCCCTGAAGTCCCCTCAGTACCTTCTGCTCAACCTGAAAAAATTTCAGTCTTTCAATTTTTTTGCTGTCAGTAAACAATACAAAACCCAGTGGGCAAAACATTTCATGCCTTGATATGGTCTACACTGAATTCAGTGATGTCTTAATGTACTAATTTGCTTTATTACTTTAAAGGGGAAAGATAAAAGTCTTCAACCCTGTCTTACATAGATGAAAATATCAAATTACATGGAATAATCTGTTTAGAAATGTTAAATTGCTGAAAAACCCAAAAGATGAACAACCTTGTGGTACAAAACTACACTACCCACCTGCCCACCACCCCTATGACCCATCTTCCATCAAGTGAATAGCTCTAAGGCTGTGAAGTCAAGGAAAGTTTGAAGATGTCAAAAATAAGGTGTTCCAGTGACCTCATCTGCCCCACTATGCATATACATACATGATAAAGTCTTTAGAGAAAACATGCTGCACTACACTGCTGTGGGACCTCTTGCTCATTCAGTGCAGAGAACTGAACTGCTGGAAAGGCAGGAAAAGTGGCAGGAAAAAAGAAGGCTGCTGCCTCTGCCATCCCGGCACTGCTTTACTGTAGATTGCAAAAGCTGTGGGATGGACAAGGCTGCAAAGACAGACAGTCCAATCTTGTGGTTAGATAAGCTGAATAATGCCTTAAAGAACTGGACTTTACTTGCACGTCTTCTGAAGCTTCTCTGTGATGTAAGGAAAGTAATTTAACCCCAACTTTCAGCAATAAACATTAGTCTGAGCACCTGACTTGTGATTCAGTCTCACTTGTATTAATAGTGAACACTCATGGGTGTAACTGGAAGTTGTGGTTGGGAAAGATTAACTGTACAGTATCCTAAGGCATTGAGACAATGCAGTCCTCCGTGATTCAGTCTGCACCTTCCATAAAAGTAGGGCTTTTTGGCGTTATTCTCTCTGCCTCAGCTCGCATTTTATCTCCTAGAAAGTGGAGATTACACCAACTTTTTGTCTCACAAGGATGTTGTGAAACATAATTACATCTCGTAGGCACTCAGCTACTATAACAATGAGCACCAGAGGAAAAAAGTTAGCTAATTAATTCGAAATAGTTTGAAAAATGTGCTGAGAACAAGGCATAGCTCTATAACTGAAAAAAGAGGTGGAAAGAAAATACTGAATAATGACTCACTGCATTGATACAGTCCATTCTGTGAACTGGCAAGGAAGTCTACAGAAATACAATCCTTAATCATGTATTTAATGACTATACCCAACAGACTGTGAGAACTGGGTTTGGGCTGTGCCATTTGCAAGTTTTTGAACACTTGAGTATGTAACCTTTATTTCCAAATAGGAACCTTCTATTACAGAAACAGAGCTGGTAGATGCATTTAATTCAAACACGTAGGAACAATCCTATCATCACCATTTAATGAAACATTTACCTCTTAAGGGTAACAGCTGTAGAGGAGGGAGTATGGAGAGCACATACTTTCAAAATTACAGTTCCATGGCAGAAAACTACTCTTCTTAAACCTCTCAGCTGTCTAAAAATCCAACTGACTCCAGCTTTCACTGTAAAAATTTAATGAACTAAGCTGAAAGCTTCTGTCAGGTCCACAGAAATAGATGTGCAAGTCCTATTATCAAAGGAAAAAGCAGCATCATTGCGAATTCTGAAAGGCTGCAGGCATCATTTGGTGCAGTGAGCCAGATCAGCTCGGTTAAACATTGGAACCAGTCAAATACCATCCAAATCGACTGTTTACTATACTTCTTAATGCTGCCATCCACACTGAAAGTTGTTTTGATTAATTTGTCAAGTGAAGGGGTTTTTACTTTAAAAAATAAATGCAGAAGAGATACCTGAAAGCAAAATTTATTCTTGGGTTTTGTAAATATTGAATGTTATTGCAATGAATTATAGTGCAAATGTGATATGAAAATATTCCAAATATTTAAATTACCAAAAAACCCACATTATTAAAAAATAATATACTATTACACAATCACAGGCTAATTGTAGCCTTCTCAAAAAGCAGTCATTTTTGGAAGCAGTTTGCAGAGATATAAGTGTTCATCCTTTTGTGTTTAAATGTAAACGGAAGGTACTCAGCTAAACCCATATGGGGTACTTTGAGAATACGTGGTTTGGCATTCTCTTAAGCATTTCTTATTACTTCTGTCTTTTTTTTTTAGAAAAATAAAACTATTTCTGTACTGTACAAAATCTCTGTTTCTAAAATGCAAAGACTTAGATCTGTAACAAAAAGCAAGCAGGCAGAAAAGGATTTATTAAGATTACATAGCCTTCATATTAACATCTGTTTTAGTACATACTGGAAGTAAAAACACTTTTTATGTCCTGTTTGTGTTTGTTAATGGCCATCTTTGATTTCCCTGGATTACAGTAGAGTCCTTAAAATACAAGTAATCAATAAAACTTATGCCCACTGTCACAAGCATGAAACACAACATATTCCTGTCCTAAATTATTTAAACAGGACTGTTTAAAATTTATGACATTACCCTGTGAAGAGGGACACAAAGGATGAGTCATATTTTTTAGAATTTTCATGTGTTATGCAGAAATGATTACTTGCAGAGTGACTGACGAAATATTTGGAAGGGGAAAAAGTAATCTTTCCAAATCAAGTTACATAACTTTGATTTACATAAATGTAATCCATTCAGTAGTCCAAGCAGAAAAGTAATATTTATGGCCCAAACACAAAAACCTAGAGCTTTAGCTGTAATTCTTACTAGGAAAGCAAAATAGAACAGTGAAAATGGAGGAGGGAAGAGAAGAAATTCATCATTGTGGAGGTACGAGGTGTTTACTGAGCTGCCTTTGCTGGTTCTGGATGTAAGAAAAATGAATACAACTTAAATCACATAGAAATTCCAATGCAAATTAATAAGATGATTCAGTGCAGGAAGCCTTAAATTCGTGATGCCTTTAACAGAGCCTACTTTATGTCAACCCTGCCTATTTTTGGTCCTGAACTGACCACTTATATAAGGAAACGCTAGAAGACATGGAGATGTGGCAGCTTTCCATCAGCAGAGCAGCTCTACTTGCTATTCCCAAAGGACTGCTTTGACCCTTGGTGCGACTGGAAAGCCTCTGCAGCTCTTCTGATGAACTGCCCCCATGTGAATCTCCTTGGGTATGTGTGTGCCTACAAACATACATGCATGGGCACGCTCAGGAGAGAAGGATGAGATTTAGAAAAAGGTTAAATTTATCTCTACTTCCTCTGAAAACAAGCTTTAGAGATGCCCACTAGATCTTCAGAGCTAAAGTATCTGAAACTCTCCAAGTTTAATTTAAGTTCTGCACTGCTGAAAAACATCTTTAGTGCCATCTCAGAAGTTCACTTAGGAATTGAGTATTTTCAAAACTCAAGTACGGCAAATTAGCACATACAGTTACATAACAAACCTATTCTGAAAGGAATAGATTTTATCTAGCAGAAATAATTATAACAAACAGCAAAGGCTAAATTCTCTAAATGAACTTAGTCCAGTCCTTTTCTGCACACACGCTATGCAGCACTCTGAATCAGAGAACTACAACCCATATTTTCCAGGCTACTGCTGGTCCTTTTGCAGAAGAGCTGGGCCATCACCTATCCAGCTGGACAGTCCAACAGCTCTGAAATCCTTACTGACCCAAAAGAAGGGCACGTATACTTGACATCCTCGCTGTCATCTGCCACCCTCTGGAGCTAAACAAAGTGGCTTTCTCACTGAGGCTGTCTGTCCCATCACTGGCAAAACTACAGACACCTTCTCTTGTTTTCATTCACGGTGTTCACAGCTGAGAAGTCCCTGAGCCATTCTCAAGAGTGCAATGTGCTCAGGCTGGACAGGTTTTCCTAAGAATCAGTTGTTATGGACTACATCCAAAGTGTAACAAACTTGTTCTGAAAATTACCACCTTCTGTGTTTGTTAACGACTTACAAATTACAACAAAATTGAGCGAGGTTTTATAGGAAAGACCAGCTTGATGTCAAGTTTCAAGTACTTTTTCAAAAGCACAGGGAAACTAGAACACTACAAAGGAAAGATGATAAAAATTCAATATATGCTGAACCGAGCACTGTCCCTGCAATTTGTTTCACAGGAAAAAGATGAGTCATCAGCAAACACACACATAGAACACAGACATTATAGCCTGAGAAGAGGCAACACAGCATAAAGTGGCTTGGCCAAACTGAGAGTTGATGCTAGTAAGGTCATCTTGTCATGTACAACCTACTGCCGAAGCCTCCTTACAATGCAACGCAATGTAAACGTTACTTGGGTGAAAGCTGCAGAGCTTACAAGTCAATTATTTTGTTTGGGGTGACTTGCAGTGCAGCCCAAAACAAATGCCATATTGCAATAGAGAACACGCCAATAGCAGCAGTAACACACTGGTTTTAATTCTGTATCTCTGTTACATACCACACATAAACGTTTGGACTTCACAAAATGGTATTCTTTAAAGTATTGACAAGAGGCCTATGTAAAATTTATCTGCAAACTGCTGCTGAGTTATAATTAATTACTTCTTTCACATGACATATTCAGTCATTAATAACAAACACAACACTACTGCAAGTTTTTATCTGATGCCCTACAAGACACAAACAATACTGTAGCAACTGACCACAGACAGGCCAACATGCCCATCTCCAAATTAGATAAACACTTTGTCCAATTGCTTCTGTTAAATGAAAGCTAAAAAATAAATAAAACTCAGTCATTTATAAACCTTTTCAAGCATGCAGAAAGTTGAAAACTTTGAAAATGCATACATTTTGAGAAAGTATTATCAATACAAGCAAGGCTCTTACAACATACAAAGCAAGAAAATGGCAACACACAAAATACTGTAAACAAAATGACTTAACCAAACTGGATCCTGAAGTCAACCAAATCTGGAGGGGCAATGTAAACCAGTGGAATTATTTTTTCATTATATTTATGTCAAATTATGCTACTTATTGTGCGTAACTATAAATGAAAATCAAGAGCCAAAAGGGAATGGCCAGGAAACAATGAGTTCTTTTAAAAAATATATATAATTGCATATATAAAATACAAAAAAATCAGTAACATTTTCCACATCTGAAGTGTTGTTAAAGAGCAAACAAATCATGAATTATGTGGAGTAACTGCTGATTAAGTATTCAATTAAAATTATATTATATTCTTCTTGTGTGAGTAATACAGAGTCAAACAAGGTGTTACACTGAAGAGATATTTGGATGCATCAACAAATCATTCTGTGTAATCACTAGGATAAAACAGTGTGAAAATTCCATAGCATGGAAGAAAGGCAGAGGCAGTGGGGAATGCCAATGCCTACAGATGGCTGAGCTTTCCTTGGGTTCCCTGACCCTCATCCACCTCCCCACTTACACAAATCAAAAGCAAGGTTTTCAATTATTTTACCACTGGACAACTTTAGGTTTTACAAATAAGAATTCACATTTTGTTAGTTAGCATTCAGTGGAACTTCAGGAAACTGCACCTTTAGTGTGGAGAAAAACTCTACCCAGACAAACTGGATGCCATTTAAGAGCAAGCATCACTACACACAGGTTGACAACAACTTTTGGTTTTAGCAGAGATAAAACACAGAAACAGAGGTCACGGAATGACTGAAATTTAGTCCTGTGTTATACAGACAACTAGCAGACATTATTTTAACTACTGTAAACAGCACCTTTTTTTTTTTTTTTTTTACTCTAAGACACAGGCAGTAAGACTTCTCAAATTATTTAAGACCTCCATATTGAAAATAATGGCCTTACTTGTTAGGAATACACACTGAGAAGCTATATTTAAT
The DNA here is from genome assembly GCA_013400315.1 of Bombycilla garrulus. Taxonomy (NCBI): domain Eukaryota; kingdom Metazoa; phylum Chordata; class Aves; order Passeriformes; family Bombycillidae; genus Bombycilla; species Bombycilla garrulus. Next base: position 1,299,019 of record VXBU01018949.1, on the reverse strand, counting down.
GCATTTTAATACTAAAAGTGTTAGTTTTAGAGGCTTTTTTTTTTATTTTCATAGGCAAAATGGAAAAGTAATCAACCTCTTAGGAAAACAACACTTTATCATCTTCTTGAGTAACTGTTTCATTATTTTACTGAAGCTAAAATTGACATGGAAGCATCCTAAAGCACTTTAAAAAAAGACATAAGAAATTTTAAGACAGTTTAGCCAGGCAGCCTGGGTAGCACAATTTCTTGTTTCTTCCTCCCACTCAGAAACAATTATCATTTAATTATAAGGAACTTAATGGCTTTAACTACTGGAAATCCACTGAGCACAAGTTTGACCAAAGAAGACAGTATGCAAGCTCAAGTGTATGCATTTTCATTGTAGGGGGGGCAAAAATCCCAAGTCAGAAAACGTGTAGAAATATAAATGAGAGCAATAAATTTAAGATAGTTAAGTGGAATACGTTAGAAAACAGGGGTATGACAAGTACAATTAGCTACAAGCAATCTCTCCCAGTCTTGGAGTGTTCTCTCTTACCATTTTAACCTGATAAGAATTCTCATCTAAGGCAAGCATTCCACAGGAATCAAAAGTTTACAAGGGGAAGCAAGAACAAAAAAAAAAGCAAGATAATTAGGTAGCAGAAATGAAATTATAGACTGATTGTTAGCCAGTTACTTGGATAGTTGAAATTACACAAGATGTTATCACAATTATCACGAAGTTACCATAGGTACAGTTTTTTATTCTAGTCCTAAACATAAATCCATTAGATATCTGGAATTAAGTTACTCCTACAGCCTGTTTATTACAGGACACTAGTAGAAGGACATGAACATATGGCAGAAATTTGTCCTTGCCTAAAATTACTCTGCTTGTACTCTGTATATTATAAACATGCAGACAGGGAATGGCACTGCCAGATGTAGCAAAGGGAGTAAGAGGATAAGAATGAGGGTGAAGGAGAGAAGGGCTTCCTACCATCCCTTTCACACATGCTAGAACAGTATCATTTGCTGGAACAGTAAAAATTCATAACACTTCATGGTCCAGAAGGACCAGCCACACCTGTGATGCATGTACCCAATATTCGGAATACATGGAAAAAAACCAGGAACAGGCATGGAGAAGTGAGAAGTCTGACTCAGAAAGATAACCTGATACTGTAAAGCAGATGTGGAGTGAGAAAGAAATGCAAATCCACCAACACAGAGAGTTATAATATATAGTCAGCACCACACTACACTGAGAGCAATGTAATGGCACTGAAGGAGGAAACGCTTTTCTGGGGAAAGGAAATCATCACCTCACTATAAAGAAAGGAGCGAGCTCCAGGGGCACTCAACAGATGTCTCCCCCTTTCCCAAGCTCCCAAAAAGTCAAAAAAACCCAAAAACCTGAGAACACAGCAAATGAGAAGCATGAGATCTCTGAACTAGAGGTGCTGCCTGCAGATAAGAACAAAAGTCTTCTACTAACAAGTGACACAAAGTCAGAACAATGAAACATGGAAGAACAACTATTAAGGGGACAGTGTATTTTATTTTATTCCTTTACTCATTTGCATCCTTCCCCTTCCAACATCAAGAACACAGGGGAGACTTCACTCTATGCAGAGTCCTATTTCTGCAACTACTTTTCCTGCCAGTTTAGAAAAGACTATAAGCTTTCCAAGTCTGAAAATTGCTCTAGTTCTAGTTCTCAAAAATAAAAATACCATGCTAGTAGAAACCCTGGAAGTGACCTCTTCATCTAGCATCAAAAGACAACATCCTAAAGTCTCCAGAGCATTTTGGTGGTCAGTGTTAAGAGTACCTATAATTCAAAACCACTGCAAGACAATGAGCTGTATGAGAATTATTTTATGAACTATTAAAAACTTGCTCATTTGCATAATATATAAAGACAGAAACTAGAAATTAATTCCTTACCACTGGTAACCAGAATTCTGATTTTCAACTGAAAGGATAAAATCATTCATTTCCAAATTACAAGACAAGGGCTGATAATTTAGGGCTGTTTCCCATATCTGAGAAGCAGAACAAATAAAATCTATATTTATTTATTAAAGCCAGCATTTTGATTCTTGTAAACTCAGAGTAGTGAGTATCTCCTTGAAGCGTTTCCAGCTACACAAAAACAAATCAATGTCCTTGAACTAAGAAACACAGCAGGAAGCCAAGGACTGTACTGAAACAAAGGCCACATAACCAAGCACCATCATTTTCAGTACACACAAAAATTCCCAAAACACTTACAGTACTCTTTTCTCAAGAAAACAACTGAAAAAGTATTGAGCAACTCCACATTGTCAACACCTGTTTTCACTGTTCTATATTTTTCCTCAGTTGGAAAACAAAAGACTTTCTTCATTTACTTTTCCCACATGAAACCTGCTAAAGTTATCCTGGGCAGTGACAGTCAAGATTATTATCAAAAAATTTAACTACAATTCTTTGAGCTCCATTAGCTCCTCAATTACACTTACATGGTTCCAGTCTTCTGTTTTCAAGAAGCATCTACCCCTATAGGCAGGGACCTGATTTACTCAGAAGACCAACAAGGAGGTGTGAGGCTCACCTCACTGAGAGTCTGCTGATGCAGACCAGTGCCCCTTGCTTGCATGCAGAGGTTTGTGGGAGTGGTGAAAGAAGGAAATTTGGGAAAACAGTGGTGACAGGAGTGAGGAAGAAACAGTCTCCTTCCTATTGCTTTTGTTCATTCTGTTGTTGGGGCCCTCTGAGATGGGAGGTACCAGAGGAATTACACTTCCTTTGTTCTGTCTTTTTCCTTGATGCTGTCCCTTAGTTTCCTTTCCTTGCTGAAAAGGTTAGAGGAAGGGGAAAGCATAGTTACAGGGAATAAGGAGCCTAAGGTCTAAGGCAATTGTGGATCCATTCACAACAGGCAGAAGACTAAGAATTATGAAGAAATTAATCATCTGGGACTGATATTTTCCATGTATTTTTCTTCCAGTTATGAACACTGATCATAACTACAGAGGAAACAGCTACTCCAGGACAGACAGAAGAATCAATTTTGTTTTCATTTGGGGCTTTTTATTTGAAACTAATCGAAAGATCAGAACAACAGCATCTATAAAAAGGACCCAGAATAACACAATCTTCTGTTGATTTCAAGTCACATGTTACTTAGATACAGAAACTATTTTATTTCAGTAGCTTATAGTCATAGTGATATTGATCAAAGGCACCTGCAACTGTCTTGGTTGCACATGCACTGTAGTAATTATGCATGCAAATGAGCAAAGTAGATATTTATGTGGTTGATCACCAGTATAATTACTATAACTGAATACACAATCATGGTAACTGTACACACAAATTACACATGCATGCAGTTTTAAAAACCAAGTGTTGCATTCACTGTCTCTATTTTGATAACATCCTATGGAAACACTTCTCCACTGGAAAGAATTAAAAAGTATTAACTTTAAAAAGATGTACATTTATTCATCTGTCTACTGAACATTAAAAAAATATAACAATCCAGTAATTTTGTTTTCCAAGCTGACATATCAGCAAAATGTCACTACTGTCATAAGATTTACCAGCTTGAAAAGAATAAAACATTTAAACACAGCCTCTTATATTTCCTTCTTATATGCATTTATTTACCTGCAACTTCACTAAGATATTAAAAGTGATTATTTGAAAAAATAATGCATATGACCAAAACTTTTAACAAGAGCTGAGTTAAATTTCCATTAGCTCATCACGACTCTAGAGATAAGTGGAAATATTTTAGAGTTTGGATTTTTATCAATCTAAACACCTAAACGTTGATTTGATTATACTTTAGACCAGAAGAGTTGGTGCATTCAAACCCATACGAGGTATTTTTCTAAGGTACTTAAACAACATATGCTTTCATGTCTCAAGCCCAGATTTTGATCCATCCATTCAACATAAGAAACAATTCTGCATTTATTATCAAGTATTTCAAAGAATATGACAGAAGTAATAAAATATTTAGATATTGCTGTATTCTGGCAGATCACGGCGTAGTCGTATTGCCTTCAGCTTCTCTACTTTGATTTTTGTTCGCAACAGTTCTTCTTCCAGTTGCTGCTTTCTTTTCAAACCATCCCTCTTTTCCTGGACATAAAGACCAATTTTTCTTTGGTTTTCTAATATTATTTGATGCTCCTCTTTCAGCATTTGTAACATCTGTGGGTCATAACCACACATCGGTCTAAAGCGTTCTCCAACCTCAAGCCTAAAAAACTCATCTCTTCTTGGTACAGGGGAAGGAGACATCATTACTCTCATATCAACTGAAGACACTGATGTTGAGGGAGACCTTTCCATAATATGCACCAGCTGGTGTTCTTCCTCTTGTGCTAAGTTCTCATTTTGCTGTGAGTCTATAATCAGAGAAGGAGGAGGTTTGACATCCTCTTCTGACTGCAAGTCCATCATGACTGTCGCAGGATGGTGATCCAACACTGCCTGTGGTGAACTGGTACCAGCAATTGTTTCTTTATCGATACTAGCACTAGAACACATAAAATCATATTTAAATAATCCATTAAAAACTATTGTAAAAGGCATAGCTGTAAGTAAGCAAAGCTTCAATTAAATACTACTCTGCTATCTATGCCCAGGACTCTATTTCATTACCTGGACACCATTTGTGCCCCTCTCTCCTTCCACCACACAGACACAGCCCTGTCTTAGTCAGATTTTACTGCTCTAAAGGCAGTACAGCCAACAGAGAACTTGTCTGACACTGAATAAGCAAGAAGGGCTATTAGTGAGAAATGAAAATATTAAAAATAAGCAGCACCAAATCATGCAAGTTACACAGGAAAAAGTTTATATAATATAAAAGGTGATTTTTAAAGGATATTAATTCAGATAGAGTGGACTATGGCAGAAATACTTCCATCTCCCAAACTTACTTGTCTCCCCTTGTTTCTGATTCATGTGCCCAAGTATTTGGGGTTTTTTTCAATGTAAAATAATCACTAAATAAAATTACACAAAGAGCCTTGGGAAAAGAAACCAGAACCTAAAAGACACCCTTGCCAGTAGATTTGGGAACTGAGCTAATCTTTGCTCCTTCTCCTTGAATAGTTGATCTTAATATGTCCTCTGAAGATTCAAGACACAGAAATGTTTCCATTTACAACACCCCATAGTTCTGTGCATTTCTTTTTCAAAGAACAACACCCACTTGACTCATCTGCCTTTGTGTAAATCCCTGAGTCAGCAGCATCTCAAATCGTGATTTGACATTGCACTGGCTTTGATGATAATAATGGCTCAAGCTGTTCCTGACACTTGTCTACCATCAGTTGTGTTTGAAACCCTACACTTCCGCACATCACTCCTTTATTCAGGTAATGCTTTTTTAAGCCAGATCAGCTTCTTGGTCTATTACTGTACAGATCTACAAAGAATACTTGCAGCATGACTGAGAAGGCGGTATAGAGTTACATGGGAACACGAGTATATTAACTTGGGATGGACAGCCAAGTCAGGGCACCCTCATGGCCAGGACTGTCTAAAACAGAGGCTCTAACTGGTGGTTGCAGACTCAAGACACTTCTGAACCCTTCAAAAACTGCTGCTAGCAGTTAAAGGTGGCAAGTGGATCCATGATTAACATAACATTCACAGATGCTCCCCAATCCTGGAGGACTTGAGTTGCCATCTTAAATGTGGGGGTGAGCAATGGAGCTTTTCTACTCTTTAAAATGCCTTCAGAACCCTACAAGCCACACACTGAGAAACTGTCTGATTATTAAATACCTGGTTAGTAAGAGATGTGGGTTCAAATTCCCCAGAGCAAAGAAGAAATATAATTTATACATCCTGTTCTCATATAAATTCACTAACTCCTTAATAAAAAGGTGGCATGATCATAGTTTCTGGATCTCCCATGGTCTTCAAACCTCTTGGTTTAAAAGAAATAAGCAATCATAGTTGCAATTTCTGAAGCACCCTGATCTGGCCCACCATCCATTAACATGAAAATGCATTATCTATAATAGAAGCATTAAAGTTTCTCAATACTCAGTTGCAAAAAAGGCTCATCAGGGTCAGAGCAATATATTTTCCAAAAATAAAGCCTGTCAATCACACAAACTATTTAAACTGAAGATTCCTTAAAAACCACCATCTATCTGAAGCAGGTATTGAAAACTGACCACTCATTAATCCTCTGACAAAAGAAAAAAGATAATTCTATTGACTGTTACCTGAGCTGCCTATAGAGTATCAATTATATCACCTTACTCTCTTCTACCTCATGCCACAAAGCTTCACTTTTTCCTACATGCTTCTTTCTCACATTGTTTTAGTCCTCTCAGCATCGGAAGCATTATCCTCACACAAATTTTCACTTGTTTTCCCCAGTGCTGACTGTAATTCTGAGTTTCACCCCTCTTCACAACCACAGCTCCTAATAAAGCTTCTCTCCTTATTTGCTGGCTTCTGGCCAGCTTCCAGCCTGAGAAAAGTGGAAACAACCAGCAGGAGAAGCAGGTCATTCTGACAAAAGGAAATGGAGAGAGAGCAGAAAGAGAAAGTAAGAGAGGTGAAACAGAAGAAAGGTAAGATTTTGTGTAGCATAGACTAGAGCTTCCAAACAGTGAAAAAAAATCCAGCTCATAATACTGTAATCCACACAGAACTAGAAAAAATTACCAGATCTTCAGGTAACTCTGATGAGGCTTGTTTTTTTTTTCCTTAGTCAGCCTCTTAAGTAGAAAACAATTAGACAGCAAAGAGAGAAAAAAAGGAATTGAGAAACAAAAGAGCTGCCTGTATGGTGGTTACTAATGTTGTTTCTGACAACTTGACTGAAAGAAAGACAAACAACAGTTACCACAATTGGGGCATGGTGTTTATAACCCTGCAGGCACCCATGATTCACCAGGTTTCATTTAATCACAGCGAGCTAGAAATTGCTTAAAGGTGCGATTAAGAATTTGGGCTCGTTATAAGTCATATTTCCCTCCTCCAAAACCTAAGTCATATCCTGGTGAGTTAAAACCCAACACTGGGTTTATAAAATTAGGGTGAAATGCAACTCAGAGAACTATCAAATAATTATGTACTTGGGCAGGGAAAAAAATAATCTTTTAAATTATGTTCTTTTCCTCCAGCCCACAGTGTAGTGGCTGTTCCTAGGAACAACCATTTTGGGTAAGCAGTAATCAAGTCAGTATTCCCAGACTCATAAAAAACTGCAAAAAATGTTTAAATTACAGGAGACAAACTATGGAGATCATTAGCTCTTAATCATTCATTAAAAGCGTCAGTGCTTTTTATAAACCGATCTACAAACTAAAGTTCTCACACTATTTTTTTTCCCCCCCTCCTTACAGAAGTTGGTAGTCAAGACACTGCAACCTTTATTAGCGCAATTAAAAGCCTCATTTTGTTCCAGAGAATTCTTTGGAATGGTTCCTCCAGGGGCATTCACCAGGAGCAGCAGCACAGTCCAGTTGCTTTAGACTTTACGCAAAGGACCCACAACAGAATATTTTTAGAGCATCTGGCATGTTGGGATTTAGACAATTGTTACCATTCAGTTCAACCAGTGGCACCATGAATCCAATTCAGAGAGTGTGCGCATGCCAGCTTTTCTTAGAGCGTTACACTGCTGCACTCACTATCAGTATATCTGATTAAAACACGGAAAGTTCGCTTCCCATTAATCTGCTTGGGAAAATAAGAAAAATCAGAGCTTTCTCAAGGTTGCTGGGGAGTGAGTTGACTTCCCTCCCCCACTCCCTAGCTTAGTTTTTGTATCTGGAGGAACCAAAATCCGACCCAGGCATTTTTTGATCCCTCAAGGACCAATACAGAACCAGCAGAGTGTTGCAAGTCAGATATGAGGGGCATTAGCCAGCTGTGGGAGAAAGCCTGCACAGTGCCTGCCTGTATTATGTCTGGCTCAAATCTAGACAGTGTGTCTCACTTTACTGAGCAGTAAAAAAAAAAAGAAACCTTGCAAAAAAAAAAAAAAAAAAAAAAAAGGAAAACTTCTAGTGCCGTACCTCTCAGTTTCTCTCTGTATTTAAACTACCTCACATATGACACAGAACTGCTTGGAGTTTAGACTGCAATTAGCTTTGCTCCAGCTTCAGGGAACCACCGTCAGTGCAAGAAAAGTATAATTTAAAAAAACATTTGCATTCACAAAGGCACTGCAGTGTGGAGAATCAATTTGTTTTTTCTTTAAAGGGTTGGGATTAGCTAAAACATAACATGCAAACACCAAAGTGAATGAGAGAAAAAAGGTGAACAAGGTTTCTTAGCTCTGTGAACTAACTTTATTAAAAATCCTATATAAACTGGTAACAGTTCTGTATGTTGCAAAATGACTGCAGTATTACCTTAAATGGAGGAGAATAGCCATCACTTTGCCAGTGTTTGAATAATCTGCCTATTAAAAGGTAGGGGAGGGGTAAAGGTTGGAGCTACTATTTCCATTTGATTCTCTCTTAACCCTCACTTTCCAGAGTATGACAAAGACTCTGAAACAAGCTTTGAAAAAGCTGAAAAAAATTAATGCAATGCTAAGTCAACATAAAGCTTCTCATAAAACAAAAGCAGTATTATTTTTGTCATTGTTTCCCATTTGGGAATTTTCTCTGATAAACACTTCCTTTAGGTGCCTGAGCACAAGCAAAAGCTTTACAAAGTAGATAGGAGGCGCCATAATTTTCATTCAGTAACAAAATAAAAAGAATTATCTCACCTTTGAACACCGCTCCTGTCTCTTAAACACACATTGGAAATCTGTGGAATCATCTCCACAACTTTCTTGGTTGGCTCGGAAATGCTGCTTTTACAATCTGAGTGAGTCTCCTTTTGCTGCAATAGCTCCTGTTTGGCATATTCTTTGAGCCTCTTGTACAGCGTGCGCAGGCCCTGTGCAGTACGAGGAGGGCGATCTACTCCGATGGCATTGTAGTTATCAGCTATAATATCCCAGCATTTGTTTTTTTCCACTATTACAGAATGCTTATTGGTATGTTCCTCGAGAATTTTAACGTACGGCTTCACGAGTTTTAGCAAATCGAGCTTTTCAGATAAGGTAAAATTAGAAGATCTGGCCTTCCCAACCATTGTTATCTTTGAATTAAGGAAGCCGTTCCTGGAGCCACCATGCAGTCCCTAGCTCTGCTCAGCTCTTTTTCACAAACAGAAAAAGATCAGGCTTAACTAGGCTAGTCTCATTTAGGCCCACGCCTACAAGGGAGGGTTTATTAAAATTCCTTCAGCTTAAGCTGACGCAGGTTCAGGAAATCTGCTTAAGCCAAGCCTGACCTACATAAGGCTTCAGACTGAAGAAGGCGAGAAGAAACAAGCAAAATACACTTTTGTATGAAGAGACCAGACATATGCAGGATTTAAAAACATAAAGGTTTAAAGATTAGCACGTTACCCAGCTAAAAATTACCTAATTTAGCTGGAGTAACAAGCTCTGACACATCTCCCAGCTCCCTCACACAATCTCAAACTGAAACCGTGCTGGAGATGATTTTACGTGTAACGACGTCCCCCATAAAAAAAGCAACAATTGCTTTGTGCGAGGCAGGGCGCGTTACGGGGAGCGGGAGGCGAGAGGCGGCGGCGCGTGTGGAGAGAGCCCCGGCAGAGCCCCCGGCGCCATTTGCATAGAGCTGGTCCTGCTGTCAGTCACTGCGGGGCGGCATCTCCCCCAGCCGGCTGGTTACGCTCGGGCTTCGCCGCAAAGCTCGGCTTCTCCCGCACTTGGCAGCCGGCGACAGCCACCGGCACGGGGGCTTCTTAAAGAGCCCGCTGCGCTCCCCGGCCGAGCTCCGGCACCGGCGGGAGCGGCACGAACGCCTCGGTGCGAGCGGGCCCCGAGCGCCGCCGCGCCGGCCCCGAGGCGGCTCCCGAGCGAACCCCGGCATCGCCCCTCGCCCGGGGCTGCGAGGCGGCAGCGCGAGGGCTGAGGCTGCCCGCAGTCCTGGCAGATTTACCGAGTGCGTTACAGCGTATGGATACTGGGGTTTTTCATAATACCCACCGGCAAACAACTGACTTTTATTATATTTCTCCAGTCGTTTTTTCTGGATAAAAAAAGAAATCTGATTTTTATTAACAAGATGTGCCTCCATTTCTAATGTTTGCTCAACAACGTATCACTTTAAAGAAAGCCTTCACATAAAAACGCATGCAAGGCTTAAAATTTCTGTAGTCTAAACTAAAGCAACAAATCGGAGAAAGATAAAACCCAGTAGATAGAAGGAAAGGTGTTCTCAGTACAAAAAGCAAAAACTAAGTTTGAAAAATGACGTACTCCACTGAAAGAGTCCGGAGGGTGGAAACAAACACCACTTGAGATAGTGGCAACAGCTTCCTAAGCTTAACATGTCCAGCCTTGAAAACAAGGGAGCCTAGAAGCAGGGGGAAGGAGAGAGAAATAATTACAGCTTGAAATAGCCTAAGGCTATGAAGATCTAGGTATAAACTTGTTTGCTCTAAGGGGAAAAAACCCAAAGCAGACACAAGCCGCATTCAAAACAAGAAATTCACACTAAACAAAGGGAGACATTTAACTGCTAAAAATCAATTAGCATTTAGAATAACAAGCACTTCTGGAACCATTTCTAAGACTTGGCTTGCCCGTACCACCTAACAAAATTGTGACCAGTCCACTTCACTGGCATTGCTTTCAAGCCAAGATTAAATACAGCATTTTATAGTCTGAAGCCTGTTACACTTAAATTTGAGAAACAAAATACTCTTGTGGTTAGAAGCACTGTATGAAAACCATTACTTATAAACACCTAATCCTTTCCTAATTCCCTCACTTTGCAATTTACTAATATTAAGAATATAAAGCTGGTGGTTAGAGTTTTGGGTTTTTTTAATTTATGCTCTTAGTTGTTCTTCAGTAGCTGAAAAAAAATGTGCTTCACATAGTTTAGACTCTGACATGACAGCATCGGCATTGAGGAGTCACAGGTGAGCCTATGCTTTACACTCCACTGTTGAAGCAGTTGTCCAGTGCCCACCCAGACTCTTGCCTTTTTAGTGACAAAAATAAGTCAGTGATTAAAGGCTCCTCCCCATAGACACAAAGAGCACAGATGAACAGTGTGGGGCAGAGGAACTGCAGTAACCCAAATGAAAGAAACCAGGCCCTCAGTCCAGCTGCTCCTAAGCACAGGGGCAAGGGAGACCCAGAGTTCACAGGAGAAGCTCCCTCTACATCACCTCACAGATTCAAGGCGGGGGTTACTGCCCACTGGGTGTGGAACTCATTGTGAGATGCCAGAAAGATTATTTTGGGATTGCAGAAGGCAGTACAGGATATTTAGAGGAAGAACTGAAGGCAACACAAGGGATAGTGAACCATGAAAGTGGTTTGGGAAAGAAGCATAGGAGGGTACTGTGAGGAGGGGCAAAGGGCTAACAGGGGCCAGGTGCATGTAAACAGGTGGCTGCCCAGTGTGGTTGTTCAGGCATGCCGTGAACCGAAGCACTACAGATTGTCCCATCTGCTTGTTAAACTACATTTGTAACTGTTTTCCTGGGTGAAGGAAAATTTCCATTCGGTGTGACCATGTACAGAAACATAGATGCCAGCAGCTGGAGTTGTACCACCACAGGTCACAGAGGCCCAGGGTGCTTGAGGCACCAGAAGGCAGAGGCTAGGCCCAGGCACATGGCCTGGATACCTGTGTGAGTGTGTGACCTCGGGCAAACTCCAAACCACACTAGCCATGCAGAAGGCTTGGGAGCCCAACAACTGTGAGTCTGGGCCAGATACTGCAGAGACCAGAAGGTCTGAGACTTGGCTATTGAAGGGACACCAGGACACCTAGGGACAGACCACTGGTCAGACCAGCTGCCAGAGAGACACAGTGCGTGTCTGTGCATCAGCTGGGAGACCAGGGGATCCAGGGACCAGTAACTGGGCAGAGTCAGAATTTAAGGCCACTTGCTGGAGGATCCATGTTGCACACATAAACATTTGCCGCAAGCAACCTTTCTGCACAGTCAGCCAGTGAATGGAAAGGATGAGGCCGTTGAAGCTGCTCGTGTTTGCTTGAGTGCTGAACCTTTTGATGTCTGCCTGTATATACACACATAGTGTGCACATGTGCCTCTTGAGGATACATCCTTGTGGTCCTGGTCACGTGGAGCTGCACCAGTCTCCTCTATAATGGGCTACCAGATGCAGCAACTCTCAATATTAGTTATCTAAACTTGCATTACTCTACTACCCTAGTGCTTAATGTTGCTAGAGAGACTAAGTTTCCACAGAAATGTAATTGTAGCAAAATACTGCTATAAAGTTTTCTTTTGAGCAAATGCCTGATGAAATGCCTGAATTACATATTGTTCTGCATAACTGTAAAATAACCGTTGTAAAAAACAAAGCTGGCTGTCAACCAAGACTTTTTTCCTTCCTTTTTTCTTCCCTTTTTAAAATAGCTCTGCTCATCAGCCTAGGGTCATATCAGTACTTGGCTGGGAAATCACAGAATGTGAAAAGCCTGGATATTAATGATACATACAGACATCTTCGAGCTAAAACAATAGGTGTAGCTCCAAGACAATTACAAAAACCAAAGATGTTGCCACAATCCACCCTTCATCCTACACTTATGCAACAGTGCACAGCCAGTTCAGCAAGATGATCTAACTACAGAATAATCTATTTGTTTTGCAAGCTTAAGAATTTAATATGAATCTAATAATTGGTTTAAGTCAACATAGATGTTGGACATTGTCAAAACAGTCATTTCTACCTCCCCCAACCATGTTCCTGCCCCTTCACTGTAATAATAGGAGCACTCACAAATCTGGACAACTCATATTAATTTTTTTTTTTCTGAGCTGGGTTGGTTTTAATCACCAGCAGCTCCATAATCGAGTCTGCCACAGGACAAATAACTCACAGAAAGAAATATATTGAAAAAGTTTCTTCAGACTGTCTCTGGATCATTGTAGACCATATTCCTAAAGACTTGTATTAACACAGCTGAGGGGACAGCAAACCACAGGTAGCAGGAAAGAAATTTTGCTCATCACTGAAGAAAATAAACATACATGCACCTCTTACATCACTTCACTGCCTTCTATACCTCCTGTTTTTGTTGTGAAAAAGTCTAGAATACCAGAAAATTATACAAACAGTGCATCCTGGAGAACTATTGAGATAAATTAATCACAGCTCTAATACAGATAGGAAGTAGCCAGATTTACTGAAAGAGCTCAATGGCCACAAAATTTACAAGTGATAGGTTTGTAGACAGCCACTAACTGCATCAACTGGCCCATGTAAATTTAGACACATTATAAGACAAAACACCCTGAAAAGGAGAATTTCTTAAATCAGGGGAGCATTTTGGAGGGAGAGGGAGGATCTTTTGTCACACAGTATTGAGGAAGAATCTCTCCATGACAGATTTAAAAAAAGAATCACTATAAGGTACATGAGACAAAGGGAAAAAGACATCTGAGAAAACTGAGGATGTGTCTTGAAAGATGCTTTTTGGAACAGAGAGCAAACATGAACATTGAAAGGAATTACACCAGCTTAAGTGATTCAGGCTGGGACTTTCTAGCGCAAAAAATATCAAATCAACACATTGCTAAGCACTGTGAAGCTGCTCTGCCCAAAGGTAGTAGCCCCAGGATAAGTCTGAAGGACTTATTTAGTTCTTATTTAGTAATACACAAGTAAAACAGCTCTGTAGAGACCTGAGGTTAGCATTTGCAATCACCCAGGAGCCCAAAAATGCTTGAGAATAAGATGACCGCAAGATTTGAATCAAAGCTAAAATGGAACCCTGGTACCCTTGTGCTTACAAAGAAATGTAGAAAGATTCATCAGCTAGGATGGGGTGTGTTACACATCACTGAAAATACTGGGCTATTATGGCAGCGGAAACATTTGGCAAGTATCAAGGCAGTTGCTCTCCCTTGCAAATGTATTTGGCAGCTGCATAAGATGAGAGTGTCTATAGGTAGTAAGGGCTGCAAAACTTCCATTAGGTCATCATATAGTCCTCTCTACTGACACGACAGCAAGACAGTGCCAAGTCATTCGATCTGCCTGTCTATAAGAGCCTGATGAGCAAAGGGTGGGTAAGAAAACTTTAAACTCAGGAGGTTCTCACAGGGACAGTTGTTTCATGGGCAGTGTCTAAAGCAAAGGGGTGCAGGCATTATTCACTCAGGAGAGGGTTGAAGACGACAAAGTTTTGTGAACCAAAATTGTAATACAACTTCACCTGGAAGTTACAGTGCTTAAATACATTTGCACTAGACCCTTTTAGAAATAATATTTTTAGGCCATTTGTGTTTCAAATGGCTTTCTCATGTCACTTGATTTTTTTTTCCTCATCTTCATCAGCACATTCATCATCACTTTTATACTTTATTGTTCTTATCTTTGCTGTACCTGGACGTCTCAGACCACTCCTTTCTTTTCTTCTGCACAATTATTTCTAAACCTCTGTCCTGCATGGGAGGTGAGACAAATAATGCAAAGTTTTACCTCTTCTTTTTCCTGCATCTATTTTTTGTGATCAGCGTCTAGCATGTTTTTACTTCCAACCTCTAACAGTTCTTGAAACTGCTGCAAGAACAAGGGTTCCAGCCTGCTTCAGAGCTCTCTCTTATCAGCTAAAATTCCAAGCATAAAAGATAAATACAATTCTGTCCCCTCTGCTGATACAAGGCATTCCCTCAACATTTAGCCCACTGAAATGGGGAATATACAAATTAGCCAATTAAAATGACCTCCATGCAAAATTTTAAAGAATTTATCTTCATCTCAGTGTGACATTCCAAGACCTACACATTCAGATCAGTAACCATCCCGCAAACGAAGTTGGCTTAAAGCTACAGGATTCTATAAAACTATGTGACTGTACAGCTCAATGAATTAGCTCTTTGCTCTGTAAGTTGTGTCCTTTAAACCAGAAAAGCTGAGAGCCCCATTATTTACAAATTAAGAAGTGTATCCATTCCTACTACGTGCTTATATCTTCTCTGATCCTCTCTTCCAACAAGCTTTTGACTAATCAGGTGCAACTGAGAAATACAGAAAGGTTTGAAAGTATGATTTTCCCAGGATATTTTCCCCAAATTCTCACATCTTCACTAGCAAGACAGCCCCTAGGAAAAGAAATAATGTAAGAGAAGCTAAATTTCTGTAACTCTCCCATTTTGTTCATAGAGAGATTAAAATTTTGGAGATTATGCTTTTACATACTATCCTGAAAATACTACCCTGTAAACTATTCCCTGCATTTGACAGAGAAACAGCTTCCTCCATTCTTCTAATCTTGCTCAGTGGATATTTGAAGACAGTGAGATAACCATCTTATCATTGTCTTGCTGGCTTAAGTAAAGTCATATTGTGACAAAGCTTCTGTTTCAGGCAAAACTTAAGGCCCAAAGCCAAAAGCTGGGACTGAACTCTAGTTAGGCTGATATGGCAACAAAGAGGACCCAAACAATGAGCACAGCCACAGAAAGATTTGACAACTAGCTCTGAAGGTATCCAGGCCTAGTCTGTCATAATACTCATGATGGCTCAAAAAAACCTCCCAGTTCCCTTCAGTAAGGCATTTCTTGTCCCTCCATGTGATAGCTGTGTTCCCTCATCTTCCCTTAAGTCCACCTTCATATCCACCAGAGACAGGAGAGCTGGGAATATACCCACTCACCAGCTCCCCACACTCCAAACCAGGACTTTACAAAGGGTGAGGGAAAGGAGAATAAAAACATATGAGAAAATGTCAATAGCCATGTATTTATTTTTTGCCCATCTCACATTCACATAGCCTGACAACAGATTTTGAAAATAAAAAAAAGATGTAAGAAGAAGGTATGTGTACAGCTCCCCTTAGAATGGATAAGGGAATAGAAAGAATTACTACTGATAAACCTGAATCCTTTAAGATAATCTCTATGCAGGGTATTTTATTTTCCATGTTCATAATTTTTAAAGTTACAGTATTAGATAATTTCTTTTTCTGTGTATTGCAGACTATAGGCTGTGTGCTTGCATGCAATTCCAGGGAGCTAAAGTGTAATAAGTATATTGGGATATTACGTTCATTTGCCAACACATCCCCTGCCAGCCCTTGGAAAGAAGGGATGTTTGCTTTATACCTGCAGTTTCCAAGTAGACCTCTCTTTCTGCATGAGTATTTAAGTCTTCCTGCTTGTTTGTTTATAAATTTAATTTTTTTAAAAATAATACCTTTTTTTAAAAAATTCATGAAGTACTGTCATCTTTAAATCTTTAAATCATCTTTAGACAGCTTTCTTCAATAACGGATATATCACTGCTCAAAAGTAAAGAACCTGAAAATTTATATTTTTCATTGTAAAGAAGCAGCTACAGTTTCATTTAATAGACAAGTTACTACTGTGAAACTTTCATTTTAATTCCTCCAGCTTCTTTGAGAAATGTTGAATATCTTACATCTAATATAATTATTTTTCTTTATTTTCTGATCATGTAGAACCCTTCTGATTTCTGGTTTCCTTCCCCTCTCCTTCATTATCTTCATTAGCTCAAAAGCAAAGCACATTAAACTGGGGCAAATGAAAAGTACATTTCTCTGCCAATTTGCTGCTCTTTTCTCCAATGTGTGAATATTCTGGTTAAATCATCCATAATTACATAAAGCCTAGTTATTCATATGACAACAAGATACGATCATACCAAATTATAAATTAGGTTGTACTAACTGTGGAAATATCCCACTAGAATTATGCAAGTCTGGATTTGTTTTACAGCAGTATTGCAGATGGCTGCCCCATCCAGGAAAGCAGTTTTGCAGTTGCTGAATATTATATGAGCTGTTGCCTTTGGTGGTGAAACTGCTGTAAAATTCCTTCTTTCCACCTCACTCTTGGCTGCTAATTCTACTAGCACTGTGTATCTCAGCACTCAGCTGGTGGGCATCCCAAATTCAAGATGAATAAACACCGTTAGGGATGTGACAACAGACCAAGGGAACACCAAGTGTGCACAATCAGCTGACGAAACACTAGGGAAGGCCTTAAGACAGCAGCAGAGTAGAAAACATCATTCCACACCCCAAGGAAGAGCACCAAGTAAAAGGGGTTGTCCTGAGCAGATGTCAAAGAATCCCAAAGCTACAGACCAGAAAACACAAGACCCACTGTGACTGATGTACAAATGAACACTTCTGGAACCAGCATGAAATCAGATATGGACAATTTATCTCATGATATATTTACATCAATCCAGTTTTATTAACCAGTCCCCATCTCTTGAGATGGACTTATCAAACAGGCACAGATGACACCTAAACAGTAAAGAAACTATCCTGATCTGAGAATAAACTTGTCTATAAATTTGTCTATTTACTATTACAAACTATTCTTCTAGAACACTGTAGGGAAAAGAACATTTTAAATTGTAAAGATCTGTCAATATAATTTGATACTATTTTGAATAAGAAATTACAACAAAATTTATAGATGTGTAAAATCTTACTTGCAAACAATGCAGTAATAAATTACTTTCACTCAGGCATCCAGTCACATCTGAGGTGTGCTTGTTAATTATTAAGAGCTACAGATGATTATGGAGTATCTTTTACCCAAAGATTTAACTACTTTACCAGCTGTTTATAAAAACATTTAAAGGACACACAGAACTGTAGCTACATGTGCAGCACCGCCACTGAAATACCTTTTCTAGTTTATCTGTGAAGTGCAACAACAGAAATGAATACTTGCACTTTTGTAGATATGAAAGTAAATCTAGGAATAATCTACTTCATTATGAGATGCCAGGCAGGAATGTTTTTAGTTCTGTTACTAGAAACCATAAGTAGGTAGTTAGGCTGAAATTGGACAATAAGAAAGTCCTGAAAATAAAAAAAATTTAATCCTCTGATTAAAAGTGACAGGTCATGGATTGCTACTGTCATAAATTAGCAGTAGATTTTCTCTTAATATTCACATTAATTGGTTAAAAGGATTTTATTCATATGAAGTGATAAGAGGTATCAGACAGACATGTAACAATGTTCTGGAAAACTGAAGGAACCACATTATGAAAAATGAAGCTGCTGTATGCAAAGCATCCAAACCTTACAGATGAATGTAGTCAGCAAACATTAACATTCCAGACAAGACAGAGAAAATATATTCAAAACTATATGCAAATAATAAGTACAGTTGATATCATCAGCATGAAAGGCATTCAGAAGCATCTATTTAGAAACACAGGGTGAGCACATTAACCTTGTTATGAAATACAGTTACAATTTGTCCTCATTGTTAGCTCAAAGATAGTATCCGACCATGACTTCTGGCAAAGTTCCTCTTGGAAGATGCATTAGCAGATGTTAGTGATGGATGAAAGACAAGGTACTCTTGAAACAAAAACCAACCCAACAGGAGGTGAGCTGTAATAGAATAAAACTCTATATCCATTTTTTCTGTTCACCTACATCCGGTTCAAAGAATGAAATCTCAGTCCAACTGGAATGTTTTGTCTAAGTGTTCAGGTGAAAGAGCTGATCATTTCCACACACAAAACAATAAACCCAAAGGGCAAAACACAACAACATTCTCCTAGATCAAAAGTACCAACAGAAAGCAAGCTGTAAACTAGATAATAAACATAAATTAAATTATGCATGATTTATATAAATAAAATAAATATATATTAAATCCTGGAATTGGAGGCAATGTGGGTAAAAACCTCCGCTCTTGCCAATCCCACTCACTAGCAACACTGAGGAGATACTAAGTATCTGCCTGTCCACTGTTTCTTCAAATGCAATTTGTATTTTCTTATTATTACTAATAGAACCTCAAAATGTCATGAGGACAAATAGAAACTGAGCACTCGAAAGGTACAATAATATCCTTCCAAACACATTTATGGGTTTGTTTTCAGTTGCTGATAAATAGTTTAGGAATGTTTAAGTAATTTTCATTTTTAAAGAACGTGCACACTTAGCTGAATTCTTTGGAGGCATGTGAGAAAAAGTATTAATGATAATGTCAAATAAATCACCTCCCTCCCAAAGATCCATTGTATGAAAAAATATGATATTCTGAATATTCTCTCTGGTACAAAGGTACCAAAGAGATTGCCATGTTCATTCCTCTTAAAAACAAGCAAATACCAATTCACAAAGCAGTAGTAAAATTCATTTTCCTACAAAGAAATGTGTAGCATTATTTTCCAGTATTCAGAACTTACAAGTCATAAACTGCCCAATGAACATGTTCAGTATCTTACAGTTCAAACATTCCTAAAATTACAACGCATGCGTAGGTTTAATTCAGCTGTTGCTACAAACTTATTAAATGTCTCTGGAAATACCTCATCTCACAGAATTTCAGAGTCCCTTGCACTTCATTTTTATTAATGACATTTTAGGGAAAAGGGTTGTTTTTAAAGAAGCTTAGAAAAACAAGTATTTTTTAAGCCAGATATGCTATAATTTTTAGATTTATTCCATCTAATAAAATCCTTAGTTGTCTGCTCCAAGAAATGGACACCATGTGTCAGATAATTGAGTTTTGGTTGTTTTTTTGTTTGATTTGGGGTTTTCTTTGGTTGGTTTCTTTTTTTTTTTGAAAGAATGCAACAGCATTTTCAGGGCTGGGTTTCAGAAAGATTAGGTCTGTGAACAGTGCAGTTGTCCAATGGTTCACAGGTGTTTCAAAAGAATTTCAATGGAACCTAGGGTATTTATTTACACATTCCACTGCTGCACTGGAAACCCAATCACAGCAGCTTTGAGTGTGATATAAAACTATGAAACTGTTTATCATCTGCATTCAATGATATGGAGGACAGTAAACCAAAATAATGCATGCACACAGACTTTTTCAATCTTAAAACGATTTAAATACCCCTTTAACAGAGAAGTATGAGGCTCCAGAGACTGACAGTCAAATATAATTCCATTACAATATTAATAGTAATAAAAACCTGCAACTGACTCTGGCTTTCACAACTGGTTTCCATTACTTCTGAATTTCATACCAAAGCCAGCTTTGACAAAACAATTTAACTTCACACTACAAAGAAGGTTATGATTTACATAATCAATGTAATGGCTACATTAGCTGTAATGAATAGCAGACAAAAGTGACGTAAAGGGCAGAAATTGTCTTGGAAAATATAAGTTATTAAGAAATTACTTAAGATTTAAGTAAGACTCAGTGCAGGATTGTTTTCTCCCTACAGTGCTTGCATCACCAGTGAACCTGACGACCATAACTAACATTGACATTAGGTTTCCTTCTTTAATACCACATTTCATGACAGATTTTCAAAGGCTTGCAGGGTTAGCCTCATTCTGCAGGCATAGAAAAGGCTTTGGCACAAAATGCCTTGTTCCAAAAGGCAACAGCACATCAACAGAAGCAGCTCACCCAGTTTCACTCCACAACTTTGTGATTATTTTTCTAAAGTAATCACAGAGGACCAGCTGCACCCATAATTCATGATATGGAAAAGACATTTAGTATCTTTTCCACTTCATAACATTTTTTTGCTGGAATGACTGCTGATTTCCCAGATTATTTTGGAATTAAATCCCCTATTTATCTTTCAAGTGCATTGCTAAGGAGAACTAGCAGATAGAAATTTTTGCAGATGTACCTGTAGGGAAGCATGACCCTTCAATCAGCATATCCCATAGACACTGGAAATTTTCTGAAAGTGTAGGATACAACTGGAACCTTCAGCGTGCAGCAGATAAACACAAAAGCCGTAAGACCTAAAGACATACAAGGAAGCTGAGTTTCCCCACATTAGCTCTGCCAAACAGAGCGCATACACTCTGGGTCACATACCATGCCAGTGGCAGCATCCTATTAGAGCTGTCACATTCCCATTTTCTGGGACTGAAACCCAGAAAGAAGACTCAATGGAGCTATGTCAGTTTTGCTTCAATGAGGCTTCAAGATTTAAGAGGTTTCATAACAAACAAAATTAAATATGACTGTTGAAGCCTTCCAAGAATTCAAGGTAGTAAGTGACCCTAAAATGCTCTTTTAAAACTTCACTCACTACACAAAGTATTATTAATTAAAATAACATTAAACCATCATTATCAGTGTAATTAATTATGGAGAAATAACAGCAAAATAACTGTAAGACAGGTGTTTAAAATGCCTGAGCTGGCTCTAAAAGGAGCAATTTTCATCCATCAATGTTAGTAACCCACTTCAAGTGCCAGGCTTTCAAGATGTACTTGGCCCCTGAGGTCATACACTTGCATTCACACAACACAGAACTGTGCTGCTTCTGTGGTCAGGGCACACCAGGATTGGGAAATGAAGACACTTAACCCCACAATGTCATTCAGGTCCATCCAAGTGCACTTGCTACAGTTCAGACACTTCAATGTCTTTGCAGTGCTTTCTACCCTGGTTTTTCAGAGGTATTCATTACCAGGGCACAGCTGATGAAGTGCACACCCACAAATGAGCCAAGCCAGTTCTGCTCTGTGGCTAAAGTTGGCTTAAACCTTAAGTGCCCACTGGAGACACTGAAGAAAATAAACCCTCATGAATTCTGAAAAAAACCTGAATCCATTCAGAATGGTTAGCTTTCTCTGCATGAGGTCAGCAAGGTCTCTGAATTGCAACAGTTCCCCACTATTTAAGGTATCACAATTCTTGTATTGCACAACTGTAGATTAGAGTGAGTTGACTATAAGGCTCCTCTGGACGACACAAACCTGAATAGCAACACTATCTACTGTCTTCCAAAACATCTTGGTTCTTTCTTTTTTTATTAAAATTTTGTTACTTGTTTCTTTCACTCTATCCAGTATAATACCAAATAATGCCATCACTGCACAACACTTAAAATAGTACTTCACAGAAGTTTAGTATATGCAGTCTATCGTTCATAAGTTTTAAAATTCTCTTATGATACATGGTAGTAAAAAAGAAAGAGCATCTTACCAGCCTTGGGCACATTTAGCATTTTCATTTCTGCCTTCCTACACTTGTTAATGCTGAAACATGCTTTTGTCTTTACTTTTCCTGTTGACTCCACAGACTGTGTAAAATTTTCATTTTGATTGTGGACATTTGTTTTAGACAGCACTGAACCACCTCCCTCTTTCTCATCTATCTGCAAAAGAGAAATAAGTTCACAATAGTATTTTCTTCATGCAGGTGAAGAGAAATAGAGCAAAGAGCAACAAGAAGGAATTTCAAGACATATCAACTGTCATTATCAAATTGTTACATAAATATATACATCTCTGCAAAACTATATGCATCACAACAGAAGGTGTGCACACAATACCAAACCCTTTGTAGATAGTTTATGAATTTAGTTTAATGTAAGTCTTCTGTAGATAAATAAATAAAAATTGTGCTGCTTTTCTGTGTCAATTGTAAGAGTTTCAGAGGAGAATGTGCCTTTGCAGCAGAACTGCAACCCAGCATACTGAGACTTCATGACAAGTATGTTGGCTTTTTAACTGCTTTTACAAAAAAAAAAAATCCAGTAAAGCCCATGCCAAGATGTAATCCCCACCTCCTTTGAACCTGAGATTTGTATTTGGGCTCAATACTGATTAATGATATTTATTTGAAAAACATTTTTCTGCAACCACTCCACAGTGAGAGAAACCGAACCTGAGAAGCAAGATCAAAGGTACTTACAGCAAAGCTATCAAAATTTGTTCTGAATAGATTTTTTAAGCAGATGTTTGTGGTGAGCTCAGATGTTATCTTTTAATCACAATACTGTACAAAATACTTTTTAATGCACTGTTCAGTTTACCTCCTTTAACTTAATTTCTTGGTCCATCTCCTTAATTTCACTCTTGAGACAAACAGCAGCACTTTTTCCTGGT
Organism: Bombycilla garrulus; assembly: GCA_013400315.1. Lineage (NCBI taxonomy): Eukaryota > Metazoa > Chordata > Aves > Passeriformes > Bombycillidae > Bombycilla > Bombycilla garrulus. The sequence continues at coordinate 1,276,170 of VXBU01018949.1, read as the reverse complement.
GGTATAAACCTTGGCTTTTTGCCTGCATTTCCTAGGACTTGACTCAGAGCTGCAGATCGCCTCATGTTTAGCTGCACTGCTCTGCAGGGTGGACAGGAAGGAAGGAAGCAGATAAAGACAACCGTAGTCAGGATAGGCTTTAAATATAAAAATCTATCCATAGATGACAACAAAAGCACTATTTCAAAATACAAGGGAGCATACAAGACCTTCAAATAACAATATTAATTCAAAAGCATAACAATCTAAGAAACAGTAGTATCATTGCAGTGCTTCGTTTAAGTACTAAGAAAGATCAACTACAGCAAATTCTGCAGCTGAACATCTCGATTTTCATTTAGAAAGCCACTAATGCAGTTTCTAATACCAATAAATGCTCTGGAGATGCACAGTATAGGGCTACTTAACAAACCTACACCTTAACAAACTTACACAAGTTTAAAAAAAGAAAGACAATTTTAAGCAAAATTTGCTATTCTATACACTTGAAACATATTTTTGAAAAGCACAATGAATCTTGAAGGTGTGTCTCATACCTGGGATCAGCATTTTGCATTAAACAGTCAATTACATTGGTCATTCAGGTTCACCAAAAGATTAACATTCAGCAAAAATTTATCTCAGAATTACACTGGATATTATTGCTCCATGTTATGTCCACTTGAACAGTGGAAGGAATATATTATATAATCCTTCAAAATACAAGACAATTATTCCCTGAACAGCCTTAGGACAAAACCAAAGCCAGTGTTAATGCTACAAAGTTTACTTTGCAACCAATGGAAAAACAAGTTATAATCTTAATGCTTCAAAGTAGTAGACAGAAATCAAACAAAAGAAGAAAACTCCAATAGAATAACACAGCAGCTAAAATGAAGAAGGCAAGCACAACTTACACTACAGTTACAGGTTTAATTCTCTGTTTAAACAGATTTAATTATCCCCCCAACTACTAGATTAAAAATAAACCAACTACAGATTGCAGAATCAAACTTCTGTACCATCTCAAAAGCATGTTTGCATCCTGCAGTGTTTCTGCACACTGTTTTTTTTGGTGCTACTCTGCACTCCAGTGGCTTTCTGGGGCACAACCACCATTCTTTCCAAGGTTTGCACTGAAGCACTGCCAAAACACTTTAAAACATGCAGAGACTGGTAGCAGGAGTACTGCTCTGTCCCCCATATCTGCACAATTAGCTTATATATGATGCTGTTACTAGACATGAATCTCAGGGGCAAAATGGCCTCAACTATTGTCACTTCTACTGCGGCTGTAATTAAAAATACAAGGAAAGACGCCTCTGACTGTGTCTACAGCAGTTCACTTAAGTAAGCTTAGCTGACAACAGTGACAGCATATGAATTTTAGTTAACCCTACACAATAAGGGAGTAGCTCGGTTATAGTAACAGGAGTATCTGTAGTGTGAAAAGCCATTGTGAACACTGCAAAGGTGTCCAGAAACTTCTGAGGGAGCAGACTGCAAGTGCCAGTGCTCAGCACAGCCAGCTTAAGGTGCCATGTGAATTCTTTGAACAAGTTCTCTACCCACCCACCCTACACTGCCCAGTGAGGCTTGTGGAGACAACACAAGGCACCCCAGGGCATGAGGAGTGTGCATGGCATGGCTGCAGTGCTACACTAACCCTGCCCTCTGCACCCCAGGTTCTGTGGAAAGGAGAAACCGCACAATTCATAAATTGCACACATCCATGATCAAAGTGCTCTGGTTCCCAAATCCATTTGGCCATTGTGTTTCATTTGGTCTTAAACCATAAAAACAGACTCACTGGGAGATTTGAAAATTACCAAGACATTTGAAGACATTACCCTTGAATTCAGTAACTTCACTGTTACCAGTATTACCTACTTGCAGCTACAAAGACCCTTATGGGTTTGTGGGTTTTAAAATTAAATACTGCATCCGGAAATACATCTTTGTCTTTTAAAATATAAGCTTTCATAAAATATAACAAAAACGTGTTTAAAAAAATAACCAAAATGTTTACAATTTGTCCCTTTACACTACTACACCATAGAAATAAAACATCGGGGATGTACAACAAACCACTGATGCCAGACCTTTCAGATAAGATCAAGAGTGAATGCAGCAAGGCAAGGAACAGCTCCGGACTACGACTAAATGAAAGAATATGCAAATCTGCCCTGTCCTCGGAGACAGCACGGATACACCAGGGAGCCTTGTACTTGCCTGACCGTTAGGTCTGGCAGCAGGGAAGCAGCTGCAAGCAATGCAAAAAGCACTGCTCCTGCTTTTATTAGCAACCAGGCCTGACTAACCCAGTGTACCACGAAACCGCAGCCCAAACCGTCCACGGGCGCGTCTGGTTTGTCAGGCATCCAGTTCGGTTGTACTTTTGTCCTTAAGGGTACATTAATAGCTGCATTAAAAATGAAATACACGTACAAAGAGTGTTTCAAGATTTTACACGTCCAGCTCAACACGGTGAGCACGGAGCTGTGGGTGCTAAAGGCAGCTCAAAGACTCATCTCGGCCTGAACTTAACAGGCTGCTCCCGGAGAGTCTGAGGAGGCACTGCCGGCACGGATGGAGAGGCAGAACAGGGGCTGTGGGAAACTGCAGAGACCTGACACACCATCAGCTTTTACTCAGTTAAATTGCAGGCAGTGAGTGTATCGCCTTGAACATCAACATTACCGAAAAAAACCGCTTCAGATCAGAAGTTGCTGTGTGATAGGACAAGGGGGGACGGCTTCAAACTGAGAGAGCGGGTTTAGATTAGATGTAAGGCAGAAATTCTTCACTCTGAGGATGGTGGGGCACTGGAAGAGGTTGCCCAGAGAACTTGTGGATGCCCCATCGCTCAAGGCCAGGTTGAATGAAGCTCTGAGCAACCTGATCTAGTGAAAGATGTCCCTGCCCACAGCAGGGAGGTTGGAACTAGATCATTTTTAGGGTCTTTCCCAGGGTCGCTCCCCCCGCTCCCCCTGCCCGTGGTTCCCGTGGTT
>VXBU01018949.1:1170591-1272947 GCA_013400315.1 Bombycilla garrulus | reverse complement strand
GGTGAGTGAGCGGGGCGGCGGGCCGGGCTGAGGGCAACGGGGGCGAGGGGCGATGGGCGGTGTGGCCGGCTGCGCGGGGTTTGTGCTCACCGTTTGTCCGGGCCCTGTCCCGGGCTGGCGGCGGCATCGCCGGCGTGTGGGCAGGGGAGCGGGAAGGATGTGTGCAGCTGTAAGGGCGTGCGTCGCTGCCTGGGGCCGCGCAAGTGCTGTTTCGTGGTGTCGGGTCGCTTCTCCAGGTGTTTCCACGCCAGCTCTGTGCTCTGTGGCCGGGACCGTTGTCCCTCCCTGAAGCGCCTTCCCAGGCCGGAGCCGGAGGCCTTTGTGGTTTTGCCTGTACAAAATTCCCCCTCCCACAGCCCCGAGTGGAGGGAGCTCCTCTGACCCTGCTCTGGGCTCGGGGTGGCAGAGCCTGCACAGCCTCGGAGGTGGTCACAGAATTAATTAGGTTGGAAAAGACCTCTGAGATCTTCAAGCCTGTTCCAATGGCTGACAGCCCTTTCTGTCAAGAAATTCTTCTTGATGTCCAACCTGAAACCCAACCCCTGGCACAGCTTGAGGCGATGTCCTCTTATCCTGTCGCTGGTCGCCTGGGAGAAGATATCAACCCTCTCCTGGCTATAGTCTCCTCTCAGGTAGACCGATGAGGCCCCTCTGAATGTCTTTTTCTCCAGGTTAAACATCCCCAGCCCTCTCAAACACTCCTCACAGGACTTGTGCCCCAGATGCTTCACCAAGTCCATTGCCTTTCTCTGGACTGTGGTCTGTGCAAGGCAGGTTCTGACGGCACTGTTCTGAGTAGGTTTTGCAGGACAGCAAGTGTTGTACTAAAATGTTTGTCAAAATAGCTATAGTAATTGTGTAGTTCCTGGTAGAGGCCTTAAATTGTCTTGTATTTTCTGTATAAGCTTGTTTTGAAAAAATTAATTGTTTGCATCAGTGGAAGGTGGTGTTGCTGTTCATTTATTCTTACCTTCCTCTGATCCTTTTCTCTGACACAAATGTTCATCAGAGTGGCCAGTGTTACAGTCTGGGGAGCTGAACTGAGGGAGTAGTTCTGTTGCATCCTTGAACCACGGGCTGCTGCTGTCTGTCTTTCTTTCTTCCCTTTCTTATCCCTGGTTATGCCCTGCTTGCACAGTCCCTAGAGCTGTTGCTGAGCCATCTACAAGAAATTCTAGCCTGACAAATCTGTATGGTGAGGTGCATGAGCCACTTCAGGAAAGGGACAAATTAAATGTTCTCACTGATTCAAAGGAAAAGGTGGTGAGCTCATTAATTTGTGGATAGATAGGCTTGAGCTACTACTGTAAGAAAACTTTCAAAGTTATTTTTTTTTTCCCAATTCAGTCTTAAAACAGGTCAGTTACCAAGAGTGATGCATGAAGTGCCTGAGAAACCACTTGCACAGTCACAGTTGAAGGGGTGGGTCTGCCCCTTTGGACATCGATGCTGGCTTGAAGTGGCTTACAGTGTCAGAGTGGCAAAAATCATGCTGAAATATTGCTTCTGTATAGCAGGATTTAAAGCACAGCATGTCTTTGTGAAAATAAGGGCTGAAAAGTCATGTCTCAGTATCACCTCATCCCTGGGCCCTGCATGGACTCTGTTCCTCCAGCATTTCTGAAAATGCTGTCTCAGCCATGCACACCTCTAGTTCTGTCATGGTTCACTCCAGCCTTTCAAACAATTATGCTTTGTTTTGTCACATAGAAAATTTTTTAACATTTTTTAAAAAAAATTTTAAAAATTAAAATTTAAAAAAATTTAAAGAATTTTTTAACATTTTTTAAAAAGCTACTGCAGATGAAAACATGAAGGTCACTAATTTCATTTCAATGTCCTGACGTTCACAGTGGAATAGCTTTGATCAGTGCCACACATTTAGCAAGCTATGTGGTGATGCTGTTGTTGGGAACTGCATCCCACCTTATTCTCCCTGTTATCATATCCTCACCAAATCTCTGAGGGCAGTTAAGTCACAGCTTAGGGCTGGTTTTGGATGTGCATCTGCCTGGCAAGCAACGTGGGATGGCAGCTGTTGAAAAATTGCTTGATACCTGTGAAGTCTAGAGGAGATTTTTGCTTGTCCAGAACTGCAGGGAAAAATAAAACATGTGAGATAGTAAAAAGCAAATAGCATGTCATAGTTTGTGTGCTTTGTCTCCCAAAGAAATCCCTGCACAATGGTTGGCTTACAGTTTGTGCACCCTCTCCTACATGCTCTTCACATGGTCCAGTGGTGATTTTTGGTCTGGGGTCTTCTAACATCTTATTGGATTGTCTCTCCATGTCCATGCAGGCCAGCCATTAACTGCTCTTATCTTGAGCTGCAGCTTCTGCTGACCACAAGCTCCTTATCTTCTGCTTCCTGCTGCTTATGCACCTGCTCCCCCATAGAGCATGGGGAAACTGAAATAAAGCCCTAGACTTAGGATAAACATTAATTAGCAACAACTAAAACATTGGTTTTTTGGCAGCATTCTTCTCATTCTGAAAGCAAAACACAGCTCTGTAGCAGCTACTGGGAAAATTGCTAAGGAAATTAACTCAGTTTCACCCAAAAGCATGTCTGGACAAAAGTCCACAGCTTTCAGCCTAAGGCTTCCAGCAACCCAAGCTGCATATGCTAAGCAAGTAGATGTAAACAAACAGCATTCTAAATCATGCAGTATTATAATTCCAAGTGACTTACTCTCTTTGAAAGTTCTTGGTTTAAGCTAAGCAACTGATGTCTCTCAACAAAATAATGTAACTTCTAGGTGTAATCAAAAATGAGTGTGACAATTGGTGAATTGTAGTAGAATTGGGAAAATAAGTTTTGAGTCCAAATGGAGAAGAAAGAAGTTTCTGGGGCTAAGCAGAAGCTGAAAATTCTCTCATTTTGTGGTAAAGATAGTGGTTAAGTAATCTGTACTGCTAAAGTGCATTACATTCATCAGATGCTCTTCCTCTGCTTATCTCTTGACTGAGGTGCATCTCTTGAAGTTGACAAGAAAAATAAAACATCTCTGGTTCTTCAGGTCAGGAAACTTGTACTGGAAAAAGTCTGTGACTTCAGTAACAGCTGTTGTCATAGGTCCCAGATCCATGGCCACAAGCGTTCCAGCACTGTATTGTGCTGCTCCAACATGAGTCTTGAAAATGTGCTGAAGAGTCCCTCTTGATTGTATTTTTTACCCCAATGTTCCCATGCACTCTTTGTTTGAACTCCAGTTTAGTTGGGGCCTTATACATCCATATATATATTTATATACAGAGGCATATGTATATAATATACATATTTCTTTGTTGTTGTTGCACTTCATTTCTCTGTTAAGCACAAATAAAGTTTTTTGTTCCTCATTTGATAAAAATACTCTTTCTTGCATTGTTAGTCTTCAGATTTGCTAAAATATGCTGAAGAGTGTCTTGAAGACTTGGTTCTCAGGGACCAGGAGTGTTTGTGCAAAATGTAGCTCACAGCATCCACAATTCTAGTGGAACAGAAACTCTAGGACAGTAAAAATACTTAAAGTTTTGCTCTCTTATCTGTCCTTGATAGTTTTATAAAAGCAGAATCCTCTGTGATCCACCAAACCAAAGTGCTAGGCTTACAGTTCATGTTATCAAATCTAGGTATGCTGTCCTCTAGCATAACTTAAGGGGTTTAAGTAATGACATCTTTTCTAATGTTTTAACTGAGCAACCCTAGTTATGGTACATATCACAGCAATATTTGCCAATACACCAAACTTGACTGTAATAGTTTTGTTTTAAAAATTAACTACCTGTCATGACTGGATAAGAACAGGTAGATAAAGAACTTCTATCTCGTTGAGGAATATAATTTTACCAGATTTCATTGCTGCTTTTCAGTAATACTGAATTCTGTTGTCTTCAGTCTTACAAACAAAACTGGCTTCAAAATTGATCATCAGCAGGGTGTTCAGTTTTGTGATAAATATCTGCATCAGTAGTAATTGAAACAGAGACTGATGATTATTTTCACCCTAATCTAGTCAGTTCTCCTATGTTGAATTGTAGGTTTTCAGTAGCTTGCTTTGGAAAACTTGGTTTTAATGGGCTGTTAGGACAGCACCTATTCAGTAGCTGGCTTGTTATACAGAGGACTCAGTAACTTAGGAAACACTATTGAGCCTTACTCTTTCTAATTTTTCTCATAGGCATAATAAAGCAGTGAAAAGAAACTGAAGGAAGTATTACATGCCTTGCTGATCAGAAAACTATTTCTGAAGTATTTGGGCAAACTACATATATATGTAGTAAAATCTACAAAAGTAATATATCTTTTCTGTTTTATTTAGAAAACCTCACTACTAATGAAAACGTCTTTCACTAGTCTCAGTGGGTTTACAAAAGTAACTTTGTGTGTTAAGGAGCAATGTGCAGCCTTAAACTTACCCTTTTAAGCAAGTTCTGTGGAATCTTACCAAATTCCACAAGGCTTTTCATGACAGGATTTATATGAAGACAGATTGCCCATTAGTTCTTCACAAAGCTTTCAAATCCACTCAAAAGCTTCTCAGTTTTATAAAATAGATCATGTAGGAAAAGACAGTATCTCTTGATGATTTCAGGGTTAACTGCAATTTTGGCTTCTTTTACTTCCTGAATATTAAGTATGTCTTTAGGCATGCGGGGACTTCATGCTGTTGCCTCTGAAACAAAGGTCTACAGTGAGTCTTTTTTTCAGTATGAAAGCAACATCTTAAGTGATGTGCAGTTCATAAATCCAGGATCTGCTAGCTGACAGCCATTGTTGCTAAGAACACTGTTTTGTAAGTTTGTTAGGCATTACATGAAAGGTATTAAAATGGAAAGCAAACATTTGCATTTGACCTTCTGTGATGTTTCTACTTCAGGTAGAATTCATGGAAATAGAAACTATGATTCACAGTGACTGCTACAATTATGTTCAATAACAGAGTTCAAAAGAAGTGCAGCTCAACTCTGTCAGTCTTTGCTTTCAGAGTTCAGAATATCTATATAGAAGATTGAGATTCTGACATCCAGCCGTACAGTTATCAAATTCTCACTTAAATCTGAAAGTCTCCAAAGTAAGTAAGTGTTTGCATTCGCACTTTCACTTCTTTATTCACATTAAGGTCTCCATGGTTTTAGAATTGCTTTCAGGCCTCTTTGTAACTCTAGCCATACAGGTCCAGCACAAAGACTGCTTTATTTCTGTGTATTTGGAGTTTTTGAATAGGGTGAAGGTGTGGAGAGCATGGGCTATGACATTGAACGTTTCGTGGGCTACGTTAATGAGGGGCTGTTGTGCTCCATCTGCCGAGATGTGTTGGAAGATCCACTGCAGGCTCCTTGTGAACACGCTTTCTGCACTGCCTGCATCCATGGGTGGCTTGTTCATCACAGCAATTGCCCTGAGGACAGACAAGTGATTGATGTGGCTTTGCTGAGACCTCTCTACAGGTATTCAGGGATCTTGCTGTGTGTTGAAATTACATTAATTTAGGATTTCTCAGTTTTGCTTGCACGGCTTCATCTCCTGTCAATACTGTCACTCAGGCTGTCTTTATCCAGTATGCCCATGGCAGACACCAACTACTAACCTGAAAGCATTAGCATTTTCTATTTATTATAACTAACTTGGTGAACCCCCTTGTCATGTAAAGCAGGCTGTTTTCACAAGTGTCTTCTATAACTGGTAAGGCAGTTGGACCATATGATTGTTTTTTGACCTTTCAAGCAAGCTATTCTATTTTAAACTGTTAATTCCTGCTAGTGTCAGCACAAACCAGATTCAACAGCAGATGCTGCTTGCTGTTTAACATCTGCATTATCCAATCTTGCTCAGATTAACAGTCATGTTTTTAAAGTCTCCAGCTGCAGTAAATTTAACTTTGCTAGTACTCGCAATGTAATTTTTCATTCATGAGATTTTACTATGTGGAAAGTTAACTATAGCATAGACAGAGCACTTGAGTTTAACTTTTAGATTGTTTTGCCTGTACTCCCTGTAGTCCTTTGGTCTGGCATGTTTAGAAACACAGAACTTAAATGGCAAATTAGTAGCCCTGGTGTTTGTTATTGGTAATATCTGCTGAGCCAATGAAAGGTCACAATTAAAAATTATTCAGAAATAAAGATTTCATTTGCACATTTAAATTTGGAGACTGAATCTTCCATTGTTTCTTTCAAGCTGTTTTTTACTGATATGGTCACTCGAATTCTTAATATAAGAAATAATTTAAGCTAATTACTCAGAATTTTTCCTAATGGAGTTTAGAATCTTGCTTTCTTTTCCCAAAAGTTGAAAATACAAATTTTTCAATAGTGTTCAATAGATTTAAGAACAAATTCTTTTCTTTGCTTGTAGATATATGAAAAATGATTTAAACCGTCTTCAGCTGCATTGCAGAAACAGAGAGTATGGCTGTGAAATGGTTTGTTCTCTGGAGTCCATAGACAGGCATGAAAGGGAGTGTGAGTACAGTCAGATACCTTGCTCCAATGCTGGTGAGTAACATTCAAAGAAGTTGAATCCTTTATATTTAAAAAGACACATTTGTCATCTTCCCATCAACAGAACTGCAGTAATGGCCATTATTTTCTAACAGAAATTCAGAGCTTTGGCATGATCTGCTCTTTACAGCAGTGTTTTTGAACAAAATATAGTACCAGTTTATGGCAGTCATAATGATTAGCAACTGTTTCTTATCAAAAAACTAACCAAAATTACTATGATGAATTTCAAATGTATGAAAATGTAGTAGTGCATTAGTTTTGCTTTCTGTCAAGTTATGAGCTTGCTTTCCAGTTCTGACTGCATGTTCTGATGTTTGAATGAATGCAGTAGCCCCTGCAGAACTGCAGAAGACTTAAGGGTCATAATTTATTTATAAAACACCTGGTTACCTGGTGTATGTGCAGCTGCCAGCTCTGTGACATGGTTTTAACAAGAACTTATCTTGGAAATAAGAATTATTCTAAGCTAAATGTTTAGAATTGTTCATGTTGAGGTTTTTATTTAAAACAAGGCTATACCTCCTGAAAAAGAAACATGCCTCTAAAAAGGAACATATTGTTAAAATTTCACAGTTTATATATTTTGAAATGTTGTATGGTCCTAGATAAAGTTAATTTCTAATTAATGACGCTAAGGGCATAGTTGAGTATGCCATTGTGATTAATTATGAGATGATTAAGGTACTAGAATTGCTCTGCTGGAAGTTATAATTTCTCTCAGAAGTAAGTAACTTGTGCAGATGCTTGATTCATCTGTTCTACTTCCTACAGAAACAGTAGTGTTTTACAGATTTGTGTATTTTACAGTGTTTTATGGATTTATGTTTTTATACCACAGAGTGTTTGGGGTGTGAATGCTCTTAAATCTCTTAAACTCTTTCCCAAGAATACATGGAGTGTGTTTTGGATATCTCAATTACAAATCATTAGGTTCATTTAAAAAAATTATTAAATTGTTATTATAAATTATTATTAAAGCTCTTCTAGAGAACTCATTTGTCATTTTCTGGCATGCTTTGTTGGGAAGTTTCAGCACTCCATTGTTTCAGTTTCCTTAAGTTGATATTCTCTTCAAATTGAATGTAAATGTGTATTTCAACAAAGTGGGCCTCAGAGATTAAACTACAAACTTCCTAAGTTTGACTTAATGAGTTAAGACTACAGACTTCAAGTTTAGAGTGTTAAATGTAGCAATAATTTATATAGTGCTTATTTTTGATTCTTTACATTTTACTTTTAATTGCTACAGAACTGCAAAGTTTGTGTCCTAGAATTTCTGTGGAAATATTGCTATGAGTTATTAAATGTTCATAAATAAATGTTCTAACTTATTTATATGGTCTAGTACATTATGGAAAAGACCAACAAATTGTCTGGAAAACAAGTTTACGTTCCGTCTCACCCACAGCTCTCTCTACTACATCTTTGGACTTTTCCCTGAGTTTGATAGCATAGTATTTTTTTACATGTGTGTATTCTTTATCAATTCCAATCATTGCAATCTGTGATGGTAGCACAGGCAAGCTGCTAGTGTCTTAGCTTGGCAGCAGGATTGTCATTGCTGAAGTTGGTGTAATGCCACAGCAGCAGTAGAAGACTTTACAGGAAATACCTCCTTCCAACCTTTAGTACTTTCAGTTAATGGATAAGTACCTTAGTAAGACCCTTTAACAGCATTGTATGAGTAGCTACGTATGTATAACTGTCGTGTCTCATCCTAAAGAAATCGCTTTTCTCAGCTTCCTTTCTGGAGTGTTTTTGTTTGGAATGACTCCAAATGCTTTTGTTGTAAATTGTCTCGCTCTGCTGTGCGTGGCTCAGGCTGCACGGTGCAGGTGGAGCGGCGTAACCTGGACGGGCACCTGGCGGTGTGCGAGTACCGGAGCCGCGAGTGCCCCAACGGCTGCGGCTACACCATCCTCAGCGCCGAGGACTCGCAGCACAACTGCGTGGCCGAGCTCAGGACTGAGCTGGAACTGCTTCGGTACCAATCCTCTCTTTCTCTCCTGTCTCTCTTGGGCTGGGCTTAAAGTCACTGCATGAAGCACTTTGAAACACTTGCGCTGCATTCTGGTATGTGTTAAATGGCCGTTAATTACTTGATGCTAACGGGCCAGAATTTTATTATGTGTCAGCATAGACTTTGAATTCTTGCTGGTTTGATTCTTTTATTGTTGGGGTTTTTTTCCCAAGTTACTATAAATCTTAAAATACTGCTGCTTGCAGTTGAACAGAGCTGCAAGCTTGCTATTTAAAATGACAGAAAGCCTAAGAAAACTGAAGTTGGCAATTTAATTTTTCCATTGGCCTGTTACAGACACAAAGTCACGTTATTGAAAATTGTATTTAGTTTATGTTTTTACAGATCAAGAAGATAAAAAACTGTCATTATTTTGACAGGTACAGGTAGATGCAACCGCTGAATATCTAATTTTGATTTTTTTTAAGTCCTGTTAGATTAACAGTCAGTGAATATGACTGTTCTTACCAGCATCCTTGTTTTCCTCTTAACTGTATTTCTGTAGCTTTCCTTTTCATTATATTCCAGCTGGAACTTTTTTTCTTTTTCTCTCCTTATGCTCCTTCCAATTTGTATCTTTCAGCTCCTAAGTGTTGTGCTTTTGAGCACTGTTGTGAAGTCAGGCCCAAATATGGTTTAAAGGGATTCTGCTACCTGGTTTCTGAACTCAAATGTTTAATGTAGTGCCATCTGGTTTTGGCTGTGGAGTTGTGTGAGTGACTAGGTTGTCACAGTTTACTGCATACTGTCATTTAGTGTTCACCATAGAAGTGAACAAGGTTACACAGAACCATGGAATCATTTAGATTGGAAAGGAGCTTTAACATCATTGAGCACAGCAGTTAATCCACAACTAAATGTGTCTGTCAGTGCCCACTGTGCCCACACACTGAGGCTGTCTCACTTCCTTACATTTCTAACAGTACTATAAAATTCAGACTTTTTATCTTGGCTGCCTCTGTTTTGTAATGCTTAGCAAGCACACACTATAGGCAAACAGCAGAAAGTCACTTAAAGCCATACATACACCTTCTTGGGCTCATGGAATTACTTGAGGAAGATGATATGGTTGTCCCTCTATGGCTGCTCATGGGCACTTTAGTGCCCCTGGGGCACAATGCACTTCTTTATGCTAGTTTATATTTTTTTTAATTAATAAACCATGCCTCTGTAGCGGCATCCTCTAGAGCTTGATGGGAATCAGTTCAGTCTGTTTGGCTGCAAGAAGGCTTTCTGGAATTTGAAGATCATCATTCTCTCTGTCTACAAGACTTAACAAGGAGAAATAAACTTTTTAGGTCAGAAATGATCTGCAGAGTGGAGGAGGCAAAACATGAGATGGAGTCAAGGTTAGATTCACAGAGAAGGCATATGGTCCAAAAAGAGAGTATTCTGCAAAATGAAATTGAAGAACTAAAGGTAAATACAATCCTTTTTTTGATTTTTTTTTTTCTCCTAGAAGTCTAGCTTTTTGCTTTTCCCAGTATCAGTTTCTTATTTTGTAAATAAAGTCTCATACAGAGGAAAATGGCATTAAGTATAGGAAGCAAAACCATCAAAGCTTTGCCAGGTTAGCTCTGTGGAGAAGCAGGCTGGATGCTGTATTCTGTGGTTTATTTGCTTCAGGCTCATTGGAGCTTACCTGGGCACTCCATCCGTGTTCTGTGCATGTGTAATGTTGTCAACAGATCAACCTGAAACTGATTACAGTGTTTAAATGTAGAGCATGCATCACAAACTGGATGTAATTAAACATCCAGCTCCATTTTTAATTGCTATCCAAAGTGGCTTAGTCCATAGCTAAAACAGAGCCCTGCTGCCAACAGTGGAATTTGCACTGTTGTCAGAAGGTTTCACAGTAAACTTCATTAAGTAACAAGCAAGGCTGTCTTATCCTTTTATTCATCCTGTTTTTATTGTATCACAGAACATTGATTTTTTTTTGTAAGCAATAGTTTTTAAAAGCTTTATAATTTTTTTTTAAACTTTATAGTTTACATTTTTATTTTTACAGGATTTGATGTTAAATCCTTGAAGAATGTATCTGAACAAAACCACAACCTTTTTTTGTTTGGATTCTTGAAATAGAAAATAAAATCAGCAAGTGGGTAAATTGGCTGTTTCTTATCATACTTTGTAAGAAACAAAATATGAAAACACAATATCTTTGAAAAACATATTGGAATATTTAGAACAAGCCCATCCCAGAAGGTGAATGCTGGATTGTGTCTCAAGTGGTTTACATTTGTTGCGCTATCAAAAAATTATTCCAATGTTTTTTTACTCCTAAGACTCCATTGCCCTGCGTGCATGGCCAGCTCAACTGCATTGCCCCATCACTAGAAGAGGGTTTGTTTCTTGCAGTAAATTTGTGTTTGTGTTTCAGAGTCAGATGTCACGGATGATGTCTGACGTGCGGTCTCTGATGGTCGCGGAGAGACAGCACCGGCAAGAGCTGGAGCAGGCAGAGCTGGAGAAGAGGGAGCTGATGGAGCTGCTGAAGGGGCTGCAGAAGGACTGTAGATTGACTACCACAGAGGGAAGCAGGAAGTCAAATTTCCGTCCTTTGACACGACTGGAGAGTGTAAAAAGAAAACCTAGGGAAGTTACAGTTATCTAAATAGTACTAAGCTCAAAAGGCATTTTCTTTAATTACTGGCTTTTGACACAATACTTTCTTTGAATGATTGGTAAACTTTATATATTTTCTGATTTACTTGTTTTCTTTTAAAGTCTGAATTACAATTCTGTTTCCTTTGGGGCCATAAAAACAAACAGAAGAGTTTTTCTGAGGGAACACTGATCATTAAAACCAGTAATTGGAAGACATGTTTTTAGCTACTGTTTTTATAAAAAGGGGAAGGAGACTTGATTTATTCCCTCTTTACTGAGTCACTTTCAGGAATCTTTCAAGACTAAAAGCTACAGCTTTTTAAAGTCAAAGATATGGACTATTATGGACCAGGAAGAAAAAAACATACAAGTATCTATGTTTCAAACAAAAAAACAAATGCAACCATTTGGGATGTACTTAATTTGGGGAAAAGTGAATGGTAGAATTAGTAAGTCAGTAATAGAAATTAATAAGATTTTGTTTGTTGTAGTCTGTAGAAGGTCTTATTTCAAAGGTGGAAAGCAAGCACTTTAAATTGTAATTCTTCTGCTATGTAACAGCTTCGTGTGAGATTGACTGTTGCTTTAGAGCTTCTTCTCTCAGGCTGATATACACTTAAGAGACTAATACTAAAGCTCAAGGTAGTAGAATAATCTAAAACCCTTTAAACAGGTGTGTGAATAACTTTGAGTTTGTGGGAATGGATCTGCTTCTTACTTAAAAATTTGAAGCTTTTCTATGTGAAAGTATCAGGTATTTCTACAGGATCTTCTAAGCGTAAGACCAGTCCATATGACCTCAATGTCTTTAAAGTATTTATAAATACCTACAGTATCCTTAATTTTCTTGTGGCAGGTTTAAGGCTACAAGAGATGAGTATTTGCACAGTGGCCTGGGCTTCAGCCATCTGTGATAGTGCTCAGTCAGGCTGCAGGGAGAGCCAGAGCCTGGCACTGGCACCGGCACCAGAGGGTAACCGAACCCTGGGAGGGTGGAAGTGGGTCAGTGACCTGCTCTGCTTAGCAGTGCAACTCAAAGGGGATGTGGAAGGGTTCAGGGACGTTAGAGCATCTGAGGAAGAGATTGACTAGTAGAGTCATTCCCTGCTTCCCCTGAGGCAAAAGTACCAGTCAGGTGCACCTCAGAAAGTGGGGGATCCCTAGAGATGAGCCCAGGGTGGCAGGTCTGTGATGCAGGCAAACCGTTGGTCCGGCTTTGTAAGGTGCATCTACAGCAGTGCACAGTGTGGGCGGCGATCAGGAGGAGCTGGAAGCTTTGTTCAGCAGGGAGGTTTTGATGTTGTCACCATCACAGAAACATGGTGGGATGGCTTTCAGCATGAAGTGCTGCCATGGCTGGACATAAGCTCTTTAGAAGAAACAGGCAAAGCAAGAGAGGTGGTTGGATAGCACATAGTGATTGTATTGAAATTGATGATTAATATGACAAGGTTGAGTGCCTGTGTGTAAGGATCACAGGGCAGATGTCATAGTGGGAGTCTGTTAGAGACCACCCAGCCAGGAGCAGGCTGGTGAGGCGTTCTACGAGCAGCTGGCAGAGGCGTCACCAGCCTTTGTCTCATGGGTGCCTTCAACTTGCCAGATGTCTGCTTGAAATACAGCAGAGAGGAAGCAGCCTTGGGAGTTCCTGGAATGTGTAGAAGACAGCTTTCTAACTAACACAACTGGTAAATGGGCATAACAGAGGAGGTGCCCTGTTGTTTGTGGGCAAAGAAAGACTGGTGGGTGATGTGACAGTCAGTGGCCATCTTGGGCAGAGTGACCACGAACTGTTAGGGTTTTCTGTACTGGGTGAAGTAAGGAGGGGCACCAGCAGAACTTCTGCCTTGGACTTTGGGGAGCAGACTTTTGCCTGTTTAGGACTTGGGTTGACCAAGTCCCTTGGAAGTCAATCCTCAAGGGCAAAGGAGTCCAGGAAGGCTAGATGTGCTTTAAAAAGGAACTGTTAAATATTCAGAAATAGACTGTTTCTGTGGCTAGAGAGACAAGTTGTCAGGGAAAAAGACCAGCCTAGTTAGACAGAGTCACTCACAGCAATGCTTTTGTAGCTAATATCATAACCAAAGAGAGAGGCAGCAATCTTCTTTAACATATAGTCTACATTATGAAAATTTGTGGTCAGAGCTGTATGAATTTTGGGCATTAATAATTCCTTCTAACTTGCTGTTTCTTTAGTACAACTGAGGCAGATGTGCACATATTCAGGTCTTACATATTTAAAACCTGGTCTTGCATATTTAAAAACTGATATAAATAGCTCTTCCATTAAAAGCAGGGTTTTTGGGGGGAAAAACCCCACATTCAAAGCAACTGAGAATATTTGGGACACCAGCAATCTCACCAATTCATGCCACAGCACATCTCTTAAGCAGCAATATTTAACAGTAAACCAGTAGCTGAAATTTGGGAAGACCTTCATTCACACTCAGTGTTCAGTGGTCAGTTCACCTACATCAGTGTGTGTATTAAAGCAATAGGTAGGAAGTAAGAATGCTGTTACTCTGGTGTTCTAAACAAGCAAGCTGTGAGTGCCTGTGCTCTGTGTGGCATCTTTGCAGCATTCACGCTCATTTTCAAGTTTTTTGGCAACACCAGATTTCATGCTATTAGATTCAGTTAGTGCTTTTCTGTGTACTGTAACTGTGTGGTTGTGATGTGACTTTTATCTGCTTTGCTTAATGTAAAGAAGAAAATTACTTCAAAATCCTTTAGAACTCAATGGATCATCTTTCCTCAGTCAGAGGGCAGTAACCCAATCTTTTCTGTTCTGACCAGAGAAGAAAGCAAGTTATTATCTCTGTGCATACCCCACCTAATGGGATCTCTGCATTTGTTTGCTTTAGAAACCTCACCCACCACATTTATGATTAAATTCCTCCTAGTATGGGAAATAGGGTTTATTTAATGTTTACTTAGCATTTGGTCTGCTGTCTTTCCCTAAATGATGGACATGAAACTGCATGAGAAAACACGTCCTAGGTGGTAAGGAAGGACGTTCTGCTGTGCAGTCAAGCTCTGACAGTCTGAACTTCCAGCATGGAAATGTGACAGGGCTGTGGGTCCACCAGCTGCTGAATGGGTGTCCTAGGTTACAATGTAAAAATATGCCAGAAGGTCTGTATACTATCTCATGTTAATGGGCCATCAACGCCTTGCCCCATGAGTCATAGATAACTCCCTCCGGGAGCCATTTGTGTTTAATGGGCCATTAAGGACCCATCACATGACTCATAGAATGACATCAGCCCATTCTGAGATGCTCTGCCCAGGGGGAGGAGCCAAGCATTCCCACCTGGATATAATTTGGAGGGAGGGGGTTTACATTTTCTATTCCAAGAAAAGCTCCTGCCTTCCTTGGCAGGCACCTGTCTTTCAAAACCTAGACAGATTTTGGATTATAAACAAACAGGGCAGATTCGGAGCCTCAGGGCAGCTCCAGGGGGAGAAATGGGGGAAAGGTGGACTCAGGGGGGACTGGGAGGGACTGGGATGGACTGGGGCGACTGGAAGGGACACGGCACCACTATTGGTAGTAGAGCTCCAGGTTCATCCCATCGTGGATCTCGTAGTCCCCGAGCGTGACGTGGTCCTTGAAGATGGTGTACCATTTTTTGAGCACGATCTTGTCCCAGCGGGTGCCAGTCTGTGCTGCGATCAGCTTCTTGAGGTCCCGGATCGAGTCCTCAGGGTTGCACTTCACCCGCACCTTCTTCCCCAGGCGGTCGTTGCACACAACCTCAATCATGGCTCCTGGGCCTCGCTTGCTCTGCCACAGCTGTGCAATAGGAAAATTAGAACAAGATGCAGTATTAAAAACCAAAACCTGACAGTTAGAATACAACCTGACACCCTGTCAGTCAGGGTGCTGGTAGCAGTCCAGTTTGAACGGTGGCTCCAGTAGTGCTCCTGGAGTGACAGATGGTTCTGCTGAAGCAGAGATCCTGTAGAAGGGCGAAGTTTTCCTCCAATGGTCCAGTGGTGATGTTGAAGGGTCTGGTCCTTCCTCTGGGAATCCAGTGGGAGAGAAGGCTGCTCCTCTGGGAATCCAGTAGAAGGCAGATGCCTGTTCTGTCCGAACTCCCAGATTATATCCAGGTGGGAATGCTTGGCTCCTCCCCCTGGGCGGAGCTTCTCACAATGGGCTGATGTCATTCTCTGAGTCATGGGGTGGGTCCTAACAATGGCCCATTAAACAGGAATGGCTTCCGGAGGGAGTTATCTATGACTCATAAGGCAAGGTGTTAATGGCCCATTGTCAGGAGATAGTCCAGGGGAAGAGGCAAGGAAAACACTGCCCCTCCTGGTTTCAACAGTTCATGAAGATGGAGATAGAATACAGATCTTCTGGCATATTTTTACATTGTAACCTAGGACATAATGGGCTGTCAGTTTGGGTTTCCTTTAGTGGCAAAGGACCACTTCTAGAGATGTTTTAAATAGGCACACAGTAGATAATGGCATCAGGTCCCTCTGGTGACTTTAAGCTTTGTGCCATTTCTCTGGGTTGATAACAGTTCTGCACTTGGATTTTCCTCTGCTAATAAACTCCTCACAGGGTGGCATTGCTGAAGTATCATCATCATTTGACCTTACAGTTGACTAGACTGACATTAAATAGCCCATTATGTTAATATTTCATCTACTTCTTGCCTTTCCAGTCTCATGTATTATGCAGCTCTTAATAGCAGCTGGCAGCAGCAAGGGATTTTTTTTTTCCTTTCAAATAGTCTGTTAATCCTGTTCACAAAAACTAAGACTCCAAATACTGTACTAGACTTGACATAAGTTAAAGATATTCCTTTGGAAATGCTACTTCCCTAGTCATAATCATTATATGAGACATTACTAAAAGTGCATTACAGGGGGATTCTGGCACAGAATTGCTGGTATTACTATTCTCATACTAAATCACACTTTAATCAGTTCCATTTCCTCACAAGTGGAACTGCTGCTCCAAGTGGACCAGTAACGGCAAAGTGTTGTATTTTGAGCTGCTGCTTCTGGCTCTTTGCAACTGGAAGGGGGAGAGCAAAGATGGAGAAAAATGTGGTGTGACTGTTCCCTCAGCCCAAAAGCAGAGATGTGGCTGCAGCAGCTTGTGCCACCAGCCAGCTTAGCAGTGAGAGTTCACATGGCATCAGAATTAAACAGAGATTGAGTCTTCATCCTCAGTTAGATGGGTACACAACATCATCCCAGTAGCAAGCCTGGGAGATTCAGAAACTAAATTCAGAGAGAGCAAGTGGTTAAGTCGGGTATGTGGAACTTAAATATACAAGTTTCTTGTCAGCACAGAAGGGAAGGCAATTGCACAGTCAAGCAAAATGCCTGCTACAGTGATGTATTTTGACTGGCCAAAAGTGATTTTATCTGAACTGTTCTTAGGTGTTTGTATGGAGTAATGTATAATAGACCCTGGTTGCAAACAGTTCCTACAATTTATGGAAATTGGTAGCCTTGCAAATGGAATGTTCCATGTGCGGTCCTCTTGATGTTTCTGGCATGGTGCTTCTCCACAGCTCTTTCCTCAGAGGTGCTGGGTAGTACTGCCAAGGAGCAGGACTAGCCTTGCCTTCCTCCCGTACTGTTATTACACAGAGTACAGTAGGTCAGGGAGATTTTACCATGTAGAAGATGCCTTTATAAAGACCTACAATTCTATGCAACTTTCTATTAACGGAGTAAACACTGAACTGTCTTCCAGCATTATGGGTCGCTGCCAGTCTATTGACATTTTCTACCTTTATATGCACAAGGATAAACCAGCGCTTAACCGATCCTAATCTCTAGTGTGTCTAAGAAACGGTAACACTTTGTATCACTTTGAAGTACACTTTGTATAAAAGTTGAACTAATAAAGGGTCTGCACCATAATTAACATGTTTCACTTCATTCTGTACAGAAGTTTGAGTACCCACTTTATCAGACAGAACAGCAACATTTAGGTATGCTGGCCTGCAGAGCACAGGAGTCACAAATGCACTGCAATTACAGGCTTGGTGCCCTGGAGCATTCCTGGAGTCCAGTGCTCCAGTCCTGCACAGACAACAGGACACTGAAGGGGCAAGAAGGGAAAAGTTAATTCTCTGTCCATCAACTGCAGGAATCTTACCCCTCATGCAATTTTTTTTTATGGCCACTACAAAAACCCAGGTGGGAACATGAAAGACGAGCAAAACAGAGCTGTTGTATTTGCTTAAACATGAGCAGTCTGGACACGGGGCACTCAAGCAGGAATTTGCTGCATGGAGTCCTCTGCCTTCACCCTCTAGACACATTCTCTTACCTGATGGAGGAGTTACTCAGCAGAAAAGAAAAAAAATGTCAAAAGCCTACATGGCACAACCAGAGACCAGACGAGGATCTGGGCTGATAACCTGTTTATTTCTGACACCTCTCCACATGCACCTGGCCCTCAGCCACATCGCAGACTGCACAGCAGCTCAGGATTATGGAAGCAAAACCAAATGCTCACCCTTACACCAAACACAAACTCTGCCTTTGTCTGTCCGTGCTGCACTGGAGATCCCTCTGCCTCATTCACCCTCCTGCCCCTGTTCTGCTCAGCAAGGAAGCACAGGAGTCTCTGGAGTCAGCCACTTCCTGCTGTTCCAGTCAGGAAACAAAACTTGGAAATGTCTTTTTTTAGCCAGAGTATCAAAAGCAAAATTGAACACTTTCAAGTGTTATTTACTCATGGTAGCAATCCCATTTTAAAGAGCAAACCAAATAACACCTGTGTTTTAAACAGCATTATTTCATGCTGAATTTATCTATGAAAGGAACCACTTTGCATTGAAGGGTCACAGAACTAAATTCATTCATAAAAAAAAAACAAAACAAAACAAAAACATTATATACACACACACACTTCTTTTTTTCAAGTTTAACTAGTTTTACAGAACTTTCATACACCAATGTAACCAACCCTTTATTTCCTCCTAGTTTGAAAATTACTAATGTGACATGCTGTGTATTTTAAACTCTGAAGAACCATTACTGAATATTTACATTATTATCCCATGCTTGACACTTTACTTTTCATTTCAAATTCCCTGACAGAAACCAAATTATCTATATCCCTGCTAGTTTTGAAAACAGTAAGATTTCTGAAAAAATAAAACCACCTTAAACACATGGTACAAAGGAATGAGTCAGCTTTAAAAATATTTATGGAGTGCTCCTTAAAAAATAGCATTAATAACAGTAATGCCTGTGAAAGCTCCACCCATTTAAGCATTATAATTATTAGTAAAATTACATCCCCCTGTTATTTTACCATTCAGAAAATTGTTTGGCTTCCAATCCAAACCTGTCCATGTTATTTTAAGTAAGGTTAAACCCTTTAGGAACTGATATTTGTTCCCTTTAGCTGCACCCAGTGAATTCATGGACGTTTCCCACTTTCACAGCTTATTCCATCCCCTCCCAAGCAGTGGGACAGCCTCAAAGCCTCCACTCAGAAAAAAAGTACAGCCAATAGGGGCCTTCTGTGTATCAAATAGAAAAACCTACTTAATTTAGACAGGCAGTATAAAGGAAAAATAATTTCAATTTAATATATTAGCATACTTTAGAAACACTTAAAATAGGGTGTTAAAGCTCATGAGTCTAGGCAGACAAGCTGTCCAAAGTCAAAATAACATAAATCAAGAACTGGGCTGTAAGACCCATCTATAGCACTTCTGTAGTGTCAACAGACCAAGCATAAGTGAAAAATCAAACAAAGTCTGATGTGGAGCTCATTTGCAAATACTGCACGTGGCCTTCAGGCTACCACACCCCACCCTGTCTGAAAATGGCTACTGAAAATCTGTTAATTCTGTGAAACCCATGGAGCCCAAAGGAATGCAAACAATAAAACCTTATTGAATTCAGTGAAATATGAAAATAAATTCAGGATTTAATCAAGTAGTGACATTTCTTTACGAATTCCTACTCCTCAAAGTTTCTTTTTGCACCATATCTCAGTCTAATCACAGGAACAAAACTCCAACTCTTTACAGACAAGGTTCAACATCACTACCTCCCAATGTTTGCTCAGGTTATACACCTGTGCCTCTGCCCTCTCCTCAACTATGTCAGGCAGAGGAAAGGCAGGGAACAAATTAACTCCAGGTACTCTAAGGGTATGAGTATCTTGCATTTTAACTGAAAGTATATGCTGCTTCCCAGTGAAATAACTCCTGTGCACCCAATGCATGAGCTGGAGTTGTAAAGTGATGGAATGTTGAATAATTCTCCCTGAAGCTAGTGACAGATTTTATTCAAATTTAACCTGGTGTGGGACTTAGAAGCTTCTAATTTCATTACCCAAGATGTACAACAAAAGCTACACAAATTACATTTACATTTGTATTCCTTAACAGATTAATTATTTTCAGTCAGTCTTCTACCATCAGCTACTTCATCTGCTGGCAGATACACCTCACTCATTAATAACCCAGACTGGCTAACAAAAAAAAAAAACAATGGAAAAAAAGGGCTAATGGCTCTAAACCTGAGAGGAAAAACCAAAATGGCCTTACATACATATTTTTTTAATTTTCTTGCAGTAATAAGTCACACACAAAACACTTGCACCTTTCTTTTGGCACAATGAATATATAAGAAGTCCTTCCAGTCTTAACTCAAAGAGTGCTTTACTGAGCATTGTCTACTGAAATCCACAAAAAAAAGGAAACATTTTTTCAAAAGGAACAAAAAATTTACAATTGTACACAAAAAGTCTTGAATTTTATTGAAATTTCAAGTCTTGTATCAAACAAAAGCTTTTTCTTCAGACAAAAATATTCTCTTGGTGTCCTCCAGATACCAGAAACTCTGAATTGGTCCGTTAGTGATGCTGCTTTCTTTGTCATCTTCACAGAAGTCCACAAGGTTGAGCTGTTCCACCTTTAGGTCCTATTTTATCGTGTGAAGGAACGTACATGACGACCTCTTCCACTGCCTCCACTAACAAATTTCCCTCTTGAGCCACCACTGCTACTACTATTAGCACTTGTCCAAGACGGTCCAATTCCTCCACGGCCTCGGGAAGCACGATCGCGAGGACTCGGTCGGTAGCCTTAAAGCAAAGAAAAGTATACTCAGTTGGAAAAAAAAAAAAAAAAAAGCCCTAGGCGGAGTAGCTGCTGCCAAAGCGTAAGAAACAAAACCAGGATGAGATACAAACAGCGTCTGCTTCCTCCTTTTAATATTCACTTTTCTTTTAGGCAAGCATTGCTGCTTTAATTGCGCTACGATTACCATGGAGGTACGAAGACAAAATCGAATGACAAAAGTCTGGGTGCAAAATTAAGATTCTGCGATCAAGTGTTCAATTCTGCAAGTTTTATGGGTTACAGGGCAGTTCGTATGAAAGCACCACAGTCTCAGTGACAACGGTTCATATATGCTTAAAACATTTGCTGAATTTCAAGGTGTCTGCAGCATCCTTGCATGGTTTCATTTGTAAAGCAAAAATGAAATTCAAGGAATTCTCTATAGTTCGATGCCCATATGAATACCATGTACCTGCTGAACTTAATGGTCTCAGTGGTGGCAGTGGACCCCTGTTAAAATTGCTTTGACCACCTCTACTGTCATTGTAGGTTCCCCTGGGCGTACTCTGTGCACTCCAACTTGAGCCTCGAGCACCTTCACGGCGACTGTAATTTCCTAGATAGGGAGAGAAAAACCAAACACGGCTGAGCAAACATTTCCACTTCCATCATCACAGTACTCAGGCTGGTAACAATGTTTACATACTTCAAACAAATAAAGATACTCTGTATCAACATACCTGCGGTTTTCCAACTTGAAGCCTACAAGTTACTCTGTTCTGCACAGAATCAGGGAACAGATCTATTTATCAGGCAAGGACTCATTTAAAAGAATTCACATTATCTAGCATATTAAGACAGACTCTCATACTTTCAGATTTTGTGGTGAAATAAATCCTAGTATTTATAACTTTATTAATAGAAGTATTTTATGTTTCTACTTTGCAAGGACTTGTCCTAATTATGGGATGGAAGGAAAAGGAATGCAATCTTCTCTATGTAAGAAAGAAATTTAACACTTTGTAGGCTACAATCTCCAGGTTCACTGAAAATTGCATTTTATTCTTGTCAGGATGTTCCATCCTTTTATTCCAAAGGCTCATTTAAACCCAGAGATGTATTGTGAAGCTTGATTTCAGGAACTACCATGTCAAAAAAGGCAGGGAAGCACTCCAAGAGTTGCTAAAGAGCTGACTCCTTTTGTAGAAAAGAGGCAGAAAGGCAGCATGGGAATTCACAGCCTTGTTTCAATGTACAGCTTTGGAGGTTCTCGCCTTCAAGAGAATCTTTCCTGGTGCTAAACAACTCATTTCAACAACACCACTTCAGGAAGATCTCACACTGGGGATGATGAACTGCTAGGAAATTACTGAAGCAATTTTAGCATGCATTTACTCCAGTTCTAATACAGGAACCAACATACCTTTTGAAGCAGGTGGTGTAAAGAACCTGTTCTGACTGTGAAAAGCTCCTCGTCCTCCACGATTCCCCGAGAACCCACCACGCGAAGAAATCTTCTGAGACACTTTTGGTGGCCTTTTGGCTGGTGGTATCCCATCTGGAGCAACCACTTCTTTGCTCTCTGCAGCAACAAAATCATCCACGTGCATGGAGGGCGGCCTGCTCGTGTTCTGTTTCCTCTGACGGAAGATATCGTGTGGTCGAATTCCTTGTCCAAATCCTCCCCTTCCTCTTCCTCGGGGTGGTGGCACAACATGAGCTCTCTTTGCAGGCTCTATGTACTCAGATTTCCCACTGCCATGACAAACCATGATTTAGTCAGCTAATGTAACACTGTACTACTGATGGTCAGGCATTCTCCATATTGGAGATGCAATTTGAAAGGTATTTGACATTTTGACAATATACAAAACAATGCTGAAGACACTGTTTGAACTCATTAAACTCATTTTACCTTGAAGTTATGAAGGTCTCATGCTTGTGCTTGCCAAGCTTGAATCCTTTTGTGGTTTTTGTGCGTCCAGGAGATGATGGTTCTGACAAAAATGACCTCTCCAATTCAGCTTGCAAGTCAAAGTCACTGCAGCCCTTCTCTGACAGTTCAATTAAGTCAACTTTTACCTTCAAAGAGAGAATTAAATCAAAACAATCACTACTAGCACCTCAAAAAAAAAAAAAAATAACGAGCAGCAATAACAAAACAAAAAATACAGCAGAGCTGCAGCAAAACTGTCTTGACAAATCTGAACACTAAAGGAGAGAATGGCATAGCTCTTAAATGTGAACATCTGTCTTGTCACTTAATGACCTGCAGTGGAACAACTCTCTTGCTTAAGCTACACAGACCTGTACATTTATTAATGTCACTTTTATACAGTTTTGGTTTTGCTTAAGAAATTAAAACTTAAGTGTCTTTGCACATAAATTAAGAGTAAAATGAAAAAATAATTAAGGCACAGAAACTGATTATTTCTCACACAAGAAATCAAAACAGTGACCATTACTTAATTCTAAAAAAACAGGAATGCTACTGTATTTTTCACTCAGCTTTAAAGTTTAGATTATAGAAGTTTCAAAAACTGTGAAAAGCTTTTGTGCACATCATTTCATTTACTACGGCCATGTTTCCCACTTTTGTCACATCAGAGCAAATATTTAAATAAAAAATAGTGAAGCTATCAGGCTCTTGTGGATATTGCTGCAATGACAGAAGACAAGCAAGGAGAAGAAACTTAAATCACATTCTTTTCTACATTTAATACAAACTGATGAAAGCCTCAACAGCACTGCAAAAGCAGTGTGGGACTGACAGCAACTGTTCCCCTAGGGTATTGCAAAAGATCCCAGTTTTGTAGCAGCTTTCAAGTCAATCTGATAACCCTTTTAACAAGTGCCAATCTCACTAGCTGGGTCAAGTTAGAAAGGTGAGGTCAGGAAAACAAACCATTTGGCCATATGAATTTCTGATGCTACTGGTTCAGATTAACCCTCATTTTTAAATCCACTTCAGGTATATTAATGAAGCCTTTTACCATATCCAGGTCAGTGTCTATTTCTTCAGCCTGGAAGGGTGAGAACCACATGGACTTCAGCTGGTCATCCATCACATCTGCCAACACGTACGTAGTCCTACAACATAGCAATGCCAAAGGCCTGTTTGGTTATGAATCAAAACCAACTGCAAGCGTACAAAGAGCCTGGGGTGAACATTGCTGCCCTACCCTTGATACTCACATGATGTTAAATACATTGGGACTAGTGGGGAGTACGACAACAGTGCTCTTTAGATCCTGTTTTTAATATACTTAATTTACGTATGCATAAATTACTCCATTTTCTCAAATAAATCACAGGTGGACTGCTGACACACTTCACCATTTTACCTGTTGTTAAACAAATTCTGAAGAGAGTCTGGTGCACAAAGAGTAGGCTCAACATCTTGGTCACTCAGTGGACAAGAATCACCTGCTGATTCCAACATCTGCCTTACTCCAACAATGTTGTCAAGTAAGGATTCAAGGCCATCATCTTCCTTAGAACGATCCTATGTCAACACAGAACAAGTCAGAACTTTTTCCCCTCCTCAGAGAAGGAAAAACGTTTTGCTTATTTATTAAAAAGGGGGGAGGTACTATAGAACAGTCTATCCAGCCACAAATAGTGAAACTAAGACAGCTGAGAACACAAAAAACGGCAGAGAGCTCCTAGGTGTGATATTAAACAAACCACATCACCACATGCACATTCTAGGTTTCATTCCCAGCTGATGCAATATCCTTTGTAGCAGTCCCAAGGAAGGCATTGCCCCAGGTTTTATTTAAGAATCTCTCTGTTAAAGCATTCCAACATCCTGCGTCTGCTGCTCCTCATTCAGAACAATTGTGGCTTTTAAGCTATTACCTAATAGGTGTAGGAAGCCAGGGAAGGGACAGGAGGGAATACAGCACTTGAAAGGCGTTTGTGATCAGTAGGCTGTGGAGCAGCTGTTTGATGGACTCCCTTAATTTAGCCATCTACTGCATGGCTGCCATCAGTTACATAGAATCAGATTTGAATGTCAGAGTTAAGTTTGCAACTACAATCACAGAAAAGTTGGATGCATTGAATTCTGCATGTCCTCTAGTCCAGTCCCCACCATCACTGCTTGAAGCAGGACTATCATCAAAGCCAAGTATCAGCCATAACTCAGCAGTCATGTCTAAAAAAAGTTCCAGTGATGGACAGCCCACAGCCCCTCTCACCTTCTCTCTTCACTTCTCTCTTAGTAATTAATTTTTTTTTCCCTAACATTTCCTGAACCTCTGAAGCCACAATGTGGGGGCATTTCCCCTTAATTTATCATCTGAAATTCCCAAAGAAGTTTGATTCCACCATCTCTGTTACTATCTCCCCAAACAGCTGTGACAAATTCTGAATAGCTCCTGGCCCTCTTCACCAGGCTAAACAAGCCCAGCTTCTTTCTCCTCTCTCTCTAGCACACATGCTGTAGGTCCCTGACGACCTCAGCAGAACCCTGTCCAGTTCCCCAGGTCTCTCTAGAACTGGTGAGAGGGCAGAGCTGGTCAAAAGTGAACACAAGACTCCAAGAGAGCTCAGCAGCATCCCACTGAGGGAGACCAACAAGGCCCCTGGATGTGCTGACCATGCTCCTTGCAGGATGGCTCAGAACACTCACTCACCTGTTTCCAGTGACTGCACTGCTGGCCCACATTTAACCCACCAACCAACATAACCACCTGGCCCTTTCCAGCTCAGCCTCCAACAAGGGGGATTACCCTGCTTTCACTGCAGACCTTTGCATTTTCCCTAGTGAACCACACAAACTTCCTGCTAAATCAATCCTAAAGCATTTATTGAGGTCTCTCTGGGTTGAGGCTTTGGTGTATGTCATATCAGTCATCCCCATCCTACTGGCATCCACAAATTCACTGACAATGTATCCATTGGTCAAGCCTCTGATGAAAACATACAACAATATCCAGCCCCCAGTACTAATTCCACTTGTTACCGATCACATCAAGCCACTGCTCAGCTGGGGTTCATGTTGTTTATTACATTAATAATCTGCTTCACCACTACTCTAGACCCTCTGCCTGTAAGCAGGTGCTGCCTTCCTTGACACTACAAACTGCCTGGGCTCTTGGGATGTGCCAATAGAAAACTGCAACATCGACTTGATTATTTGAATTCTTTTACCATAACATGTTTCTCCAGATCAAGAAGCAGGCTTTCTGGGGTTTCTTCTTTGTTCTGCAGTAGATGTTTTAACTCTGCAGTGGTAAGACCCAGCGTTCTGCCTGAATGAGATCCATCTGTTTCCATAAGGCTTCCATCATCTCCACAACATCCCTGAAATATTTGACAGTCAGAGAATATGTACTCATAAATGTTCAGTACTTCTGGGCTGCAAACCCCTTTGAATTCAAACACACATTAGAGCAAATCAAAGAAAATGAGTTATCTCTTGATTTAAAAACATACAATTTAAATTATTTTAACAAAGTACACTTCAACAGGCAAGTTTATATACTGCATCAAGACAAATGCAACCCTTCTCAGTACAAGATGAGGTCTGTATCACAGAATTAACAAATATTTTAGAGGGTTTTTTTTTGGTACTACACATCAATACAGCAGCTCTCTAGCAGGATGCTGTGAATCTAACACTGGGATACCACAGCATAATATTCACTTAGGAAACAGTATGAAATGATATGCCACTCTTCTACTGAAAAACCCTCTTATAAACTAAACATACATGCTGCCCAGCTTTCACAGATGGCACTAACACTACTGATGGAAAAGCCTTACCCATCAATGTGTAGAATCAACTGCTTTCTGAATTAATTGCTCCTGAATATCTCACACAGATTCAGAGAAATGCAGCTGAGTTTAAGCATTCAATACATATTGACTTACCAGCGTATCAGAGTTTAGAATCTGTCGCATAAAATCCAGAAATGAAGAGGCCAATTCACCTGTGTCTTTGCTGAAACTAGTTATTACTCGCTTTAATACAGTGTACAGAGCACTGCTGTGTTTTCTTAGAGAGCTGTTTGAAAAACAAAAAGAGAGAAAATACTTGATTAGTACAAACATTGTGACCATTCCACCATAACTAGTTATAAGAAAATTACATAGATGCAAAATAAACTTGGCAAATTTTAGAATTATCAACTTCAGCCTTGATTACAAAGCTGCACTTTGATTATTTTCTTCATACTCGACTCGTGTTTTCACCAGTACTGTCTGAGAGTATTTCAAACTGCACATATACAGCTATGTATACTACCTCCAAAATATTCAAGAAATTACAATTTCACCTTTGGCAGAAAAGGGACTGAAGTACAGAAATATGTGCTTGCACAAGGACCTTATGTATGAAGCAGGATCATGCTGCAGCTACCATTTCACTCCATCCCACAGTCAGATTCCTAACTGCAGAAAACAAACTGTAAAGGCAACACAAACAGAAACAGCAAGGCTGTGCACTGAAGCTGACAGCTGGACACACGGGACCATAGAAAGAATTGTAACTTGCTAATTTTTCATTGGTTATTGTATGGCTTCTTGCATGCCACAGCACAACTAAATGTGTTTTGAACAACCTTGTATTGACAAGGCTCCTTTTTCTCTCTGCAAACCTCACCTTTTTGCCTGTGCACTTCAACTTCAGCAAACAGAAACAGGTCCAAATATAGGGAAGAGAATCAAGTGTCAAAACAACACAATGTTGTCCAATACATGTATATATTCTGTACAAAGTGAGTGGAGTTAACGAAAATAGTTTGGAAATAAACAACTCATTTCTAAAGCCTTAATTGTCTGGAGGTCAGAACACTCTGGGAAGTGCAAACTGAATCCCCTAAAAATAGAGGAATTACAGACAGTTCTCCAGTGTTCCAGATGAGAGCTCTTTGTGTGTCTCAGAAGGGAAAGAACAAGAGCACTATATCTCATTCAAATCCTCCAACTTGGAGTGGGGAAACAGAGTGTACAAACTTGTTTTCAATATTTTGCCTCCTTCTTGAAACTAAGTGCTTCTCTGTGCATACTGCAGAAATTATTCAGAGGGTGAAGGAAGACCAAAATATTGAGTAAAACACTGAAGCCCCAAAGAAAAACAAAAGCTTAGGTGCCTTATACTCAACATTTTCTACTAAGAATGTAAGAAATTATTTCACACTACAGTTTTTTATGTAATTTTAAGCTGTCAGTGATATCATAAAATAAATACCATACCTCTTCAAGTGGTAGAAGCCATAGTCATGCTCTGTAAGGAACATCATTGTTCTGATGCATGTCAGCAGACAACTGTAACTGCTGTCAGAATTCGTTAATGTTTCCATCAGACAGTCACAAATTAAGGGCATCAGCTCTTTGTTTGGTAAGGAGTTGGAAAGCTGCTCTAATTCAGACACAGAGCCTTCTGATGAACTTGGTAAAATAAGTGCAATATCCTAAAAGAATGATTATTACACATATAGTAAAAATGCATTCTGTATGCCTGCAGTAAATATAAACCACACATGAAATCAGAAGCACTGGGTTCTTTCACCATCCCTTTATCATCTTATTCCAGTATTTCAGCTATTACTGACAGGCAAAATACTAATCTAGAGTATCCTTTTTGTTCAGTTCTGTTAAGGGTTACAGAACATTATTTATTTCTAAAACATAAAAGCTTCAAAGTCTGAAACATTGTAGCAGAACTAAATTTAAAGCCAGCCAAATAGTCATTGGGTAACATACACAGTTTCCTGCTTAGGCATTCAATGTGTCCCTCAATCCCAAAACACTGGTCAAAGAGCCTGAAGTTCCCTGGCTGGTTCAGCCTGGAGAAGAGAAGGCTGAGGGGTGACAGCAATCTACAGGTGCCTCAGGGGGAGCAGCAGGGGCAGGTGCCTCCTCCCTCTGGTGACCCGTGACAGGACACAGGGAAATGGAATGAAGCTGCGCCAAGGGATGCTCAGGTTGGACATCAAGAACAGGCTCTTCACTGACAGGTGGTCAGCCACAGGATCCTCAGGGAAGTGATGAGGCACCAAGCCTGCCAGAATTCAGAGAGCATCTGGATGACGCTCTTAGTCACAGTTTAGTTTTAGATATTCCTGTGAAGGGCAGGGAGTTGGACTTGATGTTTATGGGTCCTTTCCAATTTGAGATACTCTTTGATTCTGTAAAAATTAAGAGGCTGCAGATACAACCTAAGAAGTTTAGGCCTGTCACTTCCATATTTTACATAATACAAGACTGATTTTCCCAACGAGTCTGTATGGACAGAGAGATCTTGTTTATATGTAAATGGCTGATTATCTCTCCCAACAAACAACATCCAAATGTCTTTTGTGTAACTGGGTAAGCACTAGATCAAATAAATACATGCACTAGTGAGACAAATAATGACATGTAAATCTGTGCACACATTACTGAGAAACTACAGGGCCAGTCTATGAATCAATTTTCAACTAACATTTCTCACCTTGCTCTAGTAGCTTCTGCCTTTTTTTTAATGGAGGTGTTTTACAGTACCAGCATAGCATATGTATCTTTATATTTGGAATACATTTTCAAGAGGTTTCAGGTAGTCCACTAAGAGATACATGTTTATTTAATTAGGTAAGAAGTGAACAGTCACAACTCAAGTTTTGTCAGTGGCCCACATGGAGAAATGGCATCCCTCTCTCAACTGAAGGGACAGGAAATCTTTGTGCCATTCAGTTTCTGGTCTCTAATGAGCTACCAGAACAGTGCACATAATGCAGAAGACATATCATAAAATGGCAAGTATTTACAATCAAGAACAAGAAGGCAGCATGTCTGCCAAAGTAGCCAACCATGCACACTTTTTCTTTTTGTGTCCTAACAATGTCTTTTTTTTTTAATTTTGGAAAAAAAAGGGATAGTTAAGAAAGAAAACCTCATTTAATTTGTCTCCCAGAATAATCAACACATATTATGCATTAAATATAGCAAATACCTGATCACAGAGTGACTGCAAAAGGGAAGTTACATATTCAACACACTGCTGATGAGTGACATTGTCCCCAGCTGATCGCATCAAAGCCAAGAGCTCCTGGAAAACCTCCGCATACTTTTCATCTCCTTTAGTAGTTCCACTGATAAGATGCAAAATAGCCAATTTACATGCTTTATGTGAAGCCAGGGCATCCAACAAAGCGAGCAGCCGAGTGGTCTGTCCAGAGTACTGTTTCTCTTTATCTTCTGTGTTGCTGAAAGGGTATCAGTGCACTGTGAAAAAGCTGTTTTAAAGTGATCTAAGAAACTATAAAAACAACCAGCACAGGAGTCATATAATTCTGCATTTTCACCTAAAAATTCACCTAGTCTGCATACTTAAGCTTACAGTTCCATTGACTTTTTCAAAACTGCTCAACTTTCATGGAAGAACTTCTGGTCACATCATAAATTAATTAATCTACTATGCACAGGGCATCTAATTGAGTAAGACAAGTGTGTTTTTATGTAAACAGTATCTAAGTGGATAATTATGCTTTTAAAGAGCAGTCATTGTTTCAAACCCCTATGAATCTGTATCCTTCAATTTCCTCCAGTTTACAAACATCTACACACAGATGTAATCCTAGAATAGCAAACTTTACTGGCCTACTTTTCTTATTTATGTCATACAGATCCTTAAAAGCACTTCATAGGCAAGATGAGGCTTTGCAAGACCAGCCTGAAGAAAAGCTTCCTAAAATATTACCATAAGCATACAACATGAAAACTGTCTACATCAAAACTTAAAGGCATGAGTTCTCTAGCAACTTTAAACATTATCAGGACACAGCATATAGCACTGGACTGAGAATTCATTCAGCCCACAATGAATAATATATCCAAAAGTATTTTCCTCCTGCTAAATCTACTACACAGAAGCAAGGTGAATTTGACAGTTCTTTAAACAAAGTTTTGCAACAGAAAACAAAAATACCTCTGCAGGTCTTCTACAATCAGATCCAACACCGTCCTCATGATGAGGAGAGCAGTAGGTGAGGCCAAGTCACACAGCTGCACACAAATGCGCCTCAGCATGTGCTGAATGGGCTGGCACGATGAACCGGAGAAAGATCGAACGATCTCCTGTATCAGCTTGGCCTGCACATGCAGGTGCATACTCCACAGCTTCCTGGTGTTGAGGGCCACTGCAATATCATGGGCTTCAATTACCTGCAGCAACAGAAGGGCAGGAGGGATTTTCCTGTCAATTTTTATGGTAAAGCACACAGATGAAGTACGAGTAGTGACCTCATTAAATATATGGAATGGCATTTTCATTGTCACCACAAGACAGGGCATGAGCCTGCAAAGTAGGTATTCCTTCAGGGGCATGGATTGGCACACACCTCTTATGCTTACTTATTAAAGATCAAAAATTCAAGATGCATGACAAAAGAAAGAAAATCCTTAATATACGAAGTTCAGCATTCAGAGGTAAATTAAAAGCTTCAGAGACAGTCACTTAAGTAACAGAACAGGAGTCTAGATAACCTCACACAGGACAAAAGAATAACTTTTAGCTTTAGTATGACTGCTAACTTAAGAAAAATGCTCCAAATAATACCAATTTTGTTTCTGCTGAAAAAACTACAAAGAATCTGTATGAGTACAAATGCTTTACAACAACTTTAATTCATCCTTTGAAGTATCTGTTCTTTCCATCACTTCAAAAATGGTCAAAGGGTTACATATAAATAATAAAAAATTCCTTAAAAACTAAATACATCTAAATTATACCTGAGTAGTCTGCATGGGCAGTGGAAGAGGCAACAACTCTGAAAGCAGTATAAGTCCAGAGAAAAAGCCTTCAGGAATTCTCAAAATTGAAGAGAGAACTTCCTTCAGCATTAAAGACCAAGTATTGTTCGCCAGAGTTTCCTCAGAAATGGTAAGTTTTTCATTAACACCTTGTGTAAAAGTCAGTAAGATATCAACAATGTCATTCTGGATTTTTTGCTCGTCGCTATCTAAGCGGCCTGAGAGAGGAATAGAGCAGAGGAGCATGTGCAGAGAAACAAGTGCTGCAGGAACACGCATGTCCTTGAATTCAAAGGATCCACCCCTCAGGAGCTCTGTCAGCATTGTCTTAAGGAGAGTAAGAGTGCAGCGGGCCATAGAAATAGTAGTGACTCTGTGCAGGGTGGTGCCCATGTTGACGTGGAGTCGCCAAGGCTGAATGAGGATGCTGTTCAGCTTCTGTAACACCCGGATGAAGGTGTCCATTCCCTCGGAAGAGAAGAGCTGAATCACTGCAAGATTCCATTTAAGGTCTTTCTGTTGACCTGTATAGAAAAGAAATAACATTTCTGTATTTCTGATTTCTCCTGGGCACTCAGAGTTACACTTCAGCCAGGTTTAAGCAGAAGACTCAGAAAATTAAGCTTTGTACTTCAACGTGTACAAATACATCAGGCATACCTTCTACCAGAGGCGGTGGACATGCAATATGACAAAGAACACGAAGTGCAGTGGGAAGACCAACTCCATCTGAGGTCATCAAACTGTCAATATTCTTTCAGGGGAAAAAGAAAAAAGGAATGAGCCTGCATTACAAGGAAGGACTTCATGAGTATACTGCTCACTTAGTATTCAAATTCTGCACTTAGTTACTGTAAGTATGTCACAAAAATTAAGTTAAATTATTTCACCTTTTGGTAAGCAATCATAAATAAGGCAGAAACAAAACAAAAAAAAAGAGCATCAACATTTGCATTGTGATTTACAGGCAGCTAAAAGATTTAAATATTTAGATCTTTGCATCATCTGTATTTACTTTAGATTTTTTTCAATAAATATAACAATGCAAGACCCAGCCCAGATCATAAGCTTTAATAGAAACATCTCTGTTGGATAATAGTATGTATTTTCAAATATCATGTTAGCATATATCTGAGACAAAATACCGGACTACAAAAGGTCTACGCTTATAGAACATAAATAAAAGATAGCATCTACCTATATATTACTGACCTGTTTGATATATTCAATAAGATTTGGAATACAATTTATTTCAAATCTAAGACTTTTCAAAGGTTCAAGCCACTTGCTGAGCTCTGGGAAAAAAAAATACTTAAGTCAGTGAATTTATGATCATAAACCCTTTTTCAATCAAAATGTACTTAATTTACACAATAGTACTAAAGCCAAGTGTGAAATTTGTGGGTTACATAGTGCAGCTATAGTGCATAGCAGCCAGCTGAAAAGCATCAACAAAAATAAAACTTCAGGACAAGCAATACATGTTATACACACAAAATTTGGCTTAAGTCAATCTGAAGACAATTAATTTTCATGTCATTATCTGCATTATTATTAAACATTTTTTAGAAAAGACACTAAGGGGCACTGTCAGCTAAAGAAAAGAACCAAAACACATTCACCTTAATGTACAGAACAGGTTATTACAAACTGAGTACAAAACTTCTATTAAGTGTCCAAACAGAACCAATCCCTGCCCTGCACTCCACTCACATTAGAAGTCCTTACAGATTATCAGTCTCTCTCTTAGTCTAGAATAACCTGAAAGTCCCATGTTCCTGGGATAAGAGATCTAAAGGTTTAAAAAACATTGCTCCTGAAAATATTTATATAAGACTATGAAGATCAAGTGGATATGAATTGATGACTCAAGAAGACTGATTTCATTATTTGGTTTAATAAACTAGCCCTGCTTCTCATGAAGCAGTCTGATGATCCGGTGAGGAACAAAAATAACAGCATGACAGAGGAGAGATTTAAACTAAAACTTTGAAGAATTCTGACTTCTTTCAGTGCATTTAAGTTTTGGAAGAAGCTATTGGTATGTCTACATGAGTCAGTTAATTAGTGCAAAGCACAATTTTGGACATCAGAGTTTCAATGTTCAGGTATCAGAATAGTTCCCAGCAGGATTTTTCTGAGCGTCCCAGGCCTGATCGGTAACTCAACACAAACTGGGAAGACACCAAAACACAGCTTGGACATCAAAAGATATTGTAACAAGGTAACATGGACTATGCTGACCTAGGTGCCTTAAAACAGTGCCAGAGTTATTTATTAGTAAAGATCCTGTCAGACGACATCACTGTCCTGGCTCCAGCTCAGATAGATAGAGCTTGTTTTCCTCCTAGTAGCTGGTTCAGTGCTGTGGTTTGGATTCAGCATGAGAACAACATTCCTAACACACTGATGGTTTGGTTGTTGCTAAACAGTGCTCACCCTAAGCCAAGGACTTTCCAGTGTCCCTTGCTCCATGAATGAGGAGCTGCACAAGAAGCTGGGAGGGAGCACAGCCAGGAGAACAGATCCACACTGTCCAAAGGGATATTCCATACCACAGGATGTCATGTTCAGTATGAAAACTGGGAAAGTTGCCTGGAAGGGGCTGATCACTGCTTGGGGAGGGGCTGGGCATTGATCACCAGGTCAGCAATAGCAGTGCATCACTTGCTTTCTTGGGTTTTGTCTCTTCTCTCCTTTTTATTACAATTATTGTTGTTATCATTAGTATTATTAGTGCTATTATGTTACCTTTTTTTCAATTATTTAACTTCTTATCTCAATCCATGATTTTTACTTGTTTTTCCCTGATTCTCCTCTTCATCCCACTGAGGGTGGGTCAGAGAGTGAGCAACAGTGGTGTGGTACTTAGTGTCCAGTGGGGGTTAAACCACAACAATAGTGACAGTAAACAAAAATAAGACTCAGCTCACTGACTAGTTAGTCCACTTTTACAGAAATTTGTTCTCCTATTATCAACACACTTTGAATAATTTCAAACTTCCTATAATTATGCAAAGTTCATGGTAGCTATTTTACTTGAAAAATAAATTAAATATAAATAATTTCCCATTTAACTCTCATTAACAGAAAAAAAATACATAATCTCAGTAACTCAACTAATCAAATGCAACTGGAAAAGTAATTTCACTATCCAAGCCAGACAACTGTGAAGCACCAATTATTCGCATAAAAAAGATTTCTTCTATATATTTAAACAATTCAGTTGATAATTACACATACTGTACCTTGCAACTTGGTGTTATTTTCATCTGCTTTACAAAGCTTCAGCAAAGGTGCTGAGTGCTGTTCCAGCATTTGGACATCACTGGAAGATTGTACCACCAGCAAAACAAGGATGCAGGCATAATTATAAGCAACTGACTTCTTAGACTTTGAGTCTCTGAAACAATAAGGATTTTCTTTAGATCTCAGCTAATACAAATAGGTATCTGTTCGATTTTCATTATTTGACCCCTAAAAATCTACCTACAGAACTTTTACCTTCAACAAGGATTTCCCCATGTAATAATCAATGAAAGAAACCCAAGCAATTTCCTCCTATGCTTTTTGGTAAGTGAACACTTTCTGCCACAATATACACTTTCATATTCATTTTAGCATCAATAAACCCTGAGATCCAGTCAAGTGGCATGCAAATATTTTTATGTAGCTTCATCTGTTTCATAAATCATTTTAAAATCACTGCTACCTAAAGCAGTACAACTGCCTGTCCAGAGAAAACAATGACTGTATTTACCATCTACAAGAACCTGAAGAATTGAGAGAGTCCCACCCCAGAGTAGTGTGCAGTACTCTCTGTACACAGTAAAACCTTTTGCTTGCTTCACAGGAAACATTTTATGCTTGAATGAAAACTGCCTACTTACTGATTTTTTCACATAACCAGAAGTTTGCTCTACATATACTACAAGAACTTTGTTGATGACCTACACAGATTTGGGGTATTAAGTACCTGATTACAAATTTCAGGCTTGATTTTGTATTGCATGCTTCTACTTAAAAGTTGTTTCAGTTTTAAATAAAAACATCAGGCGCTAAAAGAAAATTATTTTAGATTTACTGGATTATTTATAAAAATAGATACTATAAAAATGAAAAAAACTAAAGGAAATAAACAAATGCATACATTACCCTAAAGCCTCTTTGGAATAGTACTCCATTAAAGTAATAAGACTTTGGAGATTTTTTTCCAAACTGAATACATGAGCTACAGCAGATCGTCCTACAGGGTTAAAGGTGATCAAGTAGAGGTTGTGAAGTGTTCCCAGCAAATCTGAGTGGTCAGTCTCCTCACTAGCTGTGCACCGCTGGAAGTGGCAGAACAATTCCGAAATGCACTGTAATGTCTGCGTTGAGTGCAGGAGCCACAGGGCAAAAGCATCCTCGTTGGCACCATCTGACTGCAGACCTTCCTCCTGATCTGCATCAGAAAACTGACAAAGTGCTCTAACCAACAAGTTGGTTGCCTCATGCTCAGAAATAAAGAAAAGAAGACCCTTCTGTGACTGTGCCAGGAAACGCAAAATATCTCGGATAGCCTGAAGCACACCTGGGTGTGCACCTGTCACTGGGAGAGACAGCAGCAGAGTAATGCATTCCAAGAAATGGTGACTATGAAGGTATCTGAAAAAAAAAAACAAAACAAAGACCAGGAAAATAATCAAATATTTGTCAACACTGCACAATATATATAAAAATATATATAAATACATAAAATATTTATATAAATAATATAATATATAAAACTATATACCTCCTAGCTTCAGTACTTATTGCTCTGTGGACTACAAGAAATAAGAGCTTATTATGAAGTAGTATGAAGTAGTAGAACTTAATAGAATTAAAACATTACAAAACTTAACTGCTATACTATTTACAAGAAATAAGTCCTAAAATTCTGATCTCCATAAAAAAACCAAACAAAAAAAAAAACCCTCAACCATATCTACACACAAAACAGGACACTATATTAAATTTGCTGCATCTGAATCATCATCAATGCCAGATTCAATGTTTTAATTCTGCTAGGAAACCAGTCATTACTCCATATCTAGCAGGCAATGTTTGAAGCTTTGCATGTAGATGTCTATATGCAGCCATGACCTACACCACTGCTACCAAAGAAATCTGTCAGCATTTAGAGAAATACTTTCTAGACAGAAACTTGCTAACAGAGTAAGAACCCATGGGATGGTTTAACTGGCTGAAGGCAGGCAGGCCTCAGCTCCTCTGCCTGTGCTGTGAAACACTGAGCTACACTCACACAGCTGCATGACCTCTTCATGAATCTGAGGCTGGTTTGTATCTTGCCACCTTGACATGCAGACTGAGGAATTCCACACCTATTTTATTCATACATATAGACATATTCCAAG
Organism: Bombycilla garrulus; assembly: GCA_013400315.1. Classification (NCBI taxonomy): domain Eukaryota; kingdom Metazoa; phylum Chordata; class Aves; order Passeriformes; family Bombycillidae; genus Bombycilla; species Bombycilla garrulus. The sequence continues at coordinate 1,236,621 of VXBU01018949.1, read as the reverse complement.
GTGTCAAATGAAACACTCCAGATTTCCAACCATTTTCAAACTGGACAGCACCTATGAATGCAACTGAAGGGCGAGCACATTACCAGTAATAAGATGTTTGGCTAGGTGCATTCTAGGTTGATTGAAAGCCAACAAAATAACAGGTACATTAACTTATCAAACTCTCTCAGACCTTATATGCACAATCCAGAATCTTCCAATAAAAAATTAAGTGAAATATCTAGCGAAGTGTTATTCAAAAAAGCCACCCTATATCTCTATCAAGCTGGAGGAAATACACTCTAGAAACTGAATTTGCAGCTGCCATACCTAAACAGGACAGGGTAAGGATCATCTCTTTCTGAAGGGCCTGTAATGCGTGCCATGGTTGGGAAAGATTTCACAGGTGGCTGAATCATTGTATGAGGAGCAGTTTCCATCAAATGGAAGATCTCTTCAAGAAGACTAACAAGTTTTTCCATCTCTCCTTCGCTTATATTAGAAGATTCCAAAAGATGATCCATGTCCATAGGAGCCTCCACATCATTTTCATATTCTTGGTTGGTTCTTTCAAGTCCTGCCAAGTCCTGGTCCTGTTCTGGCTCTGTGTGATTAGGAAGAGGAGGAGTGTTCTCTGCTAACTGGTCAACCACCTTTTTAATGTCTGACAGAATCTCATAGAAGTGGCATTTCTGGAGAATTGCAGACCCAGCTGTAACAACTCGCACAGTCTGATCTAACAGTATGAGCTCCAGGAGTTTCTGATAACCACTTTTTTCATGTACATCTGTGCCACCTCTCAGAAACATTTCCATTCCCTCAGTCATACTAATGACACTATCCAAAGCTTTAAAAGCATTAAGTTTAAGGGAGGATGATACATGATCTGCAAACAACAGTTCAAACAACACATTAATAACTCCCGCCTGCAAGAGTGCCGTTATTCCTTGAGTCCCACATTCTGCTAATGAAGATACCAACTTTGTCCCAGCTTTGAGCTGTCGAACATTCAAAGCAATGGGCTGTTTGAGAGCCACCTGAAGGTTTAAAGCTTGCAGGGTCCAGTCTACTAGCTGGGTAATATAGTCTTGCTTTGTGTCTTTCACCAGCAGGTAGCTCAATTCCTTTACTATTAAACCTGGAATTTCTTCTAATGCAGTGACCCACTTTGCACCCCTTTCCTCTTGATATAATTCCAATAGTTCAGTTAACTTAACTGAACCTTCCACTGCCCCTGAATTTTCTTTTTCTGAGTCTTGATCCTTTATTTTAGCAACTTCATTTTCAAATACAGTCTTGTAAGGGCAGCTGAAGTATAAAAGCGGTCCAAGCTCCTTTTCAAAAGGTTCATATGTCACAGGAGGCACAGATGCCAGATCCTCAGGAGTATATTCAATATCAAAGCTTGGATACTTAAATGTTTCACGTTCCAGATCAGCAATTACATCTTCATCACTTGAAATCTGCTCATAGCCATCATCTCCTGAAAAAAGATTAAGTTACCAAATCAGTTCTGAATAAACCAGTTCATAACCACAGAGAATATTTTTCCAAATACAAAGTAGTGATTTATTCTACACAAATATTACTAGCTAGAGAACAATCACACACTAACATAAAAAAAGCCTTCTCTCTGAAGACATGAGTTAATGCCCCATCTGACAGGGGTTTTCTATGTAATAATGGAGTCATTTAAAAGAATGTATAAAGGAAAAAGTTTAACTAGAGTACACATTACTACAACTGTATTGTTCAGTTTTTTTCCTCTGATTGCACCTACCACAAAACTTCTAGCCTGAAATTTTTGCATACACATGGGATCTTTAAGTAATTTTTTTTCTCTAAACACTACAACTTACCATCACCTTCTTCCTCCTCTTCACCCTCTTCTTCATCTTCATCATCTTCCTCCTCCTCCTCTTCTTCCTCATCAGCAATACTCTCTACTGTATGACCATCATCATCATCGTCATCGTCGTCGTCCTCATCCTCTTCCTCCTCAACATCCACGTCATCATCATCCTCTCCTTCTTCTGGCTGATCCTCCTCCACCTCTCCATCATCAGAATACTGGCTTTCTTGATGAATGGAAGTTCGATCGGGAGAAATCGGCTCAAAGTAATCCTCCCTATGGTCCACATCATCTTCCTTTTCCCCAACCACTAAAAACAGATACAGAGTTTCAGAAATCAGAGCACCTTTCTGAAATCCAGAGATATTAAACAGGACTGCCCCTATGAGTGGATGCCCTCTGGCCCCATACATTTGTCCTGACCATGCCCTCCTTGATTACCGAGGGTTCATTCGGCTCCCTGTGTCTGTCTTCCAGCTCAGGGTACCTGGAGAGTAACTGATCTTCCTACTAAAGATTGAGGCAAAGAAGTCATTAACTACCTCAGCCTCAGTTACCAAATCAGTTATGAACAAACCAGTTCATAACTGCACAGAATATCTTCCAAATACAAAGTAGCGAATCATTCTACACAAATATTATTAGCTAGAGAACAATCACACATTAACATAAAGCCTTCTCTTTGAAGACATGAGTTAAAGCCCCATCCGACACGGGTTTTCTATGTAATAATGGAGTCATTTAAAAATGTATAAAGCAAAAAGTTTAACTAGAGTACACATTACTACAACTATATTGTCCAGTTTTCTTCCTGTGATTGCACCTATAATAAAACTTCTAGCTTGAAATTTTTGCATACACATGGGTGGGGATCTTTAAGTAATACAATGTCACCATGTATCCCCCTGCGTCAAATAGAAGAGATTTTCCTTGGTCCTCCTTTTATTTATTTTTTTTTTTTGCTAATGTATTTATAGAAATATTTTATTGCCTGTAATGACAGTATATATGTTTTAGGTTTCTGCATCACATATACTAGAGATGCAAAAAAAGCATCTTGAAAATCTTCACGTGATTTGACTGAACACAATCACTCATTTCAGCAAAACTATGAACATGCAGAGTTCTTGGGTCTTTTAACCAATACAGAGACTGAGTAACTTGGAAATGCTGAAAAATAATGAAGGACAATGGAGACCAGAGCCAAGAGAACACTTATATAAAACATGAGCAGCATGTTCAAAAGTGTATTGGTTAACAGCCAATATTCTCAATCTACTATCTTGAAAAATGATGCAAATGAACTAACCCAAAACTTTCTTTTCCCAAATCCCTTTCCTAAAACTGAATCTGTCCAGCAGAAGTAACAGCAAACAAGAAACTTCACACTGGGCAGGAACACAGAATTCTGCCTCCTCTAAGCAGTGATATGCAGCAAATAAAACACCATCTCTTCTCATTCTACCTGACACTGGCATAGGTTCATCCTCATCATCATCAGGAGGAGGAGGGCCTGGAGGTGTCCTTGGTCCTCTGGGTTGTGGTCTTGGAGGACTGCCATTGAATTGGTCTTCTTTCTCTCCATCAACTATATTTATTGGGGAAATAAAAACTTGCATTTAATGAAACCATGGGAATAAAGGCAGAAAATATTTGGGTTTCAATGCTATTTCTTTATTGCTCAGCTTTTATTTGATCTATATTCTGCATTACATGAGGCAACTTTCTAAAGTCACATTTGATTAAGTAATTTTTGTTGTAAAGAACTACATCTATAAACAAGCTTATTAACACGATTGACTTTTTTAATGTAATAATTGTTTATAACTCACATGAGTAAGTGCCGGTTTTGGTTTTGACACTACTCATATTGTAATTCTATCAATAATATCTGAGTTGCTTTTATAAAAAGTTTACATTTTACTCAGCTGGTTTTTACAGTTTACAACTGTTTTTTACTGCACATAGTATTCAAATTTTGCAGTCTTCCAGTCATACTTTGAACAATAATTCCACTTTTAAATCTGAAACCAAAATTGAAGCAGAAACTTGACCATGGATTCTATTCATGGCTATTGTAAAACCAGTGCTGAGGACTCTTACGTGATGTATTTTACACAAATCAGACAAGCAAAGTTATCTATGACTACAAAACTTTCTTGTTATGATTTTGATACTACTCTAATCACTTTTTTTTAATACTCCAGTCATCAACATTGTAATGAGTTCACACAAGTTAAACTGCATTTTCACTATCCAAAGTAACTGGCAACAGATCAAATCAACCACTCCCATAAAAGCACCAGATGAGACCCTACTTAAAACCATTCAATATAAATCTAAAAGCAAATATCAAACTAAAGATATAAAAAGGAAAATTTAAAGTCACTGTAATCTAAAATGTCGAAGAATTAGGGATTTGTTTTTCAGATGGGATACTGTAACACTGATTTGTAGAATAAAAAAATCTCTGTCTTCTCCCAAGACTCACCATGTTTTGGATTTCTTTTCAATCCAGGCTGTTGCTGGGGAGGTGGAGGCGGAGGGGGTGGTGGAGGAGGTGACTCTCTCTCATGAGTTATTACCCTGTCAACTGAGCCATATATTGCCAAAGTCAGACAGTTGTACCACCCTCTAAGAACCAATCCATCTGTGTTGACCTGTTGGTTTTAAAAAAAATAAAAAATAAAAAAAAGCACTTAAAGACAACTTCAAATCAGTTACTCTAATATCACTGTATCAATATCTGCATAAAAGCCAAAAGAAAAATCCAACATTAAAATACCTCTTTATCTCACATTTTGAGAATTGAGAAAACGATAAACATATCAATCATTGCAACAAATAATCTTTCTCTAAAAGTATTAAATTCCCTGCAGTATAAATACCGACCAGATAAATCCCTAGTCTACTACTGCCTATTAATGAAAAAAAAAACAACAAAAAAAATTCAAAGAGAAAAGAAAAAACCACAGGAACACTCTAAAGTAGAGAGTATCTAAACTACAGATTTTAGGATAAGACTTGAAACAATAAACGCTTTACACAGTACTAACACACCACTGAAACCATATTTCCACCTAAATGACAGACATTTAGGGAAAGAAGAGGTTTAAATACCATTGCATTACCTTTGCATTGGGCCTGAAAATAATTGAAGTGTTTTCATCATATTCAAGGCTGTTAAACAAAAGACACAAAGTCATTCTTCATTAACACAAAGCATGTTTACAGAAATAAAACACAGCAATACTAATCACGCAAGCCAATAAAACAATGAACAAATACATACAAGAGTGAAAAACCACTTCTTTCTACAGAATTCTTTGCATTAATATTTATGGGCTCTGTAAATTTAAAAATAACAGACACTTTGCTTACTTTAAGCACAAATGTCTGTCCTTCCACACAGATGTGAGGAAAATAATAAGAACACAAACTAGCAAAATCCAAACCAAGCCATGAGTCATGGGAGATACAGGATTTTCTATTGTGCATTCTCTGCACTATAAAAGTTTTCAGGAAGAAAAGGTAGCAAATGAAGTCACATACTAATCTTGAAAGAACTTGCCTTCCCAGCCGATCAAAAACAGGGGCACTTGGTTTGCTGACATTGTTGAAAAACAAGTCCAGTTGAAATGAATGGGGGGATGTCTCTCTAGAAACAGAATAAAAGTAAAATTAAATTAGATGAGTTTAAATTAGATGAGTTCCTTATCTGAGTAAGCAGGACTACCAAGGGGAAAAAAAACCACAAAATTATACTGTTCACATAAGACCCCAAAATAATTACAAGCCCAGCAAACACATAAATGCATTTTACATTTTTATGTAGGAAGGTCTATCAAGATAGGAAAGTTCAAGAAAATAATAAGAGGAAGGTTTTCCTGAATCTGATACCTGCTATCTTTCACTTACCCATAAGCCCTGTTGTCAGGCAAACTTGTGTGAGCTCTCACTCCTGGAGGAATGACTCGGACTTCATTGATGTAAACCACGCATGGAAAGCGAACCACATCAATATTGGTACTTTGCTAAAAAACAAAAGAGAAACAAAGTCTAGGAAACGTGAAACACAAACAACAGAATGTACTCATATTCTCTACTAAAGGAACATGCTGCAACCTTAATAATAAAACCCAATTCTGTAAAATGCTAGACACTGATAAACACTGCTACACAGAAAAATAGGGTTTTTAATATAATATCTGCACTTTTCATATATTTAACACTATTTGTTCATAGAAAGTGTTACTGGTTTATTTACTTAACTTACTACCTTTATTTGCAAGAATCTTTTAAACAGTTACAGGTTGTTTTTTCCAGACATAGGGTATGTGTGGTGTAATTCTAAACATTAGCAAATGTCGTATTTCAAATATAATATTAAAAATCATAATTATACTGCAAGTCAGTTTTGCTAGATCTGTACAAAAATTCCATATGATGCTTATTGTTCCAATTTTGCAACACCTGAAAACCTTTAGCAAATACCACTTCTGTTTACCACACAGAAGCAGCAAGTATAAAGAATTCTTACACTCTCAAAAAAGATTAGTTTGAGCAAACTAGGAAGTTATCAAACTTACAGTGACTTTCCACATAGCAGCTACTAAATAATTAATGTTGGATGTCTTCTCTCACTAAATTTGCTGTATTAGACCTTATTACATTTATCCATCATTTTTACTGTATATATGCTCATAAAACAGCACACATACATAACTCTGTGTTCAATTCTAAACATATAAAGACTTTCTTAGCAGAAGCTCAGAATCACATTTCCAATTAGCAAGCTGAATTAGCAGACTTCTAGGAAAGAAAGACTCAAACCACTGATCTGTCTATTAACACAAATAAAAAATGAAAATTAAAAAAACAAGTTGATCTGCAGTCAAAATGTATCTCTTTCACCACAATCAGAAAGTAAATGAAACCAGCAAAAAGACTAAAATTTTTAGGAAGCTAGGAAGCAATGAAACAGACAAAGTGGAGTTTAAAAAGCAATTCTGAAGGTATGGTTTTGGGCATGTGTTACTGTCAACTAAGAAATCTACGCAGATATTTTTTAGCACACAATCCAATCTTGGACTGTGGGCTGATGTGTTAGAAGCTGGGTGGTGGAACCAAAGGAATCCTCCTAGGACAGAGAGCACAGAGGCACAAACAGAAACAGCTTGCACGGAGTGAGGGCTGTGGGAGCTCATCTGTGCCTCTCAAAAAGATCTGAGTCATGCAGCAGACTCAGATTTCTGGAGGAAGAGCTGCTCTGGGGAGCTCCATCCCCAGGAGCACTGCCCAAATAGAGACAAATTCCTCTTTAAATGATACAGGATTATGTCCTGACAGCCACGCATCAGCATCACCAAAACAGCAAGTGAATTCAACCCACCTTTCCTACAAAACATTAAAAAAGACCCTACATCAGAACTGCTCAACAGCAGTTAAACTGCATAGCCAAGCCAAATAAATAATGTCATTCAAAAACACAGCAGTACATTTCAAGAACTGTAAGTTCCAGTGCAACACTCACAATCTACAAAGCAGAAGAATTAACGTAATAAAGAAGGCTTTTAAGAAACAGGTAAAATACCTAAGCTTCAGGTTTGGACAATGCCACTGGTAAGAAAGAAACAGACAGAAAATTATTTTAAACGAACAGGATTAAAAATGTTCAACAAGAGAACAAAGGGTCCTGGAGAGGAGTAAGAGTGGCCACTGCTTGTACTCAGGGGAACAGCACTAGGCAGCATTCCCCGCCAAACACAGCCTTAAATTGTGCAATTAAAAAAAACATTTGGGCCCAGCTGATCCAGCTAGGAGACTCATGAATAACTCTTCAATTGCATTTCACTGCAGCATGAGCTCAGAATACTCCATTTTCTTTCCCTGATGCCTATCCCTGAACACACTCCATGAATCTGGAACGCCTTTCCCATGTTACAGCACACAATCACTTTTCCCCTAACAGTCCCATTCTTCCTCCCTGAACAGCACATCAAGCTCAAACCCAGACAAACCTGCTGCAAGACCAGCAGTTTCAAAGACGCTCAGGATCTCAACAGCCTCAAAGTGGAACATCTGCACGATCTACCACTGCCAAAAAAGCTTGAAATACTCATTTTACGTAAAGCGAATAAATCTAAGGGAATATCGCACAAACACACGAACATCCCTCCTCATCATCAGCTACACAACAGCATCAGGAATCTCACAAGCGCCAAGGCATGGCCCTCTAGTCGATTTCTTCCATTATCCCCTTCTCGAAGCACGTTTAACTTCTTTGTTCTCCGCCCGCCTCTACTCCCCGTCACCTCTAAATCCCCGCTCCTCTCCCACCACCCTCCTCCCCCTGCCAGCAGCACCACGGGCTGCAAAGACAGCAGCTCGAGCAAAGTTTTGTGTCAGGCGAGGGAAGGAGGCGGCAGCCCGCCCTGGACGGCACCTGCCCCGGGGCTGCTCCTGCCCGACGGCCGCCGGGGCCCGCCCCAGCGGGGGCTCCGAACGCCCGGGAGGCCGCGGCGCGAGCGAGGGCGCGCCGGCAGTAACCCAGGAGAAGGGAGAGGAGGAGAAGAGAGGTAAGAGGAGAGGCGGACACAAATCCCATTTTACCTCAGCGCTCTGGTGCTTGAACGTGTCCAGGAACAGCAGCTCGGTGGCAGCGTCCGCCGCCATCTTGGCCGGGCCGCGGGGGACGCGCTTCCGGCGCGCGCGCGAGCGCTTCCGGGCCGCGCGGGGCGGGAGGGGCTGAGGGCGGGAGGGGGCGGCTCCAGTCCCGCCCTCCTCAGAGCCGGGGAGGGGGACTGAGCCCGGGCTGCCGCAGCGTTCACTGAGTCACAGAGTGAATCAGGTTGGGAAAAAACCTCTGAGATAGTCCAGTCGAACCTTTCACCTGCCGCAGCTCGGTGTTGTGAGCAGCGGGGCGGTGCCCCCGCTCTCCACAGACCCCAGTCCCCGCTGGGCGTCACCGCAGTCCGCGCCGAGCCTTTGCCTCCTCTCAGTTTCACAAGCTCAGTGCTGGTTAATTTCAGCCCCGCCTGAGAAATTTCCTTTGCAGCTTTCCCCGTGCTTAAAACAAACTCTTTTCAGGTGAAGAACTTGTCGCTTCTCTCAAGTTCGTGTAGCACAGTCCCTTTCAACCTTTCTTCAGCGCCAGGTGTACATCCATTGGCTTTCTGCAACAGACATCAAGTTGTACAAACACTGCGGACACCACGAAGCCGAAGCCAGCCCGTGGCCAGGAGAATGATATGGAATTAATCTTACGCAAGCGATGTTGGTTACACAAGTTTTCTGTACGAGCTCTATGCCTGACAGCAAAGCTGCACCATGTGCCTTTGATGGAAGCTGTAAAAAGATGTGTTACATCTCTAGGTGGAAGCTTCAACCAAATACCTGCACTTTCCTTAAGGATGATAATTAGCCTTTGCTATCTGCCTCTTGTGTCTGAAACAGCTGCTTATGAAATACACTGGTTTATGTGTATATCAGGACTTCACAAGCCCCTTTTTGTTTCAGTAGCTGAGCTTGCTGCTCTCTCAGCTCTCCAAACTTTCACTTTCACCAAGAGCAGCAGTCCTCTAGGTTGTACTCCACATGAAAATGTTGCATCACTTTAAACAAGGCTGTGGTTTAATATATCCATTTGCAGTGGTGAAACTAGTTCAGGAAGCTCCTGTCCCCACAGCACGTGTTGGGGAGCCGGGCCACAGCATGCAATTCCCCAACCAGTTCTACTGGTACACCTGAAGAGGCGTTTTGTGGCAGTGCAGAGGTACTCATCAACTAGAATTTCTTCTCAGTTCACTGAAAACATGGTTCTGCCCCATGCTATTTGAACAGATAAAGGGAAGTTAAAGTATTTGTAGTTAAATTACAAATCCCTTTAAGGAAATATTTCACGATTTGAAAAACAAGGGGCATCCTTAGCCACACTGGCAGATTTGCCTGCTGTCATTCTTGCCCCAGCATGGATCCCTCTCTCATGGGGAGATGGATTACCAGATCTAAACTCCTGAAGTAAAATACAATATCTTTATGTAGAAAAGAAGAAAAAACCCTTTACGTGTATTTTACTAAAGTAGCACAATGCCTTTTGATACTTGGCACAGCTTGTTTTGATTATGTTTAGGGGCTCTTTGGAGACTTCTGTGGGGCAGTAGCTTTGCAACTGCTCCATACATGGGGATCACCATGTGTGCCACTGTGCCAGAGGAGTGCAGTCCCTATCAGATGATTTCTCTGCTGGGATAGCCTGCAGCAGTTCTGCAACCAGGTCAGCCAGTGAGAGTCGTTTGGGTAACTGGCAGGGGAATTCCAGCCCTGCTTTTTTGTCTGCAGTGACTCCCTTGCTGCTGGTAACAGCCGCAGCTCTGGATGTGAACGGAATCAGCTTTGCAGGATTAAATTTAGACAGCTCTAAATGCAGTGTCATTGACTTCAGCACATGGCTGGGCTTACAGGTTAGATATTTCCTTGCTGCAAGGTAGAACAGCAGTGCTTGAATGTCACACAAGGCTGCATTATATCAATAAGCAATTTAAGTATTTTGGGAGGTATATTTCTCCACTGATGAAAGTGGAGACAACAGAATTTGGTTAGGAACAGCAGTTGTCTTAGAGACATTTAAAAAAACAGTGGTAAACATTATAACACATTCAAAAAAGAATGATACAGCTGATTCTCCAATATCAGTTGTAAGAAGTTGATATTCTGGAAGGAAAATGGGGAAAAGTGATACAGGTGGGATACTTGTCAGAGGCCGAAGGTCTGTGCAGGAAAGGATAACAGTTGCAGGTGGTATTGGGGTGAAGACCCTCCAGAAGAGGAATAGAGCAGGGCAGGAGATGCAGAAGTGACAGAAAAAAATCTGGTCATATTGAGAAGTGCAAAGTCACAGGTTGTTTGTTTGTAAGGAAAGACATCAATGGGTGAAAGAATGAAGCTTCAGAAAAATGGAGGAAATAAATAAGAGGACGCATGAGTCTCTTGCAGTGTTGGGGGCAGGGGAGTGTGAGCTGCTTGGCAAGAAGAATGGTATGAGTTGTTTCAGAACTGTCCTGTTACTCCTTAAAAGGACACGTGCTGGGAAATCACCTGAACTAATATAAAAATGACAGAAAAACGGTTACATTGAGATTAGTAAAAGGGCTGGGTAGAAGACAGCAGGCAGGAAACAAAAGGATTGCGAGAGAGGAGATGAGTACAGCAACAGTGTGCTGGGAGGAGCCCTGAGAGGCCACCTTCCTTCAAAGCACCCCATACCTTCCTGTAGATAACAACACGGATGTCATCTGGAAGGTGACACTTCATGCAAAGACTATGCTTAACCAGTCCCAGAACAACAGAATGGCCAGGGACGAGCAACTGGAATGGGAGTACACAAATGCCAAGAGCCTGGGCAACACAACACAGGAACCTGACCAACTGGTGCATGTCGTCAGACCGGATGCTGCAAACATGCAAGAAAGAGGGTGGAATGGGAACTGTGACTGGAAAACTGGTGTTTTAGGGAATGTATTGGTCAAGAAAGAGAAAAATAAAAGGTAATGGCTCTACAGTAGCAATTAGTGACAAGCAGCTTCATAAACAGATGAATAAATAAAACAAAGGTTAGCAGTAACCCAAAAGACATAATGGGAATGAAAAATACTTTCAGGGTACAGTTTTACCTTTGAAAGGGGTTACTGTACATAATACAGCCTGCTGTAGCAATAATTTCTCATGCTCCTGAATGAACAGAGACATAGGATGAGACAATAAGGTGGAAGAGAGAAGAAAAAAGTGCATAAGCCAGAACATAACAAATCACAAGTAAAGGAACAGGTGCCCATCCAAAAATCATTCTCACAAAGACAAGGGCTACGTCTCAAAAGCCAAGCTGGCACTGAGAAAGAAACTGCCTAGGACAGATGATTAAGTTTCACTGAAAGACAAGCAGCCAGCCAAGCCAGAACTCTCTGTCTGGCATGCTCCACTGTGAAGTAATTTCAGAAACGTTCTGGATTTTTGTACTAAAGTACAAATGTTTTTCTAAGAAGTTGCAGTAAATTAAGACCTGAAAGGGAAACTGCACTAAGAAATCCTATGCCATTGAATCCTTCTGCTACAGGCTAAGCAGAGGTCACAAAACAAACTCCCTGTGTGAGGACCAACCTCACTCTTCAGATGCTGAGTACAGATCACCTGCAGCCACTACTGAGGACAAACAGACCTCCACTTCACAAAAGTTTTACTCAATGTATCAGAAGTCAGAAGACGAATGCATGAAGAAAACCAGGTGCTCCGAACCTCCAACAAATAGGGCACAATTATCTTAGTTGTTTCCTGATACCAGACATGGCAAATTTCAGCTATGGCTTTTAAATACTGGAGGGATCAATTTGACATTTTAATCCCTTAAATTGCAGTCTCTGCTACCAGTTAATGTCAATTTTGAAATCTTGGACCAGAGAGAGTGAAAATTACTCCAGCCATCATGTGTCATGCTGGAATTTGGTGGCAGTCCCCACAAGGAGAATCAGGCTGCACCAAACCACAGGAGGGCAGGAAGAGGACACAGGGCACTATGTGGACAAGTCAGTGGCTGACAGGATCCCCAGCAGTGGTGAAACACATCTGCTCCCTTCCTGCCAAACAAATGTCTATGCGTTAATAAAAGGCGGTGCAAGCTGTGAACCTGCACCAGCATAAGGAATGGTGATGAAGAAACACACAAGACATACCTTCATTGAAATGTCCAGCACACAGCTGAACAACCAGGTGATATGATGGGTGAGCAGCTGGCTCACAGGTCAGGTGCAAAGAGTTATAGTGAATGGGGTGACATCAGGCTGGCAACCTGTCACTAGTGGGGATCCACAAGGCTCCATCCTTGGCCCAGTTGTTTTCAATGTCTTCATTAAAGACTTGGACATGGAACTCAAAGACATAGTAAATAAATTTGCTGACAACACAAAATTGGGAGGAGCTGTCAACTCCTTTGAGGGCAAAGAGGCCCTACAGAGGGATGTTGACAAATTGAGATATGGGCAATCACCAGCTGTATGAAGTTTAACAAAGGTAAGTTCCAGATTCTGCACCTGGGATGGAGCAACCCTGGATGTACAGACAGCCTGGAGAGCAAAGCAGAAAGGACCTGGGGGTTCTGGTCAACGGCAAGTTGAACATGACTCAGCAGTGCCCTGGCAGCCAGGAGAACCAGCCATGTCCTGGGGGTCACAGCATCACAGCCAGGCAAGAGAGGGGATTGTCCTGCTCTGCTCTGCACTGGGGCCTCACCTTGAGTATTGTGTGACATTTTGGTCACCACAATATAAGAAAGATAGAAACCTCTTAGAGAGTGTCCAAAGTGCCATGAGAATGGTGAAAGGCCTTGAGGGGAAACTTTATTAGGAGCAGCTGATAAGAAAGAGGGAGACTGAGGCAAGACCTCATGATTCTCCTCAACAGCCTCACAAGGAGCAAGTACAGATTTCTTCATTCTTGTGACCAGTGACAGAACTTGAGGAAACGGCATGAAGCTGAGTAAAGGAGAGGGTTATGCTGGATATCAAGAAAAGGTTTTTCAGCCAGAGGGTTGCTGGGCACTGGAACAGGCACCCCAGCAAAGTGGTCACTGTACCAAGCCTTCATTAGTTCAAGGAGCATTTGGACAATGCTCTCAGGCACATGGTGTGATTCTTGGGGTGTCCTGCACAGGGCCAGGAGTTGTACTCAATGATCCTGATGGGTTCCCTTGTTGTCTTTTACACAACCTGGAAAGGAAACTCAAGGTAATTTTAGTAAGGAGGCAATATACAGAAGCATATTTAATAAAGGCCTTCTGGGGCAGTTATGGAAAGATATTCACAAAAGCCCACCCCCTCCAGGGGTGAGTACATTTGTATAGGTTTTAGGAAATTAGCATAATTGGAAAAAGCACCAATTAGGAGGACAAATGGTGATGCCATTCCCCACCCAGGTCAAGCACCCTCTCGGGAGGCCTCCCTTCAGCACTAGTTGTACTTTGTCCATGAGAATGTATCTCAAAGAGTTGTTCTCAGCCTTGGTTCCCAGGAAGAAGCAAGAACCAGAACCGCTGGGGCCTTGTACCCCTCGGGCCTTGGAGCTCTGGAATTTGTTTTGTCTTTCTGCTTAGGGAAAGGCCATGGAAAAGTACTGGGAAAACTAGCTACTAATACAATAGATGACAGAGTTACAGATATATGTGTGAAGAATAAAGAAAACATATAAAAGAAAAAGAAAGCAAGATGCAAATGACATCACTCTCTAACTCAGCATATTCCATGATTCCTTGATCTCAGTAAAAATTTCAAGAAGCAGCATCTCAATGAAGTTGGAAATTAACAACTGAGGTTTTAAAGAATCAAGTGTATTACAGGATTTCCCTGCAGAAAGTTAGTGTTGTTTGCCCTGCGTTCTGTGATTTGTCATGAAAAACATTTGCGTTGAAGAATTATGCATTTAAAACGGAGATTTAAAAAAAGATATTTCACGTGAAACAAGAGGGATTGTCACAAAAGGGCCAACATCACCAGCTCATCGAAGGAAGGCTGCGATAGCCAAACCAGCCAGCTGCTAACACATAACTTGACCCGCCGTGCCAGAACCGTACAGAAGCTGCGATGCTGCATGACGACAAGAGGGAAAGGCTTCACCGCCCTGAGCCCCTGGTGTCGCTCGGCAGGAGCGGCTCCCGGGGGCAGCCAGCCCGCACGCCGCCGCAGCGCTCCCTAGCACCACACTCGGCCCCCCACCAAAGCGGGGAACCCGCTGGGGCTGTAAGAGCGGCGTGGCAATCTCCCCAGCCCTTCCGTCCGGGGGACAGAGCTCCCGGAGCAGGGCACACCTGCCCTCTGCGACACGTCCCGGCAGGACCGGGCGATCCCGCCCCGTCTCTGAGGAGTTGCACCATCCCGCTGCAGCGCACCTCGCCGGCGGAAGGCGCAGCCCGGCAGAGTCCGGGCAGCGGTCGGGGCACGCTGAGGCTCCTCAGGGGCCCGGGGCTGCTCCTGCGCCGCCGCACACCCGCACTCCCGGCCCCGCACTCCCGGCTGCCGCCCCCGCCTCGCTGCCACGTCCCCGCCCGACGGGGCCAATGGGCGGCGCCGCCAGGTGTGTGTTACCTGCACCACGTGGGCCGGGGGTGGGCAGGTGGTGCCGCGGCCCCGCGCAGAAAAGCTCGCAGCCATTGCGCCTTTCCTAGGGGTGCAGTTGGTGTGGGAGCGGCTACCACCCACCTCGGGGGAAAGGGGGGGAGCCGTGTACCTCCCCCGCGCCAGGGCCTTGGGGAGCGAGGCTGCAGCTGGGGATTCTGCCGCTTGGGTCTCGCTTGGAAGCGCCTGGGGCAAGGAAAGTTTCCGGCTTCTTCTCTTATCCCGCTTCTTCCTTTCCTCCTTTTTATCCTCTCTGCTGGCCCGGTGGCATCATGACGGCGTCTCCCGATTACCTGGTGATTCTCTTCGTGACCACGGCGGGCACCAACGGGGCAAGGTTGGGCTCAGACGAGCGAGAGCTGCTCCAGCTCCTGTGGAAAGTGGTCGACCTGAGGAGTAAGGAGGTATTTTCACCCGACGGGGGAGCACCCCGACCTGCTGCTCCCCTTGGCGCCTGCCATGCTGGATGCGGGCAGGGCGGTCTCGGCGCTGGGCTGGTACTGGGTGTCCCAGGCTGGAGCAAGCTCTGGTGGAGGGTAGGGGCTGGTGCTGCAGGTGGGGACCTCCAGCCCGGAGAGCTGACTCACCCCCTCCTCTGCTTTCTCTGGAGCTGGGGCACCTGCATGACGTGCTGGTCCGGCCTGACCGCACAGAACTGACGGCTGAGTGCCAGGAGATCACCCAAGTGGATGTGGAGAGCCTGGCACTGGCTCCACCGCTGGAGCAGGCATTGAGACAGGTGACACCCCGCAACTGGCTGCTAAGTGCTGGTCTTCTTTGGGAGCTCCCCCGTGGGGCAGAGGTGGTATTATCATCTGCTTATTCCCACCACCAGAATAGTGGAGCCTGGTACAGAGCACCACAGACATGTATGAGCCAGGAAGCCTACATGTATAGGGCTTTGTGAGCCTCTCTCCCTTGCCTTTTCTTCATTTGCTTTGGGAGAAACTGAACACCTCAAGAGAGGAAGGTTAGGGTTAGCCACTTCCCTCCCATGCTGGCCCCTGAGTGAATCTCAGCTGAGTGTGAGCTCTAATCAGTGCTGGAAGAAGCCAGCTTTAGGTGTCTCCTGTTAAGGCTTGTGCTCATCAGTCCTAGGAAGGTGATGAAGCTTCTAGATTCCCATTGAGAGTAGGGTTGAAAGCCTCTCCTCTTTCTGACATGCTTGAGTGCCCTGCCTCAAAAGTTCTTCTGCCCCAGTACTGTCTCAGCTCTCTGCAATCAGCTTTGTCTCACTGCAATGCTCTTGTAAATCTTGAAAAGTATTTTATTCTGTGATGTGGGCTGTCTGTGTAGCCATATCTCATTAGAATGGGGAAAAAAGGGTGATTTTCTTGTGAAGAGATTTATTATGGAGGTTAGCATGTCCTTAGTTATTAAGAAACAAATCTACAGAAGTGAAGGAGTAGGCTTGTATGGAAAAGAATTCTAGCTCCGTGTTCCTGCTGCCCAGAATTAACATGTTACCTGATGACGCTGCCTAGTGGAGCCCCTCTGATCTCTGTAACATGTATGTCTTTTCTTGTCCCTGCCAACAGTTTAATCAGTCCGTGAGCAATGAGCTGAACATTGGTGTAGGTACTTCTTTCTGTTTCTGTACTGATGGACAGTTGCACATTAGGCAAGTTCTACACCCTGAAGCTTCCAAAAAGGTAGGTAGTAGTTGTAGCTTAAGTTTGACTCTTAATGTGCTGTTTATGATTTCTTGCAAAACAAATCAACTTCTCTCTAGTATGAGGGCACCTCCAGACAGCCATAGCACAAACATTGCTCATGTGTAATGTGCTTACCAGGCTGAAGAGCCTGTCTGTGTGGAAGGCATATACAGTGCCCTGTCCTTATGCTGTCTTGAGATGATTAAGTTAAATCAGAAGGAAGATGCTCTTAAGTGTTTGATAAAGGAGCCATGTGTTGACAGTACATGTAGCTTCTACAGGGTTAACAGGTGGGATTTGGGATTGCTGATAAATTATTAACCATCTTAACCATAAACTGCTTTTTGAAATTTTACATTCATGCCTAGTTATAGCAATTTTCAATCTTTGGGTATTCACTTGACACTCCAAGGGCGGTGCTCATGTTTGTAAAGAGCTGAACAGTAGTTTGAGGCAGGCTATGAGTGATGATTAGTCCTGTAGTCTGGACTTTTCTATAAGTTCAGAGTTGCCAAATCACTAACAGTGTTATGAAGTCCTGCCTGCTTTTCGTTAGTGATAGGGTTGCAGCAATGTGTGAGTCTCTCTGGTTCTGAAATAACTGCCTCAATATTAATAACACCTCATTTTGTGGTTTGGTATGAACATGCATTGCTCTGTAACTGAGCTGTTCTGCTCCTCTCATTGTACCTGACTTCTGTGCCCATCAATTTTCTGCCCCGTCTTTGAAGGGACACTGCTGCAGGTCTGTGCTGTTACAAAAGTGATACTGAATAGGCTTGGTTGTAATACTTGTTTGTGTTTTAAGTATTGGTACCTTTGAAGGCTTAGAAGAGAAACAGTGAGCATTATTCACGGTGAAGGCATAATTCTTATATATGTAACTTGTCTTCTATGACATGTAACATGAGAAAATGTGGAAATAGGTTTTTAAAAGACTTTCTTCTTGGCTAATAAAGTAAAACTTGTTATCCATTTAAATTATGTGGATAAAAGCAGGGACACATCCTACTGTTATTTAAGCTGTTTTCATGTCAGGGATCCTTTTCTGTAACATCACAGGGTCACAGACAGGAATCAAATCTTCATCTTGAATCTTCCATTGCTGTTTTGTTAGGAGTTGTTCATTTGAAATTTGCTCTGTGCTGCCTGTAGATTAAGTAAACCAGATGCTTATGAGACTTGTAATAGTTTTTTGATTAATATCTTAATGCAGGGATTGGAGTGTGTGATCACTAAAATCCAGACAGGCAGAAGTCTCTAGGCTCTTGAGAAGTTATTTATTTCTAAGATATCCATTCTGAAGCCATCTAGCAACTCCTGGTATTCAGAGAATGAATTGGTATCAGCCATTCCAAAAGATCATAAACGAAGTATGGAACTTCATTTCACATCAAGGAAGAAAATAATTTTAAAACTAGAGCAGGAAATGTTGGCCAGCCCATCTACGTTTTCATAAGTCTTTAAAGACTATCATTTGCCTAATACACCTGTCCATATGCTAAGATAAGCTCTAATGTTCTCAAGGCAGAATTTGCTTTAGAGCTTTCTTGGGGCTCCCTAAATGTGCTTTCACATAGGCTGCTATCTGTTATAATGCCAACATACTAACTAGTTGTTAAATCCCAGAAAGGCTTTATGTGTAGTCTAGAAAGGCCTTGCAGGCAGCAAACAGCCCAAAGGAATATGTAGTATTCTGTCTGGGGTGAAAAGATAACTGAAGGAGTAAAGGTTTGTGTTGGTTTCAACAGCTGCCCTTAAGACTTCTCCATGTCTTCTTTCCACTCCCAAAAAAATATTAAAAGCATGTGGTAGATATAGTGGTGGGGCAAGAAGGGTTTAATTTACTTCTAGTGGGCTACGTAACTTGTTTCTGGCTTTGTATGCTGCAGTTAAAGCAGCGACCATGCATAGGCTGACAACCTCTGCACCATGTCAAACTCTTTTGCACGGTCAGATTTTTTACTTGTTGGAAATAAACATTTGGAGTGTGACTATTTTCTGAAAACAGACTTTTCTATAACAAAATACCTGCTGGTCTTGCAATTTTTGCCTAATTCTGTGAACTGCACTGACTACCCTCTGGCTTAATACAGTTAAAATTGCAATCAAGAATTGATGATAAATGTTGCAATAAGGAGGCATTTGCTCTGCTACATGTATGTTGGATTTGAAACTCTATTAATAATGGCAGATATTTATCTGGCAGTGCAAAAGCACATTTCTCTTGTTAAACAATATAAAGAGAAAGCTGTTTAAGCAAAAAAGTTTATGACCCTACTTACCTGGCTAAGAAGAGCTATGTGAATTTCTCAATAGCAAAGACTGTTTGTGTTTCCTATCTATTCTGAAGATGTTGTTAGAAAGTTTGGTATCTAGACACACAGTAGGTTAAACTCACCCTAACTGACAGAGGTTACTTTGTTCCTTTTACAGAATATTTTACTGCCTGAATGCTTCTACTCCTTTTTTGACTTGCGGAAAGAGTTCAAGAAGTGTTGCCCTGGCTCACCTGAAGTTAGCAAACTCGATGTTGCAGCCATGACAGAGTGTATCCTTTTAACAGTGATGGTGTCTGCTGCTGTTACAGTCTTGGCTGAGTTTTAGGACAGAGGTGCATGAGTAATGCTTGCAACACATGTTTAGGGGTGGTATAACTTTAATGAGTGACTCGGAGCTGTACTGAGTTTTCTCACAAAGATAAAGATAAAAGCATATGAGGATGAATGCTTCCATGGAGAAAATCCTGTATTTCTTCTTGACTTCTGCATATTTTCTTTACTATCTTTACAGTTGTCTCTCTTTAAACTTCACAGTTTAGTGTAACCAGCACTTTTTTGGTTTTTTTTAAATTGCTGTTGTGAATTGCAATATTAAAGTTTGGGGGTTGAGTCTCATAGCATCAGTTAGGTTTTTATTTTACATTAGGCAAGAGCATATGTTGGGAGACCACCTTAATTTTCGTGAGAGTAGATGGTTATTCTTGATGTGACCTTGAGCGCATCTCTAACACAGGAATGAACCTAAGGCAGGGATGCTGTTGGAACATGTGGTATTCAGTCTCCTAGAAGGTGCACATGCTATACCTCACAGGGTGAGGCTTGGCTGGCACCAAGATGGAGTCAGTAGTATGTTTCCATTTTCAGTGATAGCGATGTCTAAAATTACTTTCTGACTAGTCTGAAGTGGTCTGTAACCCCATCCTGTCTGGTTCCTTCCTAGTCTGAGCTTGAGAGCTGCAGCTGTGATTTGGCGGTTCCTTCTTCCCTGGCAGTCTCCCCTCTTGCTGCAAGCTTTAGTCCTCATCCCAAAAATATTCTTGGACACAGAGCTACTAAGCTGTTGAAGTAGTGAACACAAGAGTCAGGTATCAAGGAGGAATAATGGAATTTGATATGTTTGTCTTTGTTATTGGCGGTTGATTGTTACTGCTATGGTTTTTAATGACTTCTGCTCTGACTTGCTTATTGTGTCCATGGAGTAGTTGCCATTAAGACATGATGTCTGTGGCTTCAGAATTTTTTGGGCTTTCACTGCAGGACTGTATTGCTTGGGCTTTGTACTTGTTGGGGCATAAATTACACATTTGGGGTGGATTTTTTTGTTTAACTGTTCTACTTGGCTTTGTTATCTGCAAATTAAGATTAAACTGTGCTAGTGAGAGGGCAAAAATTATTTCTCCCCATATTCTGAAGGAAAGCAGTACACTTAGGGCAGGATTCTGAACCTTTATGTAGGAAAAAAGAGAAGAAAGAAATGCTGTGGTGTATAGAAACTGGAAATGGAGACTTCTTAAAGTTATGGTCAAAAACTTAATACATCATTTAGGGAATGCTTTGACATGATCTGGAGAATTTAGAGACAAGGAGCTACTTCAGCTGTTTGAGAGTTGCCCTTGGTTTCTCCTTACGTGAATGTCTGGGGTATGCCTTTGCACTGTGGAAGGAGTTGTGTGGCTGTAGCTGCCAGGAGTGTCACTGGTCAGCTAAGGCATGGTGATGGACTGTATTCCCTGCCTGCTGGGAGAGGGGGGCAGGCCACCCTGTGTTACCTGACTGTCAGGAAGTCCCTAAAGAAGTCAGTGCTACCTGACTAGAGTAATTTTGGCAGTTGCTAATAATATTTTCTCCAAGTTCTTGGAAGCTTAGTCAGTCTATCCAAATGCACTCAGCTTGAGTCTGAGCTCTGGATAAGATATGCTTCTTAAGGTATATAAACCGAAGTTCATTCTGGTCTTACATTTATTTTTGTGGCTTATCTTGTTTTCTAACTGCTGCGGCTCTTATTTGTAAACTTGCTATGTTTATGCAACCTGGCTGAAATCAACTGTCTCTCCCCTAATATTGTGTGAGGATGTGGAGACCAAAAAGGATAAAACAATTTCTGTTTTCCTTTTACTGACAAATATGATAATTTTCTTTCTCCTCACCTTGCTGAATTAATCTCCTCAGTGTCAGAAGCTGTATAGGTTAATTGCACTTGTAGACCATGGACGCGTGTATGATGTTTAGGATAAAAAGATTGTTTAAGCAGGTACTGACTCTAAATATTAGTTCCATAAGTTGTGTGCAGGGTTGTTTTGTTTTTTTTCTTTCATGTATGGGTATGCTGATGGGGGACACAAAAACAAATCAGAAATAAGTGCAGTAGGTTGAAATGAATCTGCAGATGAGGGCATAGTCCGATCAAGTTATTTTTATTCTTGTGAAAAGTGCAGTTTCTTGGCCTCACAGCTAAAGAGTGTATGAATCTTCCATGATTTTTGACACAAAAGTATAATGTGCCAGATATGTTAGCATTTGGTGAGGATAGAAGGTTTTAGTATGAAGCTAAGGTACTGACTAGATACTAAAAAAACCTGCATTTACAGACTGGCAGAAGCAGGATTAGAATGGTTTTGGGCACATCCCTTACAGCTCCATTTATGTGTGTAGCCTGCTCATGATCAGTCAGAGGAAACTTTTATGATCTGAAATAGTTAGGAGAGAGCTGGGATTAATCTACAGTAATTCAAGTTATTAAAGTCTTCAAAAGCTTTCGTTTTAATGGGTCACTTCTGATAAAACAACAAATTACAGGCAAATGGGGAATGTACACCACCGATCCTAGCTGTCAGAGGAGGTAAACTTCCTACTGCACAGTCAATTCCAGATACATATCTCAGTGTTCAGGACATTGGATTGTAGATGCTTGGTTATGTATTTCCTGCAGACAAGGCAAGCACAATCTTGTAAAATAGCATACAGATAATAGACTGAATAACTGGCTGGGTTATTGTCCCCTTAGAAAGTACTTTGTGGACTTACTCTCTCAGGAGGCTACTTGAAATTTGTGTACAGCAATGAAACCATGCCAAACTCACGAACTCAGGTGAAAGCTTTACAAATCTTTACTCCCAGCCGCTGCAAGAAGTTATGCATTTCACAACAAACAGCTACTCATTTCCTTTAGATAAAGGTAAAGCAATGTTTAAAGTGCTATGAAATTCAAAAGACCAAGGCAGAACTGAGACTAGTTGTAATTATCTGACTGCTACTGCTGCCTAACTGATGGTGTCAAAACTGTTCTTGTGTATGAGACAGTTTTCTGGCAGACTTTGTCAGAATTGTGTAAGTGTAATGACAGCAGGACAATTATGAGAAATTCTGAGTAACAAAACTGAGGGAAGTGATCATGTTCCAGCAGAGAAAAGAACTTGGGTCTGATGACATTTTTTTAAATGTGGAAGCATACAAAAGGAGCAGGGTTGTTCTTGCACCCTCTGTACCTCCCATACTTGCTACACTTCTTGATTTGCAAAGCTTGCTGAGCCAGTTTTCACCCTGTGAGTGCCTTCAGGGTGGAGTGAATAAAGCTTGCATGACTATTCCTATTAGGTTTGCAGAAGACTCATCCTTTGCCTCGAGATTGGGTGTGCAGAAGCCATTAAATGGCAAATAGCTCTGGCTTCCTCCAGTACTTGATTTGCTCCACTCATTTCTGAACTGGATGTGTGAGGGTGATGACATACTAGGAGTATCTGCCAGTGCTGACAGTAGAAACTCAGGGGCACTCCAGAACAGCTTGTTTAATGTGTTGGATATTGTAGTACTGAAATCTGGTTTATTGGTGTTTTATCGTTGTTCTGTTTTAGTGGTTTTACCTGGATGTCTTGGAAACAATAACGTGGAGCACAATTATAACCCAGAGTGCTTAAGTCCAGCAATAAAAAGCCCATAACTGGGTGTCAGCTGAGAATCTTGGATATTGCTATTTGTATTTCCTCTGATAGTACTCAGGAACTGCCTAATGTTATATTACCTTTATGCAAAGTATTATGTAGAAAGATGTAATCTTCAGTCTAAAGGGACTTAAATAAGAAACAGAACAGAGGGGAAAGGAGCAGTGCAGAGCACAATTGCAATGCTGTTTCATGTCATCTCAGGTTAAGTTAGTTGCTCAATGAGAAAGGAATGAAGAGACAGTAGGAAAGAATAAAGTCTTGGAGGACACTGGCAGTGTGTGAAGCTGTGGTGATGCATCTGAGGAAATGATTTAGAAATTTCTTCCATGTTAGAGATGGCACCCTAATATAGAATATGCCTTTCCTTCCTGCTCCCTTTAATTTGCTGGTGTTACAGGAGGTGGTACCACAGCTGCACACCAAGATTAAGTATTTCCTTCTTTCCCATCCTGTCTTATTTTGGACTGTCTTTTGCTTGTTTCTTCATTAAGAATATACATGTGGATGCTGCTGCATATATTAGCTCTGGACAGCAATGTCTGGTTTCTAACACTTTTTAAGTGTGAACTTGGATTATCCCCTGTTATTGTCTTTCTCCAATTGCCCAGGAGAAGCATCCTTTAAATATAAATGTACAGAGACATGTGTGGTCTCCTTCACTGAATAAGGGATGAAGTTTACAGACTACTTAATATTTTTTCCCAAGTACCATAATTTCTAGTGCCTCTGTCCATAGTTGTCTACCTCTGTGATCTTGTTCATTAGAATACAGATTTTCACTTAGTATGCTCTTTAAACATGCAGAAAACTATATGAATTTTCTTTTCCAATCTTGCCTTAAAGCTGTGCTTCTACCTAATCAGAGGTGAAGGTGTGAGGTTATGCCTGCAATAATTTGATGACTTTGTTCGTCCCCTCCACTGTGTTTATATTTCTCTAGAGTTTGGCACAACTGACTCTCTGTGTCTGAGAACTGGGGTACCAGCTTCTGTTGGCACTAGAGCATTTTCAGGAATTACTTCTCCTGTGGATCATTGTCTTCAGAAAACAGTTTCACTAAACAAAGTTGTGGTGGGGTGGAGTTCTTGTTTGTTTTCCTTATGTGATGGCCTCTCTTCAAATTCCCACCCCTTTCACACCACTGCATTCCCCTCTCTGAGTGCTGATCACTTGTAGGGATCTTTGGCTCAGCACGAAGGAAATATTGAAATGTCTTCAGTTCTGACAGCACAGTCTAATAGCCAAGCACATGTGTATGCATGTCCCCTGCTGGAATAGCTATTGAAACTCCTGCCTACTTTCTCTTGACTTTTGACAGAGGAAACACATTTCCAGAATCTTCATAAAACTTGGTCAGGCAAGACCAGGGGTCCAACATCTGCATCATCAGCAGCTTCTGGTTCCCTGTATGAGCAGTGGAGGCTGTGCACAAGCCCAGTGTGGAGCTGCTGGGTGCCAGAGGGGGAGCAGTGTCAGGAAAGGGAGGAGAAGCACTACTCTGCTCTGACACACAAGGTGCCCAGGAACATCTGTGTGGTGCTGCTTGGGCACCCTCTCTGACTGTTTGTGGGGTTATTTTTCTTTCCAACCCCAATTTCTGAGGGGCAGAGGAGAAGGTAAGCTTGAGTTTCTTGAAAGCTGAAGAAAAGAGGCTGAGATGAAGAAATTTCATTGTCATAAATAGTTGTAGTCTTTTAAGCGACACTTTGGAGTTGCTTGGGATTTTTGGCTTGGTTTTTAAAAAAACTGTTTAATCTTTGCAGTACTTTACCCCAAAGAAGGTACTGGGAGGTGGAGGGTAAAGCCAATGACTAGCAAACTATTTATAGTCAAGCAGTTGGAGGGAAGACATCACTGGTCTAAGTATTCTGGTTTTTAAACTAAGATAATTCACTTGAACTTGAAATATTCTTTTAAGACTAAGCATCATCCTCTCACATTCCATACTCCAATGCTCACTTAAAACCAAGAAAGCTTCAAAATCAAATTAGCCTGAAGTGTGTTTTGTTGGCACAGCAGCTTTCCTTTCCTTGCTGGGGAAGAGGAATGCATTCATTCAGTTCAAGTTGTTTTTCATCTTGCAACAAGACAGCTGTTAAACTTTTTTAGAAATCTCTGTTGTAGAACTGACTTGCAGTCATCCTATGAATAATAGGGAAGACTTTCTCGCAGAAAAATTTGTGCTGGTTTACTTGTTGATGAGATGATACAATGAAACTGGTATGAGGTGGTTGTTTCTAATAGAAACAGTTCTGCTCCCTGCAGTTCAGGTAGGCATCTGGCAACTCAAATGATGCTCAGCTCTGGGTGCAGAAAGCAGGTTTCCTCTTAAAAGAAGAAAGCTATCTTGGACAATGAAGCAACCCTTGAACATCATAATGCAGGCTCTGGAGCATTTAAAATGTGTTTAATGTAGTCTGGGGACCATGTGGGCAAATAATTGGTGCACTTAGCTGTTTTCAATGTGCTGCATTACTCTACCTCCAAGTCAGGATGGGTCTTGTTTAAGAAACTCTCCTTTTTGCTCTGAAGAGTTAATGGAAACTGGTAAGGCAAGTAAAAGGTGCAATTCTTATTCCCAGATTTCTTTTTTTTTTTTTTCCTGTTCTTGATCATATTTTTTATCCTTCAGTCCTCAAGTCAGTGAAAAAAATCTTTTTAAAAATTTCCTTCATAAATAATGGAGTAGAATTCCACCTGTAGCCTGATGTTGGAGAGGGGCAAATATGATGGAAAGCAGGAGATACCATAGTAAACTGTTTACACTTGTCTGAAAAAAGATGGTATATGCAACTTAAATCAGCCTCCCTTTATGAAATGGGGGGGGCGGGGGGTGGTGGTGGCCTTTCTGTGGCCTTCCTAGGACAGGGTGCTTCCTGGTCTCTATTGCAGTCATTTCCAAAATCCTTCACACTGAAGCTATGGGTTGTGGGACTCTGTTTTGCCTCTTGACAAAATACAACTGGTGGACTTTAACCAGACTCTCAAAGTGCTTGTGTGCAACAGCACAAAACTTGGGTTATAACATCTAATAGGCAAGGTTTAGACAAGGTGTAATTTATGCATTTTGTTGAAGTGGTAAGATACTTACTCTGCTTTGGGGTTTACTTGGTCAAAAAGCATGTTATATATCCCTCTGTTTCTGGAGCTTTTAGTTGATTGTTTGTTTTGGTTTTTTTCCTGCCCCGAATCTTCCCCTCAGAATTAAAGGGGATGTTAATAAAAGATGACAGGACTCCAGTCTCTTCCACGTCCAGAGGTGTATCTGTAAAACATGCATATTTCATGGCCATATTAAATACATGTCCTTATTAAGTGGTCTCATGTCCCCAGACACTTGAGTGACCTCACATTCCTGCAGGTGGCAGTAACTAGATGCCAAGACAGAGTGGTTAATGTATCCAAGCAGGAAGATGGATTAAATCTTCCCCTGAGAAACAACATACAAGGACAACATCAAAGTGTCCTGCTCTAGCAGGAAACCAATTAGAAATCTGTTTGGTGATGATTGACTTAACTCCAGCATAAAGATTTAAATCTTGACAAGAACAGTCCAGCATTTCCCTATGGAGCCTCTCAAGTTGAAGATATGGGGAATATTATCTTAACGTTAATATCTGAACCATACAGTAAGTGTATTTTCTTTGTTCCTTCTTTGGTTTTGCTGCCTGTCGTGTACATTGGCAAAATAGGAAATAACTTGTGCTGTATTTCATAGATCACCGATTTTCGGACCCAGAAAGGGTGAACTACAAATTTGAAAGTGGGCCTTGGTAAGTACTTCCTCCCTCTTCTTGTTGCACATGTTTCAACCCCCACCACTTTTTGGTTGCAGTTACTGTTTAGATCAGCTGTATTTCTCTCTATTCCTAATTTGCCAATAGCTGTTACCATTATATTTATTGACCTTCCCACTGCCCTGGGAATCGATTAAATCCTTCAAGTGAGAAAGGAAACAGACAATCTGTGATCGGATGCAAGCCTGTTTTCCTGTTAGGCTTCAGTGTTGAGTGTTGCCTGTCAGCTGCTGAGAGTTCTATGTTCTGCTAATAAGTGCTTATAATGGGTGCTAAGTGTATTGTGCTATTAACAAAGAATGTAAGCAGTGTTTCAGAAATAACCCTACTAGTTACTAACCCTGGTACTCTTCCTGCAATTTACTACACAGGTAGTGCATACACAATTTTTTAAAATAGGGAAGAAACACTTTCATAAAGATATTGTGCCAGAAATACTGTGCTACCACTTATGTTTAAACTAGGTAATTCTTATTCCCAAGTATGTTTTAAACATAAAGCTTTATCTGCTTTTGATGCCTGCTTTGTTGCTTGGGTGGTTGGTTGTGTGGGTTTTGGTGGGTTTTTTTTGGTTTTTTTGTGGTTTTGTTTTGTTTTTTTTACTGTAACTTTTCTATATGTAAACACAGGTTTTTCTCAGTGGTTTTCTCAATTATTTCTCTGCAATATCACAATATACTGGTGTTAAACTGACCTTACATATATTCCCATCTTGCACAAACGCTTCCTTCCTTCAGATTAAAGATCTGTCATAATGGTAGATGATGATTATACTTCTGAGTCAA
This sequence comes from Bombycilla garrulus, assembly GCA_013400315.1. Lineage (NCBI taxonomy): Eukaryota > Metazoa > Chordata > Aves > Passeriformes > Bombycillidae > Bombycilla > Bombycilla garrulus. The sequence continues at coordinate 1,209,173 of VXBU01018949.1, read as the reverse complement.
AAAAATGTAGGAAAAAAAGCAACATTGGCAGAAAGTATCCAGAGAGATGAGCTCAGGGGCTATGTTCAGCCCTGTTCTAAGCTTTTTCCTTTTCACTAAAAAAATTCTGGGATGAAGTGGAAGATTCACATTTTATTTGAGATAATGAGAGGTACAGAACTAGGAGGCAAGGGGGAAACAGTTTGAGACAGACAACTACAGAAAGGCCACCTGAGAAATTAAAATGTGAGTGAGAAACATGACCCTCCAGGCATACCACAGCCCTTTTGTACTAGGGAGTCCTCTTCTACTGAATAACACTTTATCTACTTAATCCTTTAAGCTCTTCTGTGCAAAAAAGATGTTCCTGTGATAGCCAGAAAGGCAGGCTTGGGTATCTGTGATCGTTTTGTTGTACTTGACACTTTCAAGAAGTAAGAGAACAGAAGAGACTGCAGTAATGACCAATTAAACCTGTCTTTCTGTGGCTAAGCTGTTCCCATGCTAAGCAGGCAGTGTAGCCTTTAGCTATATTAGTCTCTAGTAGCACAGTGATGGCCTGAGCCAGCAATGTTAAGACTGGACTCTTCAGGCCAGAGTCCTGTGTGTGCTGAATACGGCCCTGAATAGATTTGGTCTTGGCTCATGACTGGTTCTTATACTCTGTCACAGTAGAAATAATAAGCACTAATCTCTGTTACGTTTCTGTTACATCAATTGTTCTGTTTCAATTTCTACCTAGCTAGATTAGAACAGCAAGTACTTGGTTTTTATACCAGTAACCCTCTTCAGATAGCAGAGAAGCACAAATGATGTCAGGAGAGGGAAGTAAATTTGGAATATGATTAAAGAGATGACAGCTCAAAGAGCAAATGTGGCAAAGCAGGAGAGGGGAACTTGGAAGGAGGCAACTTAACAAAGCAAACTTTCTCTTGGAGAGACTTGTACAGTGGCTTTCAACTGTCGGTGGCACTTGGACCTTCTGCCTTGGCATTGCCATCCAGCAGACATGGAGCAGGGACAGAGGCCTGTTCCCAGAGTAAAAATGACAAGCAGATAGGTTGGTGTGTGGCAGATGTCTGCATTGCTTCTTTCTGTGCCTGCAGCAGCAAGATGGAACTTGTGGATGACAATGCTGTTATCAGAGCGAGAGGATTGCCATGGCAGTCATCTGACCAGGACATAGCAAGATTCTTCAAAGGCCTAAATATTGCCAAGTTAGTAGCTAAGACTTGACTTGTACATTTGTAGCTCTTCAGCTGTGTAGGTTGTGGAGTTTCATCTCTTGATTTAAATCTTGCAGAGGAGGTGCTGCACTCTGTCTCAATGCCCAAGGTAGGAGGAATGGGGAGGCTCTTGTCAGGTTTGTAAGTGAAGAGCATCGAGATCTAGCACTACAGAGGCACAAGCATCACATGGGGAACCGATACATAGAGGTGGGTGACATGATGGGCTTTCAAATCCTCTTCTCAAAATGAATGCAAATTACATGCCAATCACATGTTCCTTTTTTTCCTGTAGGTATACAAGGCAACAGGTGAAGACTTCCTTAAAATTGCAGGAGGTAATTCTTAGGGGTTGAAAAGGGATGGTTTGTTCCATCAGCATCTCTAACTTAGGACTGCAAACTGCTCCTGTTGAATGTGGCAATATTTTCTGTCTTTGAACAAGTAGTTGGCTGGTGTATTGATTACTATGTATTCTACTAGCAACAGTCCAAGATGTTCCATGATTTACCTGTCTGCCTCTGTCTTCCACATTCTTGCTCTTTTCAAGCAGCCTGTCAATCAGGATTTGACTGGACAAAGTCATCTTGTATGGGAACTTCATTTGTTAGGTCATCTTCATGATAGTGGGCATCTGAATGTTATTGATTGCTGAAAAAATGAAACCAAAGTAGTTATCAAAACAATGTAACTGCTATTGTCCTCATTGCTTCCTGACAGAGATTTGGGCTGAGGTTTGTGGGTGACTACCTGGATATCTGAGGCTGAGGCTTCAGAGTGGGAGAGGCTGTTAAGCCACAGCCACATAGCTAAGTGATAGGTTTTGCAGTAGTTATACCATTCAAAGTAAGGACATCTTGAAGAATGGTGTGTGTCTGGTACAAACAAACTGTGCAGAATAAGAGAGCTGTAAGTGAAAGGACTGTATTAAGATATGGATTTGGTTAGCAGCTACCTTTGAATAAGGTAGTGTTATTAACATCACTGGTCTTTTAAAGGTACTGAAAGTAGAATTGGCAGACTTTGACAGATCTGTTGGGATAGGATGAAATCCCTGAGCTGTTTTCAACATGCTCTTCCAACTTTCTTTCCTAGCATAATGATCTGGGTACTTGGTTGCTATATATTATGGCTCCAGAGCCTGGCAGAGGTATTCCAAAGTTAGACAAGGCGCACAGTAGCACAGGTCCTGCTCACACAATAGTTTGGCTTTTAATGTTGCAAGTACTTCCTATTTTCCTTTGAATAAAGATTAATCTCCTCTAAATGATGGAGTAACATTATTATACTTAATTGGGGAGTGTCCTATACAATATAGCTAGTTTATCAGAGTGTAATCTTTCCTGACTTTAGAGGCAAATATTGTTCTACCTGCTCAAAAACTGCCTGTGGGACAGGATGTAACTATGCTCATGATTTTACATGGTTGCCTAGACTCAAGTGCTTCTGTGCTTTCTCTTTAAAGGTACTTCCAATGAGGTTGCACAGTTCTTGTCAAAAGAAAACCAAGTCATCGTCAGGATGCGAGGTCTTCCTTTCAATGTAACAACAGAAGAAGTGCTGACTTTCTTTGGCCAGCACTGCCCTGTAACAGGAGGGAAGGAGGGAGTCCTGTTTGTCACTTACCCTGACAGCAGGCCAACAGGGGATGCCTTTGTCTTGTTTGCTTGTGAGGAATACGCACAAAATGCACTGAAAAAGCACAAGGATTTGCTGGGGAAAAGGTACATTGAACTCTTCCGGAGCACTGCAGCTGAAGTTCAGCAGGTAAGTGCAAACTTTTCAAATGTTGTCTTTTTGTAGTCCAAACTTCTGTGCTGGCAGTAGGGAAGCAAATAATGCTTGGCCTTGACTTGAAAGCTTCTTTTATCTTTTCTCACTTTTGACTCTTGCTGGAATGAGTATTGTCTGAATTTTTGAGGGACTTTGCTCCCTTGAAATGTAAGATCTTGTGATATAGGGATGTTCTCAATCATATAAAGCCTTTGAGGCTTTGGCTTCCAGTAGCCTTGTAAAATGTGGATGTGGGTCTAGTGCTTTACACTACCTAGTCTGAATTTGACTAAGTCCAATGATGATCTACTGAGAAGGAATGTTAGAACAAATCTTGAGCTGAAATATTTATCTTTAGTCATTGACACAAAAAAAGAGCAAAGCCTTTTGATGTAGTTGTCCTCTCCAGTGTAATGTATCTGAAGAATTCTACAAATTGTCTTTAAGGGCAGATCTTTGCCATCTTCTGCAAGCACAGGCTACCTAGCGGAGGGTGGCAGGACTTTGGAGCTGAAGAGTCTGGCTTAACAGGGCTTGGTGGACTATTAATTGCAGCTAAGCTGTCAGGGAAAGGAAGGAGAGCTGAGCAGAGTTTAAGTCTCAAAAAAAGATTTGCAAAGCTTCAGTTGAGGTACATAACTTCTAGACACGATTATAAAAGTTATCATCTATGGTGTAAATCATAGCCATGTCATTGTATCCAAGAAATTATGCAGCTCTGTTCTCCCCCATATGTAGAAATTTCAGTGCCTGGTTTAAAAGGTGGCATTAGTGATGAGAATGTAGAGCCTCAGTGCTCACTCATCATGGCATTTTTCTCAAGTACTCTCATATATTTCTTTGTTTTGTAAAATATTCTGATAGCTGTATAAATGCAAATAAATCCTAGAATTGCTCAGAGAGTTTAGGAGTAGCTGTTTAATATTCAGGGAACTTCTCACCAGACAGCGGTTTTGCTGTTAAAATTATTAAGAGGAAATCTCAATGTAAATGTCATAGGTACTGTGGCTGGGTAATGCTCCTATTGTTTCTTGAATGGACTGTGGCAGGTACAGGTAGAGATTTGTGGTAGTGAAATGTGCTTCTAGTTCCCAAACTAGAGGACATATTTCTGGGTAGAAGAGTCATCATGACTGTATATGGTAGAATGTTTTAAGATAGTTTCACAATTAGAATACTGTAGCTTGAGACTTTCATTAAATGAATGTTCAAGTAAATTTCCCAAAACTCTTTTTCAAGAAAAAAAAATGACCCAAATTTTTTAAAAACAATAGCATTACTATTTCTTATAGAATTACTATAGAAGTGTGGTAGGTTCGGAGCTTAAGCCACAGCATAGTGCTTAGAGTTCAGATGTTTTAGAGTTAATGTTTGTATCTAGCTCATTTGTTTCTTAAAATACTTCCCAGAGTGAAAGCAGGTAGCATTTGGGTTACATATACTCCTTCTAAATTGGAGGATGAGTAAGGAGGCTTCTGTAATCTGTTTTTGTTTTGCACAGGTGCTGAACAGATATTCTTCCACACCTCTCATTCCTCTACCAACACCTCCAATTCTTCCAGTATTACCTCAGCAATTTGTGCCTCCCACCAACATCAGAGACTGCATACGTTTGCGTGGTCTTCCCTATGCTGCTACTATAGAGGACATTCTGGAGTTCCTGGGAGAGTTTTCTACAGATATTCGGACCCATGGAGTTCACATGGTTCTAAATCACCAGGTTGGAAGGGGACATGTTTCTAGCCATTCTGCCAAATGTGTATTTATGAATACAGTCCTGATGATATCCAGAGGGAAGCACCTTTGGGATTAGCACTAATGGTATTAATGGACCTCCAGCTCTCTTCTAAAAGTGTGCTAGCAATAGATGACTTGAACCCAGCTGTGCCAGCTGCTGCATTTGCTGTAGAGTGGTTTCTTTCACTGTGACCCCCATGCTGAAAGGAGGGGTTGCTCCCAGAACAGCAGCCATGATCCTGACCTATAGGAGGCTTGAACTAAAGAGTCTTGCTCAACAGCATGCATAATTCCTCTTGTACCTGGTGAGGAGTGCCATCTAAACACAAGTGTGGGCAGTTAGCTCTCAAAGGAGTGGTTTGGCACTGCCTTGCTGAACAATGTGCCTAAGGTATATTTGAGGACAAATGTGACTGCAGCCTTCTAGAGATAGGAATTCCTATGTCAAAAGTGAGAAACTGAAGCTTTGGGTTTCCTTCGTTGTTGCTTTCTTTAAACAGTCACAGCTAAGTACCAAGATTAACACCTCGTTGATGTGTATAAAGTGTCATCGCATCTTTGCCATTGTTTTCTGGAAGCAGTTTCTACCAAAACCTTGTAGACAGAGGATTATGCATTTTGTGATCTTTATCTTCCTTTTCTTGTGACATCGGGGGAGGAGTCTTAACTCTATGGAGATGCTCTGAGTAGTTCAACGGAACAAACTGATTATTGCTGTATGAAAATTATGGTTCTAAAACTGTTTTAGCTTAGGCTTAATGTCAACCAAACCTAAAAAATACTTCCTGGTCCCGAAGTAGGACTTTTGTGTTTCAGGAATATGGGGGTGGAGAAGGGACTGTAGTTATTTCAGTACCTGTCTGCCTAAAGACACTCCTCTGTCTGTGGGACGTGAAATAGACAAGGCTAAAAATCTGTAATGGATATGCAGTGCTGGGAGAGACTAAGAAAAGTGCAGATACTAAAGCACAAGTAACACTTTACAATATCAGCCCTTGACAGTACTAATGAAAGAACTGGATGAAGAAATCGGTGTGTGCATATAACCTTAAGGGCTGTCTGCCACCTTGCCCTGCCCAAAGCTATCAGACTTTCTTCTTTTTTTTCCCCTCAAATACTGCTTTTGCCTCACTACTAGATTTTTATCTTTCTCCATGTTCCCAGATTTCAACCCTCTAATCATGAACGACGTGTAAAGGATGCTGATTAAATTTTTGTTCCCTCCAAAACGAGAAGAGCTGGCACAGAACTTGAGTTAAAGCTGGCTTCAGATCTCTCACTCTAGTTTTGGCTATTTCTAATCAGCTGCATGTGGCTAAAGTAACTCCTCCCAGTGGTGTATCCCGCTAATTTACAGATATAAAGATGTCTTTTTCCTCTACAAAGTCATACCAAGTGTTAGGCTAGTTAGTACTCTACTAAAACATCCCAGACCGTGTTGGTCTTCAGGAAGTAAAATTTAAAACAAATTGTTTAGCAATGAGCACTTGACTGTATTTATCCTTGACTTCTAGAAATCACAGGTAATAAACAGAGAGTAGATCTTCCAATTCTGCATTCATAGTAAATTTGTAAGAGTGGGCCTCAAAGCACCAAAGTATTCCTGAATTACAGTCTCTCCCATAGGTGTTGGGTTTTTTGTTGTTTTTGTTTTTGGTGGGGGGTTTTTTGTTTGGTTTTTTTTTTTTTAGTTATAGCAGTAACAAGTTACAATGTAGCTTAATTAAAACAGGTGAATAAATATGGTCAAGGTATCACAAGTGGGAAAAACTTCAAAGAGGAGGGCTTAACCATGCTGATGAGTGCTCAGGATGACTGACTCTACTTGACTTTGGAGATGAATGTGTTTGACTGAAGAGATTGCTTATAACAGCACAAATTATTGCTATGCTGCTCCTTCATGGAACCTACAGAAGCATTTTTTGTCTGTGTTGTTTGTAGGGACGTCCATCGGGAGATGCTTTCATTCAGATGAAATCTGCAGATCGAGCTTTCCTGGCTGCACAGAAGTGTCATAAGAAGACTATGAAGGACAGATATGTTGAAGTCTTTCAATGTTCTGCTGAAGAGATGAACTTTGTATTAATGGGGGGCACTTTAAATCGAAATGGCTTGTCCCCGCCACCATGTAAGTTACCATGTAAGTTTTGCTTGGGTCTTGGCACTACTCTCTACACTGTGTGTGGGTAGGTATTGGAGCTGCTTTGCTGACTCTGATCTTGGTTCTTGGGAAGCATTGTCAGATGGGGGTCTTAAAATAAGGTCTTTCATCTTAAATCATCACCAGCTTGCAGTCATTATTTTTCCCTTTGGTTGTGAATTATTATGACTGAAGAACTACTTTTGCTTTTCCAGTGGCAAATTTTCTCTCCCCTCCCTGAAACATTAATTGGTTGGGGTGAGTGATGATTCTGAAAAGTAATTTCTAAGCCCTGCCTAGACCTTAAGGAATTTGTTTTGCATAATTTTTCATCATGGTGAATATGTCAAGTAAAAGACCTTCCCTTTTCACTTCCAAAACTCAATTTGTGAAACCATAGTTAATGTTCCCCTTTGAGACTTAATCACATGTTCTGCCATTTAAATGGCAACTTGACTGAACTCTTCCTTTGCTTTTTGTAGTTCACATGGAATGGAGGCTGGCTTTACGGGAGTGAAATACACATGGCTTCTGCCTCAGAGAATTGCATAATCTGTATTTCCTTTTAAATTTTGATTCTCAGAGCTATTAGGATGAACACTGACTTCTACGCAAACTTTTGGGGGAAATGCATTAAGAACTTAAGGGCTGACTTACTAAGTGTCTGTGCCTCATATAAATCTGAGCCTATGGGAAAACTAGTACTTTGCTTCCAAAACTGTAAATGGCAAGGCAGTCAAGTAGTAGCTTTCTCTGTGCAGGTGTATTTTTTTTTAAGTGATGGACTTTTTAAGAATTGTCCTTTACATGCTAGTCAGAGCTGCCAATACAGCAGCAAACTTCCTAGGAGTGGTTTCTTTTGAGTGCAAGTAGGCCTTCAGCTAATCCTTGGGAGAGTTTTTTTTTCTTTCAATGAAAGTATCTTGAGCAGGAGACACTAGTAGATAGTCCTATGTGTGATGGCTGTTCAGATGGGTTGGGAACCTTCTGAGAGCTCCTAGGACAGGTTATTAGGCAGAGCCAAAGTTTGGAAACACACAGATGTCAAAGTTCTGATTTCCAGCTACAACTGTCTGTGATGTATTCCTCAGATAAGGCCTTTTGGCCCTGTCATTACACGTTTTACAATACAGTGAGATGCTGGCTGTAACTCTGTATAGCGAAAGGCTTACTTTTAGATAAAGCTTTATGTTCACATCTCTATGGCAATGGGGAGGAGAAGAGGAAAGTAAAGAGGGAGAGTAAACTCTCATCAGTGAGAATTCATTTAGGGCCTAATATCTTGTCAAAACACCTCAGTGTGCTTTTGGTTTGCCTTTTTTTTAAATTTAGTGTTAACATTTCAAGCTGCAAAGCCATGACTTTTCTCACTCTGGTGTTGATTAATTAAGAGATAAGCAATACCACAATGAAAGTCTTCTCTCTTTGGCTGAATGTTAAGCAGATCTCTGTTAAGGAAGCTTTCTTCTTGCCTTGGAGAAGTCTCACAGTACTTGACTGCAGACATCATTAAAATCTGAGCCCAGATGAGTAAAATTGACCTATAAATCAGAGAGACCCTATTCCCAGAGCAAGAGGCGGTTTTTCTGTGTATTTTTGACCTTACTGTTGACTGGAAGCTGGGTGTAACACTTTGTAGTTGCACTCACATTGGTGGTTCACCTTTGTTTTCTGTGGTGAATGCAGTTGAGAAGATTTGTGAAGGTTCTTGATGTACTGTGGAGTTGTCTGTATCATCTGCATTAGCTCTGGAATTTCAGAGGTCCTAATCTATTTTCTATTTGCTCCCTGTAGGCCTTTCACCCCCTACCTACTCCTTTCCAGCTCCTGCTGCAGTGGTGCCAACAGAAGCTGCTCTGTATCAGCCATCCATGCTTTTGAACCCAAGAACACTCCAGCCCTCCACAGCCTATTACCCTGCTGGGGCTCAGCTCTTCATGAACTACACAGCATATTACCCCAGGTAAAGCAGAGGAGAACCCAAGCAGCGATGAAGAAGTTTGGTGGTTTTTTTGTTTGTTTTTTTTTTTGGTTTGGTTTAGATTGTCTTCAGCAAATGCACAAAGCTCACAAAAGAACATTGTCTGCTCTGCTAAGGACTTGTGATAACAAGAACACCTTGTTCAGGGAAACAATTTCAGGACGACTAGGGAGTTTCCAAGTTTTAGAGCACTGCAGGTAGCAATGTTTGGGAGCAGGGGGGTTGGTAAGTGTGTTTGGGGGTTTTTTTGTTTGTTTGTTTTTTTAACCTAGGACACACATTTAAGTGCCATATTTTTTATTATTTTTGTTCCACCTAACATTCCTCTTAAACTTATTCGTTTGCTTTGTTATGCCCTCTGTGGCAATTGATATGTGCAGTATTCCTTCCCATGCCCATAAAGAAGCCCTTGGACCCTCTTCAGAATGGGGTCTGCCTTAACTTCTGAAATACTGCCTCTGTTTTTTTAACAAAGTATCTTTTGACCTTTATGATGAAACCTGTTTACTTCTATGAATATGTATTGTATTGAATGCACATATAAAGCATATAGAGGCATATATTCTTCCTGTCCTCATGAACACCTCTCACAAAGGGCTTTTGGTGGTTCTGGGTATATTAGCTGTCTGCTGCAGAACAAAATCTCTGGGTACCCATTGCTCTGTGCAGTCATGAGGCCTTGGAAGGAGTCATAAACCGTTTCTCATATGTTAGGAAATCTGCTCAACATCTGAAGTTTCTCTGCAGCAGGGACCAAATAGCTACGTATCAAGTTGTTGTTAAGCAATATGAGCTCTTCAATAGCTGTAAGATAACAAAGCTTTTCTTATTATTTCACCGATGTCTGTGAACTGACTGTTGACTGTTGTGGTTTTTTTATTAAAATGCTTCCTTCACTCATGAGTTACTTTCCCTAATGCCTTCGATATCTGTTTTATGGTTATGACAATATTACCAAACTTAGCCTTGTTAATGTAAGATTAAGAAGAATAAAATTCCGAACTTGCACTGGCAATATAAAACAAGATTCTCAATAACAGTTCTATATTTCATGAAAACATAGTAACCACAGACTATTACTGCTACTAACATGGTTTACTTCTCAAAATGAGAATGGACTGGCCACTGCAGGCTGAATGTCAGGCCCTAATGATTTCTCACTGAATGAGATCCCACATGAGTCCCATCACTGGCTGCTTGGGCTGTGGGCATGTATGTTGGCCAGACTGATCAATCCCAAGTCCCAAAATATCCTTTTTATATTCTTGTCTGACAGTTGTTCAGTGTTTTTAGGAAACCATTATTGCATAGTTTCTCTGCCAATTAGAAATACTGCCCCTTAAAGAAAATAAGGAGAAATTTCTGGAGTTAAGTTTGCTTTATGAGATTTGGTGTTTAGGTTTTGCTTTTTTTTGGGGGGGGGTGGGGTTTTTGTTTGTATGTTTTGGGATTTGTTTTGTTCGGTTGTTTGTGGTGGGGTGTTTTGTTGTTGTGGTTTGTTTAGTTGGTTTTTTTTTGACTCCATGCTTTTCAGGCTAGTTCCTGTGCATTGTCCAAGATGCAAAAATAATTGGGTCCATTTGAAGTAGCAGTCAGAATTCTTTTAAATGTAGCTTTCTCATTCTGATGCTTAATTCAAAAATTAAGTATGTGCAGCAGGAAGGAATGGAGTATCCTGTACTAAGTGTTCCATTTAAAAGCACGTCCAGTAAAAACAATATAGAGCTGGTAGGTAATGATCAGACAATGGTTCATAAATTTAACTGGTGAATATTTATGGAAATAAGGAAAATTTCTTTGAGCTGCTGCCAAAAGCTTCTACAGTTTGTTTTGCAAGGTCAAGTTGCTTTATAGTAGTCCAACCCCATTTTCCACACAGAAATCAACTTAGATGGTAGAAAGGAGGGAGATATTGGTTTGGTCTTCTGTACCTATCAGAAATCCTGAAACTCTCAGGCTTGTCTTAATGCTCTTACAGCTTTGGTGATGAAACCAGTGGTGTAAAGAAATGGATGCTTCTAAGCTATTAAAATAGCTTTAGTGAATTCCTAATGAAAAGGAGGGAGAGCAAGTTGTTCGGGATCTGTCAGTCTTTGATATCACTGTTCAGCTTGTAATTATATCTGGCAACATGTTCTGACAGCAAATCAGCAGTCTTGCTCTCTGTCTAGTCTCAAGCTTTTAAGGAAGAACAATAGGATTTGTGAGAGGGAGGAGTTTTCTTTTATCTAATCCTAGGTGTGCTAGGTTCTGTATGTACATTGGAGATAATAACTGCACTACTTGGCAATTGCTGACACATCCTATAGCAACTTTCACCATATACAAACGAAATGCTATTGCTACAGGGTGAACAGTTTTAAAACAGAGTTGAATCTTATTGTATTTATTGAGTTCTGTAGTGGGTTTAGTGTTGGCTAAATATCAGTGCACCCACTAGAATTATTTACGCATTTTTCTGTTGCGAGATAAGGATTAGGAGAAGAGCAAAGTAGGCTCACAACTTTAAAGGCCATAAAGAAAACTTTATTAACAGAACTGGAAAAACAAAATGAATAAACCTTCAGAATACTTTTCCTCCCCTCAACTCTTCTCCCACTGACAACAAAAAGAGACAAAATGTGGCGCTTTCAGTCCATTTGTTAATTGTAAAATAATTATTCTTCAGTTTACATAGGGAGATAAGTCTTTCTTGCCATGATATGGAGACTTTTCCACAAGAAAAGTGTAAAAGCTTTCTTGTGGTTTTAATTTTCAGCCGCGCAGAAATCTGCAATTGTGACGTCCTTCATTCAGTTTGGTAGCTTTTCCACAACTACTACCACAGGTCATCTCAGCTTATTGGGGTGCAATTTTAAGGATGAGCTGTTCTAGTATAGAAACAGAAGTTCTCTTTTTTCATCTTTGGGAACACAGGCTTTTTTCCCCTTTTCCCCTCACTTGAGAGAGGATTAATGCCATTTTTATCACATTTAAGTAGTGCCTTTAAAGCCTCAAAAGTATCTGTCAAATTCCATACATGTAGTAATACATTTATGCTTTTTAGTTTTTTAAAAAGTATTTAAAATAGCATAGTAGAGAGAGAAGCTCCTTAATTGTAGGACTCGTAGCCAAAACATGATATAGAAACTGAAACCTGGTGTGGGTTCAAATAAACTGGATAAATTCCATGGCAGGAAATTCATTGTGAGTTAGTGAATACATAGAAACCACACCTGGCTCAGGAAGTCCTTGAACTCAAAATAACTGGAAGAGTGTTCTTGTGTTCTGTGTCCTATGGTAAATTCTTGTGCTGTTGAACCAAGGTGGTAGGTAAACTTGTTTGTTCACACCTTTGTGGGACTTGGCTTGAGAGATACAGGTACTGCTTGAGAGCATGGGTCTGTTCCACTGTGTTTGTCTAGTAGTGGCTAAATTGGGGCAATCTCCCTGTTGTGCCAGTGTGTACAGTTCTCTCCATTGGAGTGGTTTGAGTTAAAAGGTCTTTTTATGGGAGAAAAGGTATAGTTCTGACACTTGGTGCACAAGGAAATACTGGGTAATGTCTTGGTGTTCTCATCTGCTTACATCTCTTCCTGCTCTGGATAAGGTGGGGGTTTTCTCATTATACACTAATAACCTTGTAGAAGTATATACATGCGCAACATGCATATAGCAATATTTATGTATGCCTACATGCAGGTGTATATATGAAAGTTAAATGACCAATCTGAGCAATAATCAAGGTTAGAAAAAAGTCTCACTTGTTCTGTGATGAATCAGATTCTCCATAATGATCATCATGGGAAACGAGTGAGTCTTTTTAGCCTTGATTATTGTTCAGATTCTTATTGAAGCACAATGAAGTTACAGGGAGTTTAAAACTGGCAAACCTAGGAACAAATGGGTGATACCATTAAAAGCTGCTGCCAGCAGCTTTGTTTACATATCTCTGTCTGGCTAACCAGCATCACTTGACAGAACTGGGTTAGGAAACAACCATATGTGTATTTAGCCTGGGAGCTCTGTCACAGATGGAGAACAGCAGCAGCCAGAAACAAAACCTCTTTTAGCTGTACTCACAGCATCACATCAACACTCTGGACCACAGCTCTTAAACTCTTGTGATTTTGTTTTTATTATTTTTGTGCTAAATATGTTGGCTTGGATTGCATGAGATCACATCTGCAGTGATGGGCTCATTGGATATAAAAGCCTATTGATAGTTTTTAGTTGCTGTCTAGCAAATAGAGTTCAAATGATTTAAATCAAGTGCCTGAATGTGAGATTCTTCATTACCTGTCCTTGTTTCATTGAGCTACTCTCAATCATAAATTTGTTAAAATAACCTTAACTCTTTAGTTAATGTCACAAATTTATCAGTAGAATGATCGTTTTGGGGGACCACTTGCAAAATAAATGTAGCTTGCCAAGGATCAGAACAGCAGGGATGCCTTTAACTACTACCATATTTCATTGGAGGAGGAGTGCATTAGCAGGGAAGACTAATTGTTGCATGCCTCTATAGGCTGTCATTATCCCTTCATTTGTAGGTTTTAATTAGTGAAACTGCCGTGGTATGTGAAAGCAGCAGAACAGTAATGCTCTGATCAACAGCTATCTGGATATTAGGATAGTAAAATTATTTAAATTAACAAACCAAACAAACCCCACCTTTCTTCAAAGCTGGCAAGCCTTTTAAAATGTTGTTGCTGGTAGCAGTGTCCAAGTTTTTACTCAGCCCACCATACAAAATGCTGCCATGGAGACTGGTGGGAACTTCTTCCTTTTGTTTCCTTAATATACTCAATGACTTGATTTTCAGGTAGCAGCTCTTACTGTCATTTTCTGACTGCTTCTCTGCTAACTAGCGAAACATTTGGATTTGTATGAGGGATTAATTCTTACAGCAACATTGTGCAAGCTTGCTGCAGAGATCAGTTTGAGTGTAGTTTTTCCTTTTGCCTACTTACATCACAGCTCAGTGGTGGGAGAGAAGATCTGCCTGTTGTGCATGAAGGCATGTGTGTCATCCATGCAGGTGGCTTTTAAAAACATTTGCAATGATCTCAGGTTATTCATGGCACCAAGGTACAGTGCTGGATGCTTCAATTTACTCAGAAGCAGCCTTCTACAGGGGGTGTTGAAAGTCCCAGCATTACCTAGGGCAGACTATTGCAGTCTTCTGTGGCAGAGCTTCAGATCCATTCCCCCTGCTTATTATTGTGCTACCAAGACCTTATCCAGCTGGGAAGTTGATTTCAATAGGCTGAGTGGGCAGCAGCTTATCTGGTTAAATGTGGGGAAGGCATCAGTATTGAACGAGCTTTGGGTGTTTCCAGGGATAGAGCTGGGTTTATCTTGGAATAAGACTTCTTAGAGCTGAAAGCTTTTTTTTTAATAAAAAAAAAAAGAATCTTCCTTGCTGAGGATGCCATCTGTGATATTCCTCCATGATTATTTAGCCATAGGCCTCTAAATGTTTGTTTGATTAACAGATGACCTGATGGATTACTGCTCCTACTTCTGCTATTTGTCAAGTTATGTAGCCTTTCATTCTTTAAATGTGGATAAACATTCCAGTCTTGCAACAGGAAAACTATTCTGGCTATGTAAATACTTTTGCTAATAGCATGTCTTGTTAGTTTTTGTGAACAAAGTACATGTTAAAACTTTCACCTTTGGTGGTTATACCACAAAATTTACTATTAACTTTTGTATGAGCTACTTCTAAAAAAGCTTTATATTGAAGCTGCATTTCCTCATGGGCTGCTTTCCAGTAATGAACATTATAGGCATTATGCTATAAACTTGTGTATATATGCACATTATAGTCATGTCCCATACCAGCCCAAGGAGTATTTGAAAACCCCTACCAGTTTCTGAAAAGATCTGCTGTTCGCTGAAGTCTGGGATCATCTGTCCAATTTTTTTGTGTTTTTCTGAAGGTTACTTTGTTAATGTGTGCCCTTTACTTTTTCTGTTCCTCCTGCTGGCTTCAGTCAGAGGATCTCACTTTGGGGTGCTGCAGAAATGTCCTGGGTCTGCTGAGCCTCCTAGACCTAGAAAAGAGGGGCAATAACTTAATCTTGAAACACTAATGGATGAGTCTGGCAAGTTCTCTTTCACTGCTAGTGCTCCTCTGAGTATTATTGTAAGAGATATGAATTAAAACTAACCTGCAATGAGGACCTGTCTTACAGTCCTGAAATTAATAGACGCTGATAATCAGTAGCTTGATGAAAGGATGTTGTCAGTATCTGTTACAAAGCAGACAATAGTTAATATACTTCACAAACAAAAAAACTTTCATGACTACAGATATTAAAAAGTCAAAGGAAAAATAGGGATAGAAAATGTGCAGGGAAAGAACTCAAACCTCTAGATGGTGTCTATGCACGTATTTGTTCCTATGTGCAAATAGTGCTGGGTATGTTTGTGGTTCTCTTGATGGACCTGCAGGATACTTGGCAGAGATCTGAAAACCTGCTTGGTTACATATGCTGACTGCTCCCAACTCACACCCACTTGTAATATAAACCACAGTTTCCTTCTGGATGCTGGTATCTGTTAAGCAAATGTATAATGGAAAAATTAGGAGATCAGGAGAGACAGTGAACCTCAATGTTTCCACATAATATTTTAGTGATGAATATTTGGGATCCCTTGAGGTGTATAAATGCTGCTTGAATGCTAACATCAACCTTTAGAACATGTGAAAACTTGTTCTTGGATCCAAAACTGATTTCTGAAACTTAATTATGTTTTATTTTGAGATTCTTTGGAGAATACAACAATTTCAGAAATACTGATTGGAAAAAATCCAATCCACCTCTTGGTGAGATCTAAGAAGAGGGATCAATTCATAAGGAAAAATATTTGCATTGGGAAATGCTTCATATCGTATTTGATTTTAAGGACTAGATGGATATAAAAAGTTTAAGCTCTTGAACTGCATCATTATATAGTGGTATACACCTGCTTACAATTGTAGAAATACCATCTGGCCTGATGTAAAACATGCAAGTATTTGTTCCTGAGGCTGGTTTGATTAGAGCATATAGGCTGGAATGTTTGTCTTGTATCCCTGCCTGGATACTTTTCACTATATTTTCATGTGTCTGCTATCAACTTCTTTTCCATCTGGAGACATGACCACTCTAAGTCACTTGCTGCTGTTCTTCTGGGAGGTTGTCACCCCTCAGATTGGGTGAAGGCAGAATTGGCTGGGAGCAGTCCATATGCTGTCTTCTCTTAGGGAGTCAGAGCAGGTAGCACCCTTAGCCTTTAAGAAAAGCTATGAAAGACCTGAAAGAATATCAAGGTTTGTAATATCTACAGATCTAATACTCTTGGCACGGGAAAAGATTTTTCTTTATTACTCCTGAATAAATTATATTATTGTGGCATTAATATTGCTTTAAAACAAGACAAGCCTGGCCCTTTGTGGTGCTAATTTTTCATATTTGGCAGTTGCTATTGACCACAAAAGATGCTGTGTCTAAACAGTCCATGAAACATAAGTAAATGGAAGCAAATACTGCCTTGCTGGCAGCTGTGCGGAGTTCCATCCCCAGATGTATTTAGCAGATACTAACCTGGAGCTTGCATCCAAACTCTGGATGGGCATATCTGCCATGGATTCATATCCTTATTCTATAGCTACATTGAAAAATAGAGGTTGGAGACAGCATGTGATGGCTATAAATTCTGAAGCTGAGTGATGCACTGGTGGGGGAAGATTTCTTTTCAGTTGCATTAGTGTCATAAGCTGACCCCCCCTGTCTTATGTTTGAGAATCTGAGTAGTACAAAGGTGTATTAACTGTGGTAGTAGCTTTTTAGGGATTAGTATGACTACTAATGTAACAGAAAAGTCATACAGGAAATGATCAGTGGATAGTGTTGTGATAAGTTCGTGTGAAGGTGCTACTCTACAGCATAAAGTCTTACCTTCCTACAGCTGTTTATTTCTGACAACGGGCTCAAGATTGAAAAAAATCATTATGAGTAGTGTCCTTGGCACCAGGCTATCTCTGCTATCTAGTGGAACCACCAGTGAAGATGTTGTCACAAAGATACCCAGGAGGACAGTTGGGAAAATAAACAAGCATTATAAGCAGTTCCTATTGAAAAAGGAAAAGCAGCTCTCTTTCTAGACATGGACAGCTGTTCCCTGTAGATGCAGCAGTGTTAAACCTCAGTCAATTTCATTTACTTCCTGAAACACCTTGAAGAGGCTTCTCTGAAGGGAGGCTGCAAACATCTATATATTTGGAATGGCTTGTCTGCTGGACTTAGTTGCTACCTGCTGTGATGAAACGCTTCCCTTCCATACTCTGCTGCATAAAGATGACTCAGGGCTTTGTGAATAATGGGAACTCAGTGAGGGCAAGACTGAAAACTGGTGAGAACATATGCTTGGGGGCAAATGTGCCTGCTGGACTCTGAAGCGCCAAAGGCATTCAAGAAGATGAGCTTTAATTTAGAGAGATGAAATATAGGCTAACGCTGTAGGACTCATGTGGAGGGGGGGACTCTTCCACGAGGCATCTTGGGACAGTAGCCTTTGGGGTAAACTTGGTTTTCATGAATACTAGCTTAGCTAAGGATTGAAACAGTGCTGTAAGGATGCGAAGGGAAGACTGATAGAGCCCAGTAGAAATTTTCTCATGCTATTGTCAAAACATTGAGCTGGGAGAACAGAAGTGAAGGTCATCTGGGAGCTATGTCTCTAGTATGGTTTGGAGAGGTTATCTCAGGTCTAAGGAATAGGACTGAAATGATGGTGGAAACAGGTGCTTGAGGCCATGCTCAGGAGATAAGGAGATAAAGCAAAATTATTGAGGTAGCTTTGAGCAAGTATGAGCTCTTGGAGAAGTGAGTTCTTAATTTTATTTTTTAACTTTCATGAAGTTATAGAGTAAGACGTCTTAGGACAAATTTAGGGGTAAGTGGTCTATGCAAATCTATTTAGTAGTGAATTTGTTAACTTTTCCTTTAGAGACTTTGGGCATGTGTGGCTGTTCAGGAGGTGTTTGATTCCAGTCTCACTCTCTCAAGATCAGTCAGCTGGGGCTGACTCCAGAGTCTGGAGACAGTGGTCTGCAGCAGGATCCTGTGTGTACCCATGTGTTGTGCTGTTGGGGAAAGCTGGTTACCCCAGTGTTGTTCCTGTTGTTGAATTGCTCTTAGTGTGGTGGGAGCATTTTGAATGCCTAGTTCTGCAGCCTGAACTTTGATATCTGCCCAGTACTCTAAGAAGGGTTAAGGTTGCATGGCCTGCTGCTGGCTCATTTCTGCAGTAGTTTGGCTTCTGATTGCTTCTATCCTAACTTGTGTTTGTAGTATGCAGCAGAGGATGGGCTTGTACACACAAATGATGCAGCCAGGACGGTGTCCAAAGAATAAATTTGCATTTAAAGGCCCCAGTAGTTGGACTTCCTTAGTGAGGGTAAGGATGGCAAACCTCAGGAGACAGGGTTTGGGGGTATCATAGAGCTTGATTCAGATAACCACCATACTCAACATAATTTGTCATTTGCTGCCCTGAGAAGGTGGCTGCACTTTGAGTCCAGAATGTCACACTGCAGTATTAAAACCCTACAAAAGCCATAATTTAAAGGATTTTAGCTGTCCAGTCATCTCTAAGGGCTGCTGCTTTGCATGTTTCCCAGGGCTTTGAATGCATGCTGCTTCAAGCTTTAATAGCAGTACTGAGAACCTGCAGAAAGCTTCTCAGAGCCAGTTTTCTCTGTGGAGAAAAGCGTGGAGATTGTTACTCTCATAGCAATGCACTAGAATGAGGTGTTGGTTAGACAGAACGAGCCACTGTCTTTGGTAACTGCAGAATCCTATGTCTAAGCTTCACACTGATGTAAAATTGCAGCAATGAAGTAGTTTGTATAATGGCAGCTACTCTCTTGCTTTTGTGAGCCTTCTGATCAGGCCACTTCAGCCTTTCTAGTTTGGTTTGCTTGATCTTCTGTATAGGAACAGTCAAAGGGTGAAGTCACCCAGAAAGCATTTGTGCAGAAAAGTGCAAGTTGAACTGCAAAGCAGTGTATTGATGGACTGTGTGACTTATCCTGTCGTAGTCTCAGAGGAAGATATAGAAATGTATTTGCAAAAAAATGCTTCTGTACTCTCTAGTCTTTGAAAAAAATATAGTCAAAATTATTAGATTCCTTTTATGCCCCTCTCTTTCCTCTAGTCCTTTTTTCAGCTTCTCCTCTGAAAAAAAAAAGCAACAAAACTGTCCAGTTTTTCTAATTCTTCTGCTTTCGACACAGACAACTTAGCTCAGGGTGCAATCTACTTCTGGTCAAAAGCTTTACCTGCAGCATCACCTCACCATCATCTGCTGCAAGTGTGCTACTTTTTGCATGTGTGGAAGTGACTCTCAGCTCATTGTCTAGCAAGCTGGCCTTTGGCTGGATTGATAAAGCTAAATCCCATCCCTGCACTGACAATCAGAGCCTTAATTAGCTGCTTAGGAGACTCCTGGCCTAAACTGTGCTACGTCACTTCCCATCCATTTATTGCGTTGCTATCCAGTGGCTAGGTCATCCAACTGGAAGAACTCATGGAGTTTGTCTTTGTTTTCAGCCAGTTTACAGCTTAGCAGTGCTAGTACCTGTGTTGGCCCAGAGACAGGATGGTAGAAGTGCCATGGCATTGCCATGTTGGACTTGATTGTAAAGCTTCACCTCCATAGGTAAAAGGTCATGTGAATAAATTCTGGTATACTCTCAGTGAAGCAATCTAACCTTTAGTCGAAAATGTCATTTAAACTCTGTGTGTGTAAGGTGAAAACTAAAGCTTTTTGGCTCTTCTGTAAAAATTTTATATTTAGGAAATCAAGAAATTAATATTTGTTTTTATCATGTTGTTCAGTGATGTGCACAACTCTTTCATGCGGATTCCTCTCCCCTTTCTGATGTTTTGAACAAGCACAGCGAGCCTAGATGGAGATTGAGTCTATTTCCAGCTTTACCACTTCTCAAGCCTATTGTGCTCAAAAGAAAAACCACCCAAACTCTGGAAGTGACCAGATGGATCTGTTACTGTTTTAAAGTTCATGCACAATTTTCAGACATGTGCATACAGACCACTAAGCCTTTCACTTAGAGAGAGCACAGGTGCTGAACTTATGCAAGTCCTTGAGGGTTTCTGCTTGATAAAGAAAGTATGAAGCTGCTTTTAACACAAAAATAGTTCAGCCTGGACCTACAAAGTCTGATCTCTTTCATTCTTTGAAATAGCAAAAACGTCTTTTTTACATAATTTTGCACACAGTTTAAAATTGTTCTTTTTAATTAAAGTGTTTTACAACCTCCAATTTTGCATTTGACATTTTAATAAAAACCTTTTGTCTTGTATATATTTGTCTAATCTCAGCAAAGGAAGCCACTGTAAACTTTATATGCAGGCATATTTTACACAGTGCAGAAATAATTAGGAATGTAAAATGAATATCTAAGGGATAAAATGCTGTAACTTTGTAAAAATGTGTGGGATGTTAAATGTTTCTGATTTTTATCTTTTTCTATGCACTCAGGTATTTAAATTTTTGAAGGTTTGCAGGAGTAGGCATTTTCAAACTTTGATCACACTGTGTACTCAGAAAATGAGGAAAGCATTTAACCTCTCTCCTGTCATCCTACTCTTATATTTCCACTCCATGCTCTTGCCATCTTTCTTGGTGTTTGCTTGTCTTCTATAAAGAAAAACAATGTGACCTGTAGTTAAGACCCAGTGCCATGCCTGCTTTAAGAGAGGGTCAGTCAGAGCTGGTAGTTTGAGCTTGGTCTCTTTGGACTACAGCAAGTAACCCAGCACCTCAATTGTCAGTCTTTGCAGAGAAATCAGATGCTGTACATGCTCTCAGGTAGGACTCCTGTCTTTCAGCAGCCCTGTGTCTCCCTATCTGCCCTGGGACTGGACTTCTGGCACAGGAGTACCTTCCCGTGGCACTTATCCTCATTTGTGCTGAAGAAAGGGGGAAGGAAACCCTGCAATAAAGAGATGTATGAGGCTAAAAGTGGCAAATTGGATAGGTTCTTTGGCACATTCAAAATAAATACTGCAGCACTGAGGACTACAAGCACTTTAGGTAGGTGGTGCTGTAGGAGTTTAGATACCATGAACCCAAATCCACAACAGTGCCTTGGTCTCCCTGAAACTAAGGACAAGGGAAGAAAAACAAAAGAGGGTAGTTGGGTGACAGAGAAGAAGTCTTCCAGACAAGGCACGTGCTAATCTCATTTCTAATATCTAAATAGAAAAACCTCAAACTTTCTCCCTCCCTTTAGTTCTTCCTTGGATTTTGCCCTTCTCTTTTCTTAGTGCAACTCTCCTCTGCTCACTAGCCATAGTAATCTAGATTTACATTTTATCCTGGAAAACTTCATGCTGTTACAGTCTAAAGTATTTGACAGATCATTTTTTTTTTAAATCACTGTTCTGTAAACATTAGTACATTGACCATGATTCGTTGATGCAAAAGACATTTAAATAATATTTCCAACTCTTTCTTGTGAGAAAATGGTTCTGCCTTTTATTATGTAACACGATTACAAATTTGTAGTTCTTTAGAATGGGGATGAGCCTATATAAGCCACTAGGGAAGTGGTGGGGAAATAGAACTTTTGCCTATTAATTGTGCAGGAATATCTCAAGTCTGCAAAATAGAGACAGACAATGAGGGGATGAGAAGTAGTAGGCCAGAAGCAGTTTGGAAATATAAATCACAAACTGACTGCAAAAATAATAAAATGCTTTTGCAAAAAACAACTTCATGCTGTGTTGCACAAATGGGCTTCTTGTTTGGGATGCCTTTGTATTTTTCCAAGTATTCTCTACACTGTAACCGTAAAACTTCACAAACCAACAAAACTGCGGAGTGAAGAGGAGCAGTGTGAAAACAGCTTCCCCCATGCCTGCTGAAGGCATTAGCATTGCTTAGTTTGGTGAAAGGAGGCTGGGGAGAGAGCTATGAGAACAGTCTATTTTAAAATGTGGTTATGAAGAGAGAAAGAATAAATTCTTCCCATTGTGCATGGGACCCAGGAGCAAGGATGGAGTTACAGGCAGGGATTAAAGGTTCAGAACAAACTTTCTCCTACCGGCAGTGGTTAAACACCAATCTGAACTGCCTGGGAAGGCTGCAGTCTCCACCCTGGTAATCTTTCGGGACTTGTTGGCCAAACACTTATCAGAAATGGCGCTGGTATAACTGGTCCTACTGTCAAGCACAGATGTGGACACGATGTCCTCTTCAGATGTTCATCTTTGTGATTATACTGCTTTTTTTCTTAGGACACTGACCTTAGATATTATGAAGTTGGTTGTACATCTTAGCCCCCAACTCAGATCATATATATTTTGCTGTTTTTCACAAGCTCTCTCATGTTTGGGAATTCTTGGATTCTGTATTTTCAAAACTGAATCCTTTATATTCCTTTTCAATATATCTCTTTTCCATTCATTACAACATTAAATATAATTTAACCTAAAGGTGAATAGAATATTATTTCCTTGTTATAATGTGTGTACAGTTTATAAAACAAACTAGAAATGTTTCCTACAAAAGGGGGAAATGTGTATATTCTGTTTTCTTTTTGTAAAATTAGTTGGTGAATCTCACAGGTTTGCTAATCATTAATATCTCCATTATTTCAGTTAGGCAGGTTCTCAGCTAGAGGCAATATTATTTATGTAAGCAGAAAAGCCTGAGACTCCGTCAGTAAAGATGAAAGTCCAATTCCACATGTAACTTTCTTGAGGTTAAGAGTATTGATTGAACTTCAGATGTGAATCTATCGCTCATGTGTTTGAATGTGTAAAGAACTTATAATATGAAGGCAACTGGAATTAATCTGAAAAAAATGTGAAGATATATATTATACTTTCAGAAAGACTATATTTAAATTTGTTGTGTTACATGGAGAAAGTTTTTCTTTCTTTTCTTTTTCTACGTTCCTATCTCTGCCCTGGTCTGCTTTTTCCAGAATCA
This sequence comes from Bombycilla garrulus, assembly GCA_013400315.1. Taxonomy (NCBI): domain Eukaryota; kingdom Metazoa; phylum Chordata; class Aves; order Passeriformes; family Bombycillidae; genus Bombycilla; species Bombycilla garrulus. Next base: position 1,186,342 of record VXBU01018949.1, on the reverse strand, counting down.
CCTCTTTGGCCTTTCTGGAGCTGGGAGTAGGGCAGAGCTGGGCTGTGCCCCTCACTGAGAGGGAAGGAGATGAAAGGAGACCTAAAGCACCAACTATCCTCTGCAAATGTCAGAGTGCTGCCCCACCAGAGAGGAAGACAAAGGGCAGGATCTCCCATCCAGATGTGTCCCTTTCTGGTGCTGTACTCAGGGAAAGAGCCTGTGTTTGCTGGGCTTGTCACCCCCTCAAGACAGCTGGTTATTTCAGCATGTGCTCAGACAGGCACAGTCAGCTCGTGGAGCCACACCAACTCCTTGTTTTGTTGCTGTTTAATCGTTAATCACTGGAATGGAGATGTAAACAACTGTGCTCTCTTGTATCCTCACCCAGAAACGTGATCCTTTTACACACCACAGGTCACAGGTGGGCTGCTTGGCAAATGAGTCTGGGCAGTCAGAGTGAGTGTAAGCAAGATGAGTTTGCTTTCACCCCCCATTGCCACCTCTGCCCTGCTTGGTTTGTGAAGCTGTGAAAGGTCATGCTGTACTAAAGGAAACAAAGGGAAAATTTGTTTTCATGGTGTAAATGGAGCGTGGTGATAAAAACTGTTCTGCTGTGGCCCTTGCATGTGGCGTGGCAGCTCCTTGGTGTACTACCTGCATCTCCCAAGGGAATGTAGTTCTGGTCTGCTCTGAAAGCTCCTGCAATGAGACACTGCAGTAACAGGGTCACAGCAAACCCTGCTGAAAGGGTGTACAGCCCAAGCACTGCCTACAGAGCCAAGCTGGGAAACAGCTGGAAAAGCTGACTGTGACTGCACTGAGAAAAGTTAATAAATTCCCACTTCTTCATTTACTCCTGTGAGAAATGTGGCTGCACGCATCAGCCTCGCTGGGCTCGAGGGAGATGACTGATTGAGTGGCCATAGCTGAGCAAGGAGCCCACAGGAACTCCAGTAAGCCCTACCATGACTGGCTCTCATTGCCTGTGACAAAGAGTCTGTAACACAGAAGTATCATACCCTCTCATACCCAAACTCTGAGGCTTTTCTCAACTTTCTCTCTTCAGTTAATGAAAGATATCACTTCTGCCTACACGCTGTACCGCTAATAATATCCTGGGCCATGATTTCATAGCATGACAGCAACCCCCCTTGAAAATCCCTTCTTCCTCACCAGCCATGCTTGCACCCAGCCCTGTGCCCCCACACACCACCTTGGGTCCTGGGTGTAGCTCTGAGGGTCCAAGGCATTCTTGGGCTAGAGAAGCAAGAGAGATCTTTAACTACCCCATAGCTGGCTATTACTGAGCACAGTTTGGAGCTGGATCAACAGTGCTGGCTGCACACACAGGGGAGCCCCAGTGCCAAACCAGGAATGGGCAGTGCAGAACTGAGGAGTACCATCAACAACACAGATATGTCACCACAGCAGGTGCACAGGGTCACAGGCAATGAAACAGCCTCAGAAGACCCAGCGGCAATTTGGGGCATGCTAGCTGGAAGCTCTCACCCTGACTATAGCACCAGCACATCAAATCAAATTCCACACTCACTCAAGACTTCCCATGATGTGCAAATGGGGGGAAGAACCTTATCCCACCCAGTCTTATTGCACCACAGAAGAGAAACAGGAGTGGTTTGGACCTCAAAAGCTACAAGCCTTGTCTGCCCAAGCAATTAATGACTAATCTCATGCTGATTTGTGAGCCTGACTGGTAATAAAAGAATGGACCTGGGCTCACCACATTCAGGGAGCCTGGAGGGGGAGTGCTGAGGCCCTGCTGTGAATTGCTGCTGGTGTTTGGGAGGTTTGGGCAGGACCTGAGGCTGTATGAACTCAGCTGCAGTGAGATCCTTGATGGAGAGGGACACAGGGAGAAAGGGACAGAGGAGAGTCCTCTCTCACACAGCTGCAGTCACATTTAAGTGCACTTAGCAGTGAGACCCTATAATAGCACAGGAATTAAATAAGAATGTACAGAAATGAGTGCAGAGAAAGTTAAAGATAGCCTACAATAATTAGCAAGCCTGGTTTGCTTTCTAGAGAGCTGCTACACATCGGTGCCTGCAGAGAGAACCTATTCATCATTGTATAAAGAAGCATCAGCAGCAGAATGGGATTTTGTGAGTGCTTGCTCTGAGATCTCTAGCACCAAATCCCATGTCTTGTGTCCTTCCATGCACACGGGCAGTCGTGTGGGCTGCTGCAATCCAGAGGCTGTTGGCTCTGTCCGTGTGTCCCTCCACCGGCTCCTCTGGCTTCCAGGAAACAAAGGATCACTCCTGGCTTTGCTTAGCTTCCAGTCTCAGCCCTACATCAAAGCTAGCATCAGGTTACAGAGGAAGGTGTCTGTGCTGCAGGCTCCCCAGCAGCCCCGGCTTCCCGCAGGCAGCAGCAACGTCGGGCACGTGCTCACCACATGGAAAGGAGCACAGCAGCACTTCACCTGCATCTTTTAGGAGACTGATGTGTGACCTGGAGTGCAAGAGTCAGGCCAAATGCAGAACAAAGCAGCCCATGTATTAAAAAGTTTCAGCCCATACAAGTCTGCCTTCAGGTGAAGTGGGAAGGGATATTACATGGAAAAAATGTCACTGATAAGCTATCACAAAGCAAGCACAAAGTGACAGTGATATTGTTAGAGCATTCCTCTGCTTATGAGCCACCCCTAAAATACAGTTACAACCAGATGGGAAAAACTAGTAAAGGAGAGTTGAGACACGAGCTTTAACACTTGATTCTTTTTCTGACAGCGACTGCAAAAATAGTATGGAATGGCATGACATGTTCATTATTTCTTTCTGACTTCAGGTCAAAAAGCTGCTTATGTTCAAGGAGACTGTACTCAAAGTTTCAAACCCAACCTGATCTTGAAGTCTCAGGCAGGCTGGGTCTGCTTTCCATGCGTGGTCACTATTGCAGCTGCTCTGCAGGTTGAGTAACACCCTTGCTGGTACCTGGTGAAGGCTTCTGGCTGTGCAGGTGTCTTGGGAGGGGGCTGTGCAGGTACCCTGGGTTACAGCCACCCGGGGAGCTCGTGGCCGAAGGGGGCCCTTGGTCTGCAATGCCGCTGGAGCGTCACATAACATCACCGTGGATGCTCTTCTCCCCCGCTGCTCTCCAAGCAGGATCAAAAAGGTACAACGAGGTAAAAATAAATAAATAGTGACAACGTAAAACTGGGTGCTGTGCTTAGTGTAGACCTCAGGGCAATAACAGCTTATTTGAGGTCATTACTCAGATCTTCATCCTTTTTCAGGGAAAAAGAGGAAAACAATGGGAAAAAGCTGGGAGCCTTTGGCACAGCCACCCCATCTTCATGGGCAGCACCCTGCTCGGCAGAATCAAACCGCCCCCCCAGCACTGTGTGGCAAATAGGAAAAACTGCTTGAAACTAAGCTCTTGGCCACAAAGGGTTTGAGAATAAACTCCACTTCTGACCCATTGTGCAGGTGACTTTCTTCACCTCCCAACTCATTATAAAACCTATGAGCTGTGACCAGCTCTTTTATAGCTGCAAGAAAGTAATTCTGCTATTGACATGTCTGTCTGTGGCACAGAGACCTGGCATTGCCTCCACCAGCTGAGGCTGAGGCCACAGAGAGCAATTCCCAGCCCGAGAAGATGGAGCCTGGTAGGTGGAAACACAAAAAGGCAGTGTCTTCTGAATCTCTCTCTGTATGTGCTCTGGGATAAATGTACAGCAGCTGAACCAACTGGAAGGAAGGACATTTCTGGTTTAATTAAGTGAGCAAACTGAGGAACCAGATGCAAGACTAAAGACTAAAGAATAAAGACTAAAGAATAAAGACTAAAGAATAAAGAATAAAGAATAAAGAATAAAGAATAAAGAATAGCTGCTGCTTTTCCAGGAGACAGCTTCAGAGCTGGGGGCTGGTTTGTGGATGGGCCACTTTCTGCTGCTCCTGTCTGTGAGGAAAGCACTGTATTGTCTCTACACTGTATTGTAGGTGACTTGAACTGACATCAGTGGTGATCATACACTTGCACTGGAGGGGAAACTGAGCTTTCCTTGATGGCAGGCACTGGCTCTCCCTGCAGTGCACACCAGGATCACCTGACAAATCCCACCAGGGCGATGCACAACACACTTTGGGTACTGACAGATTTACAGAAAGCTGCTTAAGGTAGAAGGCAGCTGCACAGCAGCTGTAAAAGGTGCCTGCACTTTCTTATTTTGTTGTGTTCAACTCAACTGAACTAATAAGACGAAAGGCGATTTCAAAGCACTTGCAGATTACCTTGTCCAGGAGCTTCTTAAAAGCTCACACAATTAAAGTGCATTTGATCTAAAAATATGGCATAAATTGTGACAGTGTGTAGTAGCTACAATGTTTTAACCCAGGAGAATCAGCTCTGTTAAATGTATCACATTACAACCGCTGGCACCTGGGAATAGCGTCTCTGTTTCTGGGTCAGTCTTTCAGATCCCAGTTTGTCAGACTAAAAGGGACTGAACCTCTTATACCTGAAATGTAACAGCTCTCTCTGGACTGTGCACTCCAGTAAATGTAATGGCCAGCAACAGTGCAACACAAGTCACATGTGCAGCTGGTGAGAGAGCTGGTGTCTGTGATTTAGACCATCCTGAAATCAGTCTCTGGCACCCCATTTCATTTCACTGCAATTTGTGTGCTATGGAAGTGTGTCTGCTGTTGAGTGATTTCTGTTGTTTCAAACCTGACAGTGCTCACTCTGTACCTCCTGCCCAGCCTGCAGAGCTTACCTGGTCCCACTCTCCGGAGACTCTGTGACAGCAGAGTCTGAGCAGCCCCTGGTCTCAGGGAACCTGAGTTTCACCTTACTCTTTGCTATCCAAGTGGTCTGACTTCTCTTGGGTTTAGCACAAGGTGGCTAATGAGCACTATCTGTAAGCGAGGGAAAGTGCAAACAGCTTTTATCTCCACAAAGCCAGGCAGTGTGTCCCCCCACCGGCTTGGGGTCAACAGTGTCTGTCTGAGAGGTTGAAAACTAACAGCCTCTTATCTACAAAACCTCTTGCAACACAGAGACCTGGGATATCTTGTTTTCTGGCTCTCCAGACAAAGACCAAGGCTTAGGTTGACACTTTAAAGTTTCATTTTGCCAGCTGGGAGTTTGCAGGGCTTCGTGTGTACCATCCCTGGCTGCTGTTATCACAAAAGTGAAACCTATTTAAACTGTCGTCCTGCTATCGAGTATCCCAGCCCCGCTATGTCTAAGGAGAAGCAGGTAGTCAGTTCAAGGGCTACAGCTGTTTGCTCAATAAAAATTGATAGTGTGGAGCAAGGAGTATTGCAACACTGCAAAAGGTCCTTAAAAATGTTTGGAGGATGAATATTGCCGGCACTGTTGTGATTTTGAAGCTCAAATAATAAATGATTCAACAACTGTACAGTTACCATGGGGATGAATTCTCATTGAGCCTAAAATTACCAAGCTGCTGACAAGGAGCTATTTTTAGTATCAGCAGATGTGTATCTTTAAGAACATCAGCACAGACCTACTACTGTGTGTTTGTGTATGCATTCCTGCTCGCCTGTAATTGAGTTTTCTCATGCTAATAACAAAAGCAAAAATAAGTTAATGTCTGACCACTGCAACAGACAATGCAGTGATTTAGGCCGGGGGTGACAAGCGGAAGTTGCAATTAATACCTGATAAATAAAGCATGCAAAGAGGCCAGATTGCCAGTATGTAACTGAACTAGTAAGCAGAGCCCTATCATTACTGTCAGCGACCATGCTGCAGTAATGGAGCGCCTATTTTTGGTGTCCGTGAGCATCTAATGGGAAGCACTCATGAGCCCCAGGACACGGGAACACGGAGGCCCGAAGCTGACGCGAGCCGCTGGCACAGATCCTGAATCCCCACGCTTCAAGACGTAGTTTGTAAGGGCTCTCCCTCTACTTCGCATTGGAGGGAGGTGCGAGGATAACCGCGCACGAAGTCGCCAGCCCAGACGAGGAGTGCCTCGCTGCGGAGCCGAGCCGGGAGCCCTGCTGCCGCCGGCGTGTCCCCCGCGCTCACTCACCCAGCCCTGCCCCGCTGCCGCCAGTTCGGCACGGAAAGGCCCCTGCGCCGCTGACTTCCACCGAGCTCTCCTCATTAACTCCAAGAGGACGGGCTGGAGATCTGCCTTTTTTTTATATATATATAGCCTCATTTTGCTGAGGGAGAGGCCAGAGGGTGGCTATAATGACACCTAGTTTGGTGATAAAAGGATTGGTTTGTTTTTGCCAAACACGTAGCAGGATAGACATATCTCTGTTCGCCTCTTGGCATGCCAGTGCAGTACATATACATGCAAGAGGGGTTTGCTAGCAAAGCAGCCAAGCAAAAATCAAAAGCAGTGCATTGCAGCCGGATAGGATAACAGGGTATTACAGGAGACAGTTCAGCAGTTTTGTTAAAAAAACAAACAAACTCTTCTCGTTTCTGAAAGGCAGAAATGGAGACAAGGGAGAGGACTATGGTGGTTCAGAGCAGTCAGCAGTGTTTCTGCCTGCACTGCCATGTGAGCTCTGGTCACGCCTCCCACAAAAAGCAACAGAGAATAATGGCATTTCAGATAAGAGAGAGAAGGAGAAGAATTAAGGATCAAGAAAAGCCCTTGTGCCAAGACACATTTGGAAAAAAAAAAGTGAACTATCTACCCCAGAGTAAATTATGCAATGGGCCTGATTAAACCATCCATCACTCTGCATTTTTGATGTTTAATTGGGAAAGAATGGTGAGCTCCTTGGAGTTGGCTCTTGGAGATGTGTTGGTCATATACACCCTGCTCTGGGAGCGTACGTGCATCTGTTACAAATGTCTGTCTGCTGAGAAATACCACAGTGTTCTGCCACTGTAGGAAACTACACACACACACACACACACACACACTTTTTTTCTCTTAATATTTGACCTTATATCACTGAAACCTTGGGGGAGTTTGGTCTGACTTTGAAGAAGCCACCCCATGGAAGCTAGCCAACCAATATTCCAGGTGAGATTTGGAGCTGCTGTCATTCAGAAAAGATGAACAACTTATGCTGTTGGAGATCATAGTGAGAACTTTAGGAGATCTGGACAGCTGAACTGCCTGGGTTGGCCCTGCCCCTGTTAAGATCATATATGTGGGCTTTCTTCTGAATTTCCTATTGTTCTTGCCAAAAGAAGAATATGCTGGGGAGCAGAGATGTTCAGGGCACACAGATATGTCTGAAAGGTGGTCTCAGGCTCGTAGCTTATTTGAAATAAAGGATAAGAATTTAATTATGTACCGACAAGAAACTTGACTTCACATTCAATTTTCATCTTGAACAGACAAAATTGGTGTTCTTTTGTTGTCTAGGCACAGTGATCAGAAACACCCACACAGGCACCAGCCTAGAACAGTTTCTGAGAAATCACTGGTACACAGGAAACTGCTTCCTGATACAGGAGGTGGTGTCAGCTCTTGTCAAGTCCCAAGGAACTGGGTTTGAGACAAGAGCTGCTACTAAGAACACAATCCTAAGAAGACAGAGAACTGCTTTTTCCCATCAGGAAGTTTGTTTCTACCTATAGGTCTCCTGATGGATCTCTAACAGTCTTTCCTCTCATGGGCTCCATTAATCTGCTGTCAAAGTTTCAATACCCTATTTCTCTAGGAGTAAGTAAGAGGAATTGAAGCTTATGTTCCCTTTTGGGTTTCAGTGTAGATAATTTGATCTAGAGTGTCTTAAACCATTTTTCCTCAGAGTTGTTCCCATATTTGTTTTGGTTCAAATGTCACCTCTGTGCAGTGTTTTCTCATCTTCTGTTTCTCTTCCTGGTCAGCTCCAATGTGTCATGAGGAGTCCTTTGTGTAGAGCCTGACTTGCAGCCCCACATCCCTCTCTGGAGGCAGCTTCCACAGGAAACATCCATTCCTACTCCTTGATCATCAGCCCTCAGCACAGAAGTCCAGGCAGTCAGGTCTGATGGGCTGGCCAGCCCCTCTGCTTCGCCCAGGGAGAACCTTGCTCCCCAACCATGCCACCACAGAAGGCAGCTTTGAATATGAGCAGGCGCAGGCTGCACAGCAGGGCGGCTCTCTTGGCTTGGAAGGCATTGGAATACCCATAGCTTGTGCAGAGCAATCAGGAAACCCAGCTGTAACTATGGCTAAAGCTCCAAAACCCAACAGCATGGAGGGGACTCCAACCAAGAAGGAGCCCAGCTGCCAGACATCGGGACAAGAGCTGCTGGGGGCTGTTCCACCACACAGCAGGTGACATGAAGCAGCTGACTGGCATCCAAGATACTGAGCAACCCAGAGCTCAGGTCTTATCCAGTATGACAGACCCTACACTTTTAAAGGTCTACATACATGGGAGGTGATTCTTCCTCTCTGCCCTGCTCTCCTGAGACCTGGAGTACTAAAGGGGGCCTACAAAAAGGCTGGAGAGGGACTTTTGACCAGGGTGTGTAATGACAGGACAGGGAAAACGGCTTTTTCTTTGCTGTGAGGGTGGTGAGGCACTGGAACAGGTTCCCCAGGGAAGCTGGGAAGCTGTGGATGCCCCAATCCCAGAAGTGTTCAAGTCCAGGTTTGACGGGGCTTTGAGCCTGGTCTAGTGGAAAGTGTCCTTGCCCGTGGCAGGGGGGGTGGAACTAGTGGATTTTAAAGACCCCTTCCAATTTAAACCATTCTGTGACTCTGTGACTATCACTTACAAAAAAATCACATTTGGTGCCAATTTATTAATTTCCTCTGCTGATTCACAAGAGCTCAAATAAACTGAACAACCTGTGAAATTGAAATCACCCATGGAAAATCAGAACTATTTAGTTTTAGCATTCAAGTTAACTTCTCTCCAATTTAAAACTCTTTAGAGTTTATGAACTTAAAAGTAGTGCTTCCTGGATAACACAATTTCAACTTCTATGTGTCTGCAACCATATTTAAAATGGCTGAAGCCAAAATAATTGTGACTTTTAATAACAGAGAAGCTAAAGCCATTGCAACAATAAGGCAGATCTGTATTATGCTGGCTGAAAACTTAAGTCATTCCAGCATGAAGACATTCTTCAAAGAGTTATTCAGCATTGATATATACCTTATAATAAGGATTTTTGTTTTGTTTAGGAAGAAGCAAGTAAACAAAAATCCATTTGAAATTCTATTTCTTGCAATAATTTGGTAGTTCTGGTAGGGTCTGATCTGCTTTTTCTAAGATAAGGCTTGTTCAGGAGCACCTATCAAGGCAAGACACACACAGGATATAGGCAGTATTACACTAAAACACATTTGCCTTAACTTTTATAGTAAGACAAAAAGCAAAATTATATTCTTCCATAGATTTTACTGTAATTTAGTTTTAAATCTAATTAATAGCACAGGTCCTTCATCTAAGTCTGTATTTATTCTTAGTGCCAATAAAACATTGGCACATTTGACCCTGAACACAAGAACTGCTTCAGCAAGTCACATGTGATCCATGCTTGTGTGTGCATATGCACAGCACCCAGGCTGAGCATGTTTGCTCCTTAGCCCCAAAGCATCTTTGTTTCACTGCAGATTGGAGAACGTGATCAGCACAAACCAAATCTGCTGTGAAAGGCTCTCCTGGAAAAGAAGGGGGAAAAGTGAACATAGGAGCCGTGGATCACTTCTAAACCCTTACTGAGGTAGGCAGTTTGCTTTCCAGAGGTTCTTGACATCTGTGGCCTCTCTTAAAAAGACAAAAAAAAAAAAAAAAAAAAAAGGTGGGAGAAGAACAGAAGAACAGATCTACCCAAATGCAGATGTGGAAATTTATGTTTCTTACATCCATCCTGCTACCACCAGTCTGGCATGCTCCAGGCTGACTTACTCCTTTTTTATGGGAATAAGTTTTCTGTGTCCTGTGATCCAGAATCCAGCCATAGTTCAGGTCAGAGCTGACAGCAGTTGAGGAAATTTGCATCAGAGGCATTGGAGGAAAGCAGCTGTCAAAGCAGCCTGGTGAAAACTAACAACAGAGCAGAACAGCAAGATGGAAAATATAAATGTCTTGTTTTTTTACCTTCCAAAACAATGTAGAGATGAGATATCACACCAGTGCACACCGTGCACTGACAGATAGGTACAGCTGGAATAGCAACTGCCAACGCTGCCTGCTGCCAACAGGAGAGGATTTGGTATACCCCCCATCTTCCATTCTGCAGGAGAAGCTGGGGATGTATGTACATGCATTCAGTCACCTGCTTCAGCCCCGTCTGGTATCCTTTGGACTAAGACTAAGACTAAGTTAGTCTTGTAAACATGAAAAGGCATTGCAATGTGGATTTAAGAACACAAATAATCCAAATTTGCACTTTAACTGCAAGCCCACGCTTCTGTAGATTTAAGCCTTGAAACTAGGACAATTGTTGTGATGCGAGTAGAATAAGCCCCAATCTCTTATGTTAAATGCTTAGAGCAGTAAATATTTACTATTAGGCCAGCCAGGATCCATTTCCTCTAATTAAACCATTTTTATTCTGGTGCTGTTTCATCCCTTACCACCAAACAAAAAATTAGTGAAGCTCCTGAAAGTGATCCCATTGAGCTGGGAGACTACAACTTTCCTGGACTGTAAAATCAATCAGAGATCATCTCCTGAGGGGCAGCTGATGATACAAGTCCCACAGTGTGCCAGGGAGCAGTGAAGTTCCTTGGATAAGGACTGAAGTACTTACATGGGAGGAAAATGAAAGTAGGTCCATTTATTCTCAAATTTACCACTTCCAAACTCAGAGTTCCAGCAGGATTTTTTTCCCCCTAGCTTTAAAATTGTTGCTGCTATAAAATACGTACTTGAGGTTGGAATTGAACATATTAAACTTCTTCATATAGCTCAGGAGCTTACAGCCTATCCTCAGCACCTCTTCAGGAATGAAGTCCTGCCAAGTCGGTAATTACAAGGAGGACACACAGACAAGGTGTTTTTTACAATTTCTTTTGATTGCTCATGTCCTACCCAATGCCTGCAGTGATGAAGAGCACCTTTAGCTGGCTGTATTACTCCACCAGACACCACCATATTATATAATGGAAAGCAAAAATAATACAATTTAAATACAGGATATTGCATAAGGAACAGCTAATGCTGCACGCCTCTGAATTTATGGTGCCTGATTTCCTGTAGCTTCCTCTGCTGTGGAGTTTACAGTGTTTACTAATGCAGCTTGGGCACACTGCAGCCTTCCTCTCTCTATGGGCACCAATTCTTTTCCAGCAGCTGCCTTTTGCCAAGGAAATTGCATAATGGCAGTTCTGCTGCTTTGACAAAGGTGACTGAGGTTAGTCACACAGCTAAAACATAGTTTTTGGAAGAGAAAAAGTGAACCAAACTCATTGCCTCAGGAAATGAGTTTGCTGATGCCATTTTTGTGTCCCCCCAAAGGCATTTATGTAGGCATTGTACTTTAAGTGGTATTTCCCAGCTACTTCTAAAAACAAACAAACAAAAAACCAAAACCAAGAAACCAAACCAAACAATAACAAAACCCAAACAAACAATACAAACAAAAACACAAGCAAAACAAAACAAAACTAAACAGGAGTAAATTCCCATAGAAGTTGAAAATAATTGTTCTGTTAACTTCATCAGTTCATTTCATTGCAGCTTGAATTTCTCCTCTGATTTCTGCCCTATGCTGCACAAACTGAAGATGAAGGACACTTGCCCTCCAAGTCACACTGCAAGGTTTGTAAGGAGTTAACCAGATTGTGGCCACCAAGAAGTGACTGAGCGACAACATTTGAAAGTCAAGTGAACAAGCACATCGAAAGCACTCACCAAAAAGCAACTGAAGAGAACAAAGCTACCTAGTGTTTGGGAAGAGTAATATGGCATGGGCAAAAGACATGTAAAAGTGAAATACTTCAACCACAAGCTGAAAAAAATGGCCTGGCTAAGGCAGGGAATGCAGGGTGAAGAGATGAAAATCATGGGGCCAGGGAACAAGAAATGTTTTTATACGGAGATGGAGGAGAAGTCACCAACACTGGGACTGGCCCCAGCTGACCAGAACTGAAATTGTGCATTAACCAGCATACATCCTTCTTCTCCCCTATGCCTTCCAGGGGATACACTCACTATTTGCTTGAAAGGCTTTTTTTAAATCTCATTTTAAGGACTTAGGGTGGAGCCCCTACTTTCCCACCACATTTATCATGCCAAGTACCATGCCAACATAATTTTCACAATAGATTCTAAGTGCTGGTACAATACACAACCGTGAGCTACAAGGGAGATGCATTACACAGGGGAAACAGCAGACAAAAATCATTCTACCTGACAGACTTCTGGCTAACTTGAGTTACTTTTAAGAGCTCAGAGAACACGGGAGTACGAAGAACAAGATATAACTAGGATGCAAAGCTGAGTTTTGGGCGCTCAGGAAAACAGTTGTCCAGTCATACAGAGAAAACTCAGGAGGAGTTAAGCAGCAATGTAAACTACAAATGAAAAATCTGTGGCAGCCCAGTGCCATGCTAGCACAACACCACAGAGGGGCACATTGAAAGATGAGGTTGTGAGCCTTCAGGGCATTTGTTTACAATATTATTTAAAAACAAATTTACCCTCAAAACATATAGCCCTCTGTAGATATAATGAAATAAAATTTCTTCCCCAGTGCATTGAAATGTTACTTGTTACAAAAATTTAAATGGTTTACTTTTGGTTCTACAGCTCATGTCACCCCCTGCAAAATATATATGTTTTGAACAATTTCTTCTCTTCACAGTATGGGAAAAAAAAGAGCTAAAACCTAGCTAAATGCCTATCATGAAAACACAATTTTATTCCAAATCTAAACCTGTAACTTAACATATATTTTCATATATTTTCACTTATGAACGGAGAAAGTTTAAGCACACTGTGAAGACCAAACATATTTCCACTTTGCTTGTCCAGAAACCAATAACTGGTATTTGAGGACTGCCACAGACTTAATATACTAAAGAAACTCCACCTCTGAAACACAAAACTTAGAAAAATTATTATTTCACAGGTCAACTCTTTTTATCTTGTTTGGGAAACAAAGCAGATGATGACTTTTACATCACAGTCTGTATGCTTGCATAGTGTAGCACAAGGCAAAGAAAAGGAGAATTTGCAACCTTCTGGCAATGCTTCAGTTGGTCCAAGATCTTTTAAAATGTGTCTTCCAAAATCAAAATGAGCCATGTTCGATCCATGCCCTTATGAAGGAGTGACATGCTCTATATTCTGAAGAAGACAAAGACTTATATGGAAGATGTAAGTGACAAAGATGTGTCAGTGAGCTATGCAAGTTATCTGAAACAAGGGCCAAAATTCCTTTTACTGAATCATCACACACTCTGCATAACGCTTAACTTACTATAACCCTGTTCATATATACATCTCCCAGCTCTGCACAAAGGAGAAAGTAAAAGCTCTTTTAGAAGTAATTTAGGAAGCTTAAAAACCAGCCAGTCACAGTGAAATTTATTAGCATCTTTTCTACGCCTCACTTCAACTGCCGCTTTATTGAAAAGTGTTATTCTAGTAAAATCCTTAAAAGGAATGTCTCGAGGCTTTCAATGACTACAAAGGACACTTGTAAAGTTAGCTGTTCTCATTAGTATACAGGGCCTAGGGTTTGGGGAGGAGGAGGGGGGCAGGGAAAGGAGATGCAAAAATCAATGCATAATTATCAGTGGCAAAAAGTTCAAGCCAAACTCGCCAGCTTTCAGAATTCCAGCTGACCCCCACCCATATACTTTTAACCATAGTTAACTACTCAGGCTCCACCAGCTATGCCCAGATTTTAGCTTGCTTCCTCCAGCTTTTTTAGTAATTAAACTGTTCATCCCAGGGTTCAAATTCAGCATCTGCACAGCAAATGCCTACCTCCCTGAGCATCTAAAAGACAAATACAAGAATAACTAGTTCTTCAGCTGTGGGTAGTGGTTATATTCTTTGTATTTGCTATTGAATATTTTTTTTTTCCTGGAGAAAGAAAGAAACAAGAAAATGGCAAATAAAAATTCATTTGAAGTAAAACCTTCACAGTACACATCATTGTATTAGAGAGTAAGAACTAATGGTAGATCCCAATCTTTTCCAAGCTGTGCAAAATGCCACAAAAGCAGCCCAAGTTATGAGAAAAAGGACTTCAAATGTTAGTAATTGAAGAGGTTCTAAAATGCACTGAACTTTTCTTTGCATTTTACATGCTTTGATATGGAAAAACTGCATTCAACTTATAAATTAGTCCAGATAAAGCTATTAATAACATCACATACTAGTCCTAATGCAGGAGGAATTCAGTAAGACATCATAAAAACCTTCAGCACCAGTTCCTAGTAGCAGCTGTGGCAGAGAAAGAAATCTAAAATATTTTGTGGATTTAATGTATTCATGAAAGAACTAATCACACAAGTAAACGTAGCTGCTCAAATTGCTCTCTTGGACAAAGGCAAACATCTTCCATTTTCTTTTATGTGGGATTGCTACCTTCTTCAAAGGAGAAGCTTTTACCTCAAATTGAGTGGGGGTTGGGAGATTGTTAAGCTCCAGTCTGTCTGATGTGCTAGTTCTGATCTTGAAGCTCAACGACTCCTAAAAACCCAACATAGGATTTCACAAAGGAAACTATTCAAAATAGGTATTGGAACTTAATGACCAGCATCGAATTATCAAATTCTCGTTTGCAGATTTTTTTTTTTTTTGATTGCTGCCTAGACCTCTTCTTTTCTAGAGTCTTTTCCCCCCTCTACCCTCAGAGGAAGAAAAAAAATCAAAACAACCCGAACAAGTGACCAACACAAGCCACGTTCCTTCCCCAGTACAAAATACCTAATTTTTGTTTCAGTACGATTTGACTTCTAAATTCCAACAGCCACATTTCTCGGCTGCTCGAAGGGGCAGCTCACTGCTTCCGAATGAACGCTGCTGGCAAACAAAGGGGCTCAGTTGCATCTCCGTGCATTAATAATAACCGGTGTCCCACTGCATCAGACTATGCGGATTGTTGTGGGCTTTTTTTTTGCTTGCAAAATGGAGATCTTACAACTGAAAGAAAATCAAGGGGGAAACGTGCCTACACAGTTTTGTTCTCATTAACCAGAATTCATTTCCCCTTAACAATGAGACACAGACCCAAAAATAAAAACAAGACCACGTTTATTCAATACAGACAGGTTAATTAAGACAGTAAGTCCTGTAAATCAGGAACACATTTCAAACGCTCCGGTACGAAGTGCATATATTTAAAATCAACAGCTGCATCTTGTACTTGAGCCATTGAGTTTGTCGGGGAAGGGTGGATTCAGGGTTTTTCTTTTTGGTAGAAAAAACTTGTTTCGGCTACCTTATGTGAACAATGCATCTCAGGCTCCATTCACTTATTTGTTTTAAGTCCAGCTGCCTTCCAGCTTTGATATTCACATTTTTTAAAACTGCTTCATACAGTCACAACGAGAAATAATAACAATAAACGTTAAAATAACAACAAATAAACCCCCAACAAAAAACCAAACCAGCCCGGGAGGGGAAAGGAAACACCTCCCGCCGGGGTCAGCGAGGATTATTGCAAATGGCTCCTGGGAGACGGAGGAGCTCCGCGGCAGCGGGGGACCGGCGGCGGGGGGGTCCGCGGCCCCGGCCGGGCTGCCCCGGCGGGGGGAGGAGAAGGAGGAGCTCCCGGCAAGGCAGAGCAGAGAGGGACAGAGGAAGGGAGGGGGGCACAACAGCAGCTCGGGGCGGGCGGCGTACGCGACCTCGCCGGCTGCGGCTCCACGGGGTCCGCGCCGCGGGTGACC
>VXBU01018949.1:1116571-1169532 GCA_013400315.1 Bombycilla garrulus | reverse complement strand
CGAGAGCGCCCTGCGGTTGCGCGCGCGCGGCTCTCCCGAGGCCCCGCGCGTCCCGCGGAGCGCGCCCGGCCCGCACCGGCCCCGTCACCGGCGCGGTCTCCCGCAGGGCTCCGCGCTGCGATCGCGGCGCCTTCGTACCGCAGCGCCCGGCTCTGGCCGTACGGTTCACAGCTCCCCGACTGCCGTGCCCCCTGTGAGGCCGCAGCCGGCTGCGCGTTGATTTGGGGTTTAATTCCTTGGCATAGAAATGCCTTAGGAGCCTTGCTCTGCATCACTAGAATTAGCAGACGTGAAGCAACTCTGCGCAGGTGTTCTGTCGGGATTTCTCTCTGCCTGCGGTTTACTTCATCACCTGCATCAAGGCTCTGCCCTGTCTCTTCATGTCCCAGTCCCATTCTTTCACTGCATCATTCAAGCAGGTGCTGAAATTTTGTGATGAGCCTTAAATAAGGTTTTCTGGGTGTTGGAACTCTGGGGGACGTAGTCCAGAACACGCTCATTCACGTGATGGGGCATGCGGTCGGCTCCGCTGGGAACAGCTCATAAAGCCGGCTCATACACATAAAGTTGCTCATACGCATAAGTGCTCTCACCACTGTGCCCTTGATTAATCAGTAAGCGGCTGGCAAAGGAGAGGGCATGTCCTTTGGCCCGTTTGTCCTCGTGTTCTCCTGAGCTGCTTCTGCTCGCTGCACAGAGCAAGAGACCCTGTGCGTAAGTGGCCGTGTTTGTGAACATGCCTGCTATCTGCACACGGTCCTGGTCACTCCAGCCTAGGTGACGGAGCCCATTGCCACGGCCCCTGCCTGGATTTATATGGGCATAAATCATGCTACCTAATTGCATATTATTTATTCATGTGCATATTTAAGGTACCAATACTTTCTTATTTTCAGAGCCTTTTTGGTAAGTGTCAGTTGAAACTCAGATCACATTTTTCTACAGATGATGAAAACATGAGATTTTGTTGCCCCCTGCCTACCCCCAAATATTTTTAAGAGAACATTTTGACCTTTATTCCTTATCTATGCAGTGCCTATTCAAAAGCAATAGAAGCAGGAGGCCTACATAGATGCAGTGGATGGATCTACTTCAACTCCAAGGGAGATCTATATTCAGATCACTTCTGAGTAGGTAATCTGGTATTCTATATAAGCAAAACTGCAATAAACCTGTACAGCTTATTCCAGCCTTTTCTTCTTCCACAAAAGCAAAATAAGCTATACCAGCAAAAGCTCAGTGCTGTTTGTGATTACATCTACACCTGGGGCTTTCATGAGCCCGGGAATGATAATCGCAAATCGTGCTTCATTGCATCCCTAACCAACGGCAGCGCTGGGAAAAGCTCGCAGGATCGTGCAGATCAGTGCAACAGATAGGGAGCTCAGAGCGCAGTCATTAGCAGAATCCTGATGTCCTCAGATCTTTTTAAATGCAAAATTTTAGCGATGACTGTTTGACAATGGACTGAGTATCTGCTGAGAGTTTTAGGACTAAACACACCTCGAATGTTTACACTGAGTGCTACTGATCAGGGTTAATAGATTTATCAGCTGAACAAAATGAAATTTGTGGACCTTCAGGAGAAGGGTGTTTCAGATTATGTCCTCCTACAGGAATTGGGAACCTCAACCATTACTTTGGCACTATCTGCTCCTTTCACTGGATGATGTGAGAAAAGCTAAAATGCTGGAGAAGACAGTATATCCTATATCTGCGGTTCTCCCTCAAAGATTTATTTATGTGGCAAAACTCTACCAAAGAGGGCTCAATATGAATTTACATCATAATTATATCTGTGGAATGGATCTCAATCTGTCGGTACCCAGATACCTTCCTGGGATTAAACCCCAATCCATACCAGGCGCAGATCTAAACTGTCTGCAGCCATTATGGGATGTTCCTGGCAGAATTACTTCAGCAATTCATGAACAGGTGGCTGTTTGCTAGTGCCTCTCCACAGAAATGAGAACAACTTCAGTAGTGGGTTTTGCGATAAAGGGGCTGTCATAGGTGTCCTATGACAGCCTAAATATGCAGAGTTTGTGAGCCTAAGTGACAGGGTTGGCTGCCAGGTCAGCCCCAAAGAAGCTGAGGCCTCGTCAGTTGTAATATCAGGTCATTTGGCCAAGTCCTGAGTAAGCTATAGCTTACTCTCTGTATTCTCTTTTTAATTAGGAGAATCACAGCCTGGTTATCATACTTGGTCTTCTACTGCTGGAGATGAGCTCTGCAGCACTTCTTTAACTGCAGCAGTCTACCACAGTAATTGCAATTTAAAAAATCCTCAAAATCCCAAAGAATAGAATACTAAGGATAGAGGGAGGTTCTTTTTAAAGTAAAAGTATAAAAGGAGTTGCAAAACTGTTGACAGAATTTTTCTAACCTCTGACAGTATTTTTCTGAGCAGAAATTTGATAATGAACATTGCTGCTATTTGTTTTTTTTTTTAGATGCATTTCTGTGTATGGTCTGTTTCTCTGCTGGGATTGCCAAAATTCTCGTGGCAACTTGTTGTCTAAGTCATTCTATTAGAAAGACATTACAGTTCAGAACAGTGACTGGTCCCTTTTTATGGTTAGTGTTCACTTGCACTCTCAATTTTTCTGTTCAAATATTTAGAAAACAGTCTTTAAGATACTCTTAGTAATACTTGTCTTTCAGATATTCCCATCAGAGGACAAAATTTGAGCTTCATAAACGAGTACTAATTATATTCATATTATGTCCATCTATAAAATTTTGACATAATTTTATTGTGTTTCCTGAGAATACATTTTAATTTCAGAATATAGGGGTCAATTTATATATCTTACCTTTTGTACTGATCATGACAACATGGACAACTGGATGTGAATTCTGAGCTTTAAACCTATTAAAGAAAGGAAGAAAACCCTTAGATCCCTTGAAGTCTGCAATCCAGTGTAATCTCAGCTCTTCAACTACATATATGTGTTCAGGATCAGGCACATGTTCTAATCTGTTACGGAGGCCCTGTAACCCAGTCAATGTGAAAATATTAAATAATACTTCATTTATGCAGGTGTTTACATTTCAAACCCCTTTGCTGGAGCTGCGTGATCTGTGATCTCAGACTTTGGCGTGTGTAGAAATGAATCAGGCTGATAATTTTATGATAGAGACTATGTAGTGTTGCATCACAGTGTTAAAGTATTTATAATGTTGTTTACAAAACAGTAAGACAGCTTGAAACTGGGTTAACCCAGAGACTAGGAGGTCCTTTCCAGTCCTTTCTTTCTCCAGGCATTTCTCACGTCCTTTATTTTCTACAGAAACTTCTGTCAAATTTGTTAAATATGCAGAGCTTCTCTTCATAACAATAGTGCCAATGAAGGATTCTTGTGCAAAGTAAATTCATTTCCTGTGCACACTTCAAATGCAGAATGGGGAGAGGCCAGAACACCATCCAAACAGCACAAGTTTAGATTCCCCAATAATTGTTTTGTAGTCTGCATTTATAATAGATTTCCAGGAACAAAAGACATTGCTTTAGAAACAACTGAGGTTGCTAAGTGACACAAATGTATTTACTGTGTCATAACTTGCAAAAGCCAAGCACATTAAAACAAGAGCTTTAATAAGCAGCAGTGTCACGAATCTCACCTTGACTCCCAGGGTAAATATGAACCTGTTGGCCAACAGCTTTACATGGTTTGGGGTGAGAGACCTTAATGGAAACAGGAAACATTAATAGTTTTAGAAAATACAGACTTTAACTCTTAAGGAACTGAAATATGCATACTTTGTCCCAATGGATGTTTGGGTTTGCTTCTTTCATGTATTGTTCCTGTTTATCCTCATTCAATTACCTAAGAATTTGCATGTAGGATGGTGCTCCCTAACAAGGCTGGAAACTATGCTGTCAGTTGTGAGGCTGAGTTATTTCTTTTGCTGAAGTTATCACTGTTTCTTATGTCTTTTAGACACAAAACCCCCTCTCCTTTTTCTTTTGTGGAAAGCAAAAAGCTGGCACCTTCTTCTGTCTTCTCACCTTCTTCTAGTGCCTGACACACCAAACTGCTGTATTTCCAAGCAATCAGAACACAGGGCCCTTTGGGGGGGGACCACAGGGGTCCACCATTCCTTTGGACTGGTAAGCTGATCCTTCTATTTTCCTGAGCTGCAAAACCTCTTCTTCCTCCTCTGATGCACACAGGATGCAGTCGGTGCCCTGTGCCTGCCACAAATGTACAAGTGGACATTTCCAGTGTGCAGGAATTGATTCTGAGGAGTGCATTGAGCTACCTGTTCATTAGGAGCTGCCGGGTTGCCTTGCACAACAGCCTCTGCTAGTTCAGGAATGAGACAGGAGGCGTGGGAATGGAGCCTACAGACGTCTCAGGGATGCAATAAACTACGGGGCAACCAAGCCTTTGTTTGTTTATTCAAATAATTGACTCACTTCCAGCTTTCCTAATAACTGGAATACATTTTAATGGTAACCTATATTATAAGTAATGAGACGGTGTAATCCATTGTGTGAACTCTCATAGGTTTTCCATATAGGCAGTTCCTGAGAACAATTTCCATTTGTTCAGTCTTTTCAAATATTGAAATATAGGAAGCAGAGATTAAAACAATATATTGAACCACTCCTAAAATGTCATTAAATGGGTTTCAGGAACATCTCTTAAAAAATACCGCATTCAAGAGAAAAGCCCTTTCACTGTTTGTCAAAATACCCTGCACATTTCTGTATGTCCTGACAAAATCCCTGTGCTTGTTTCTGTACCTTCCATTGGTAATTGTTTGTTAACCAGACGTATCTCTTGACAGTTCTGTTAAAACAAGCCTATCTACAGTGAATACTGAAAAGCCATGATCAATAAACCAGTATATAATGATTACAAGTAATGCATCTCACTCAGCATTTAGGGCAAAAGAGAAAGAAAAAAAAGCCTTCTGTCTAATTATATTTGAAGTAGACTTGTCTAAAATTAAGGGAGCACTTGTCTCACAAGGACTGCAGCCAATTCCACTGAATCAATGGAACCTGGGCAGGACTGCCAGCTTTTCTCATTTAAAGTCCTACTTCAAGCATACTTTTGGCATTAAGCCATTAGGAAAAGATGACTTTACTTAAACAGAAAAATGAAGACCAGGCACCACCTGAGATCTGACAGCTTCTTCTTGTTTTGAGTCTGAACTGTGCTGTGAGCGCAACTTAGGCCCTGGATTTTCTCCTCACAGAAGCATGATCAACCTTCAACTAGGAAACCTCTTGGGGCAGCTATGGTGGTTATAGATGTGGTCACATTTCCTTCTTCTGCTCCCTGACCACAGCTCAGGGTTTTTGTTTGTTTGTTTGTTTGGGTTTTTTGGTTTGGTTTGGTTTGGTTTGGTTTGGTTTGGTTTGGTTTGGTTTGGTTTGGTTTGGTTTGGTTTGGTTTTTTTGGCGGTATTAGTCATCTCATTGTGAAATCCTCAGTTTTCCTTCTTAATCTAATCCTGCAGAGCACTGTCATGTTCACTTGTGGTACTCAGCATGATGTTTAATCTCTGCCATTTTTCCCTGTGAGAGAGATTAGCAAAAGATCTTAAAACCAACAGACTTCATATCCATTTTTCTCAAGACTTATTGGCTCTTTAGAACAAGATAGATCTAGCTTCTTGAAACACCTTTCCTTCTTCTCTTTAAAAATATGATGTCCATGACAGCCTGATTCCACTGCATATGCTCCTTTCTATTCTGACTAAAATAGTCCTTTTGATCTGCTTAAAGTACTTTTTGTTGTTGTTGTTGTTTTCCCTCCCATAGCTTCTAAATATCCAAACACATTTCTTAGAATCATGTAATAGTTTGAGTTGGAATTGACCTTAAAGATCATCTGGTTCTGACCCCCCTACTGTGGGCAGGAACATCTTCCACTAGACCTGGTTGCTTAGAGTTCCATGCAACCTGGCATTGAGCACTTCCAGGGTGGGGCATCCACTTCTTCTCTGGGCAACCTGTTCCAGTGCCTCACCACCCTCACAGTAAAGAATTTCTTCCTTGTATCCAATCTAAACCTACACTCTTTCAGTTTAAAGCCATTCTCCTTTGTCTTGTCACTACATACCCTGGTCCAAAGTCCCACTCCAACCATCTTTTAGGCCTCCTTGAGGTACTGGAAGGCAACTCTCTCAGCCTGTCCTCACAGGAGAGGCACTTCAGCCCTCCAGTCATGTTTATTATTGGCCTTTGGACTCACTTCAATAGATCTGCATCTTTCTTGTGTTGGGGGACCCAGAGCTGGATGCTGTACTCTAGGTGGGATCTCACAAGAGTGGAGTAGAGGGGCAAAATCACTTTCCTTGACCTGCTGCTCAGAGTGTGAAGAAGTTGCTTATTTTGAGGGTTTGGGGGTTTTTGTTCCTCTATTATCTTTCAACCATCTGTTAGGTTAGCCCGATTTTCCCTTTTTAAAATCAAGCCTATATATTTAGACAGTGAATTTTCCAATAGCAAAGTCAACAAACAGCACCCATAAATTATTACACAGTAATAATTCCCATTATATTAACAACTGTGTTTTCCTGTATATTTTGTTCAGGGCTAAATTTACCCTCGGTGCATAATGAAAAACAGCCTTTTATGTTGCAAACCTTTCAGCATATAATGTTCATCATAATAGATTTCATGATATCCTTGGGTGCTATTATACATGCATAATTTAGATTAAGTATCACAGGTCATGTCACTTAGCTCTTTCTGGTATTGGGTTCTCAAGACTTTTGTATAAAAAAGTCTTTGGCACACAATAAGAGACATGGAGAATGTTCCTGCCTCATTCAGTTTTCCTCTCTCTGGGGTCCTGCTGAAACACCACAGCTCACAGCCAGGGGCAAGCACATAAACTGGCTATAATTTTAAATCATAGAATCATAGAATACAGGTTGGAAAGAACTGACCTCAAGGAGCATTTCATCCAACCTTTCTTGGTAAAAGCACAGTCTGGACAAGATGGCCCAGCACACTGGCAGCCAAATCTCAGGAGTTTACAGTATTGGGGAACCCACCACTTCCCTGGGGAGATTATTCCAATGGATGATTGTTCTCATTGAAAAGTTTTCCTTGTGTCAGTAGTTGTAACTTTCCCGGCAGTAACTTGTAACCAAATACCCCCTGTCTTTTTCGTGTGACTCCTTGTAAAAAGGGAGTCTCCATCTTCTCTGTGGCCACTCATCCAATAGTGGAACATGGTGAGGAGATCTCCCCTAAGCCTTCTTTTCTCGAGGCTGAACGAACACAGTGCTCTCAGCCTTTGCCTTGGCTTCTCAGTCATTTGATCATCTTTGTGGCTCTTCTCTGGACCTTCTTCACCCTGTCCATATCTTTTCTGCACAGCAGGGACCAAAACTGAACACAGAGTTCCGGTGTGGCCTGATAAGCACTGATCAGAGTGGGAAAATGACTTTGGTGATGCCCTTGTGGATGCATCAGCCCGGATTTTTTGTCCTATGGCTGGGGGCCCAGCAGTGCTGGTGCAGAAAGAGGTGAAGGAAATGTTGAGAACCTCTGCCTTTTCAGCATTGTCAGTGACAAAATCACCTCTCTTATCAGTGTGACAGTATCTTTTAGTTTTGAGCAGACTCAGAAGCACACAGTTAACCTGAATTTGATTTTCCTTTATAGCAAGACTTGGATTTGTGTCAGTTCTGTAGCTGCAGAGGAGCAGACTGAGCTGCACTAGAAGCAGGAAAACTGGGCAGTGTGGGAGTGGTGGGGAGAAGCTCTTTCCACCATCTCAGTGAGAGCTTTGCCTTCCCACTTGGGGTTGGAAGGCTGTGTTCGGATGTGTGGAGACCTCTGGAACAAAGATTTACAGGTAAATCCTTTGGGGAGCCACTGCTTCTTTGCATGATCTGAATTGTTCTTATTGGACTCCCACTGTTGTTTTAAATAAATGTGCTCTTCTACTTTGAAAATATCTACACTTTGGGATAATTCCCCCTCTTTCTTCTGTATAGCATCTCTTAAACTAAGCGCAGCAAAATTCCTGCCAATTATGAAGAAAGTTTTTCTACACTTTAGAGCCAAATAGCAATAACTTTCCTGTCTCACTCTGTGTGTCCTCTTCCCCTCACTGCCTGCTACAAGACAAGTATGATTGCCACTGGACATTTTGATTCCTATGTTACATCCTTTTTGCTGAAAGATGTGACTGTATGTCAAAGGTGTGAGTCATAGGGATTTAGGTGAGTTTCTTTGTCAGGAAAATTACAACTAACCTTCTCCAATACTCCCTGAGCACTGGCCACATTTTTGGGGGATTTAGAAGTGTTCTATGTGCTCTTGCAGTAGCTGCCTCAAGCCTCTTGCTAGTTTATGAAGGGGCATTTGTAATCTCTGCCCCTGGAGCATGTCTTTATACCTTCTCTTGTGTCTTCTGCAGTTGTCACAGCTTCACAATGCCACGTGTTTTGTAAAAATATCGTTTTAAGCTTTCTGACCCTGCATGCCCAATGCTATGCCCAAGTTGCAGCCCTCATCATTGGGCTGGAGAGGTATATTGTGCCACGCTAGGAGCCACTGAGCTGTTCTTTGGAAACGTATCTTTTCCGGGGCTCTAAAATTACTGGATTAGCAGAAATGATCAACACAGGGGCAGAGGAGGGCAGGACTGAGGAACGATGTTGAAATGGGTACACTAAGAGTAGGTTCTACCCTTAAAAAAAAAACTTCACACCATAAAACCATGCCCCAGGATTTCTGCCAGCCTTAAAGGCTCTTAGCAGTACCACAGGCTGGTGGTGCTATTCATTCTGTTGCAGGCTTGAGCAGGAGGCCTCTGGCAGTAAGGAAGGAGGAATGGAAAGGCATTGGAAGAGTAATAGCATTCAAGTGGTGGGAAAATGTCCTCATAGTACAGAGAAGCTGACAAGACAGACACTTTAGTATTAGCCTTTATCCTCCTGTTAAGCTGCCTCAAAACAAAAGCAGCCACAGGCTTGGGTTTCATATTTTTTTGTGTAGAAAGGGTTCTAGTTATACCTGGAATATCTTACAACTCAGGTTAACTTTGCAGTGAAATTGAGTTCAAAGAGCTTATAAACAGAATTCTTGATTGCAAAATTGATTTTAAGCTGTATAAAGTAATTCTGTTGGCACAATGCTATTTTAGCAAGGATGACAGGAACCCTAAGGCAAACATTTCTGAGGCAATTTGTCCAAGAAAGGACCTCCTTTCAGTTAATGAACCACTTTATAAAGAACTTAATATTGTTAGCTTTCACTTTAACTTTCCTATAAAATACGTCTTCAGCTAGGAAGTAATCACTTAGATTATGTATCATTGGCATCATGAGTTCATATATTTTAGAAGTTCCCTCCTTTACTGTATTCACAAATTTACCTTCATGATCTATTTCCACATAGTCCCTACTTAAAGTTTGTGTTTCTTGCTGAATGTCAAGCTGCAATAAGAAAACTGCACCACATTGACCAAAATTCGTTGGTGTTGCAGCCTGGTGGGTTTTATTACTTTCTTTTAACGTTCATTTGCATAAGGTAGTAAATTGGGCAAAACAGTACTAAAACCAGAAGTTGCAACATGGTTTGTGAGGACACATACTTATAAATGAGCAACAAAGCCAGGAACTGGGGAAACTGGATATCATCTGTCTGCATGCTCAAGTCTACCTTTCTTCTACTTGAGAATAATATCTGACTTGAAAGGCACTCACACAGCAATAAAAAAAAAAATTCAGAACAGTAAACAACCACGGCAGTTCCAGCTTAGTGATTAGTTTCTTCCTCATGGCTTTCCTACTCTTCATATTTATCAGCACTGGGCACTGCAGTCTGTTATAGCAAATTGTGGTACATCAGAGTAGGAGTTGCACTGCAGAGAATGAAATGGTAATGATGATGATTAAAGTTTTCCTAGGATTCCCATATGCACTCATTATCACTGCTTCCATCATTCACTCTCTGTGCTGTGCTCATTGAAGGCTCTGCAACTGAAGTAGGTAGGATATACTGAAACTGAAACAATTTCTTGAAAATAATGTGAATCTAAATTAATCTTCCTTCACAAAATAATTCTGACAGAATGGTGCAGTCCCAAAATTCCAGAAGAAAACCTCCTCCAAGATACCAAAAGAGGAAGTTGGTTGCATTGCTCAATAAGAAACCCCTTGAAAATGACAAGCAGAAGGGAGTGACCACACGAATATTTCCTGTGCTGAGGTATCCCAGCTTTTGCAGGGGTGTTGTAAGGTGACTTGTGTAACTTGTGGGTAGTCTGGATGGCACCTCATCGTGAAGATGGCATTTGATAATGACCAAACCTGACTAAGCCAACATAATACCCAGCCACCTTTGAAAGCCCTTCCCCACCTGCTCCCCTTTCTGTGTTTCTCACACGTGCCTTGTGCTGTCTCTGGTGCTCTTTGGAGCCACAGGCAGTCAGATCAGAGGGTCCAGACAGCACTAAACTAGGCCTGCAAAAAAGCATCGAGTTAAAGATCAGTTTAGCTTTCCGCTCTGGATTATTTATGGTTTGATGTAGTTCCCTAGCAAAGAGCTTGCAGAAAGCATGGCTGGCAGGAGAGGGAGTGAGACTTCTTTCAGTTCTTAAGTCCGGTTTAACTGAATCATTAACCTGAAGGAGAAGTCTCCCCAGTACACTGACTTTGGTTGTGAAGCGCTTTCAAACAGTGCCTGCCATGCTCCAGGCCTAGCTGACTGCTCTGCCTTTGTGCTGAAATGCATCACCTCTTCAGGTGGGTCTGTGGAATCAATCTCTGTAGAGCTAGACTATAAACTGGGCTGTGGCTCAAGGTACATAACTTCTGATGCAACAGCAGAAGTGATGAGCTGTGGTGTAACACTAGGAGTGAGTAGCTGCAGGTCATAGGGCAGGAGCTTTACCCACGTGGTTGCTGGAGCCAGTCTCGTGAAACTACAGAGTGGTCTCAATGGCTCATGTTCCTTGAACTTATCAACACCTGCAATTCCTCTGTGCTTTTTAATTAAAGAAGATGCTCTGTGTGGCAGCTGCACTAGTGGATTCAGTGTTTTTCCCAGAAAACAGTCTGCTGAGGGAACAAATTCACACATAGTGACTGTAGCATGGCAATGTGGGCTTGGATAGGACACAGTGGCTATCCATAATTCAGGCTTGCAGCATAGACAGGCATAGCAGAGAGAACATTTCTACAGCAGCAGTGCAGTTACTAGGGCTTACTGGTGTCACAGATCACCTTTGCAGAATGGAGCCGTGCAGATCTGCTCATTATAGACTCATTAGCTGATGTTACAGACCTTCAAAATCCATTGCTTTTACCATGACTTAAGAATAAAAAGAAATCCAATTTCTTCCATGCTGGCAACAAAACATAGGTTATGTTGGGGATAAAAAACACCTTAAGAGTGCCTATATTTGGACTCGGACCAAAGTGCCTGAAGGTGTGGTCTTCATAGGTAGTCTCAGTGTTCCACTGTGAGTTTGCATGCAGTCAAGTCTCCAAAAAAAGTGTGATTCTATATGCAACCATCTGACTTGGAGAAGAGGTGTCAGAGGCAAGGACCAGTCACCATAAAATCTATCTCTGTTGTGGCTGGTGTAAGGGAGGAGTAAACTTTTTGGACTTCTCTGTCCAAGAAAACATTTGAAAATATTTTACTTATAATACATCTTCTACCTGGAAAGTGTGTCAAAGTTTTAAGTGATTGTCCACTATGAGTGAACTCTTTCTTTTGTCCTTGGCTCTTTGAATTGCCCAACGCCCAATGGACATCTTCTCTTATTACAGCCAAGACAAAATGTGTAATGGCTTTTAGCAGATACCCTCCCACCCCACCCAATATGTACAGGAGACCAATACTGCTTGTAAAAAAATTAGTACATGTAGTTTCTCATTCGGATCACAAGGAAAAGCCAAGTATGATGGAAAGTATTTTCCCTCTGAACTAATTTGTTGTGTATATATTACTGTTTGCAGCAACAAAGATGCCATTGTAATGTAAAAATATTAGTCCTCAGGTTGAATTTGTAGTTGCAGTTATCTGATAATATAAAAATAAATGCTGAAGAAGTGTAAAACTCTCAAATATTTATTTAGCAAAAAAAAGCTGAATCTTTTAGACTCTTCCTTCACTGTGCACATGTTCATGTTTCTTGTATACTATTTAGTGTGTACTGCTTTTTATAGCACAGTTTGTGTAATTTGTTACTTTGATTTACTATATTATTTCCTGAGTATGAACCAATACTGAAGTAAGTGCCATTTTGTGGGTAGCAGAGTATTTGAGTGCAGCTCGCCACCTCCAATGTGTCAGCTAGATCTATTGCACAACTATTAATGGCATGTTCAGAGGAACTTTTACACTAATATTGAAATTCTTTTAAGACCATATTTAGCTTTGGCAAATGTTTCCCACATGTCTTTGAGTGGCAGTCCATCTTTTGATGTTTATATTTGCCATCTGGATATGTCAGCTTTGTGCAACAGAAGTATGAAATGGTGTAAGTAAATCTCAAGAAGTGGAAAGAACATTTTAAAAGGTTTACAAACAAACGTACCCATAAATAGTATAGAAGCATAAATGCGTAATGGTGTGGACATACTTTTCTAGAAAGTCCCTCTACAGTCTTACTTTTTTTTTTTAGATCTTATTGCTACAGATATTCCAAAAGGAATTTTAGGGAAATTATAAAAGATAAAGAATATACATTGTAGTTTTTAGTTTCTTAATTTTATCTTGTGATCATATATTTGGTATGATCAAGCTCACATTTCCAGTATTCCTAGAAAGAGGCAGATTTCCTGATTTCCATGGATTTTGCCACTTTTGTAGAAAATATTTGAACAAAGGATAAACTACATGTAAAACGTAAAATTATCCTCGGTTCCTTGGACAGGCAGATGCCAGAGTTACGTGTTATGCTTATGGCTGTTGCCATTACTCTTTGGACTTACGAGAATTTGAATGCAGAATCTGTTTTTCCTTGTACTCAGCTACAACTCAGATAAGCATCAGGAGAGATTAAATATAACCGTGTAAAGGACGTAACCTCCTGTTATGCTGCAGTAGGTTTGTTTTGCCACCAGCTACTGCAGGATAACATGAAATTCAGATGTAAAACACTTCCAGTTGAACTTCATAATTTCTGTAATGTGGAATATTTGAAGCCATAGCCATGTTAGATATAATTAGATGCAGCCAATGGTTGTATACCACAGAACAATTAGAACTCAATCCCTAGAAATGTGTTAAAGTTCTTTCTAGTTATTTATGCTCTTGAGATAGGCAGAGCCATATACAGTACTCAGAAGTGATATGCATTCATCTGTGTTTATATCACCAGGAAAGGCACTGCCATCTGCCCTTAGCAATTTTCTCTCTACTCTTTGCTCTTTGTAAGATGAGCCCAGCTTCAATGTCATGT
This sequence comes from Bombycilla garrulus, assembly GCA_013400315.1. Taxonomy (NCBI): domain Eukaryota; kingdom Metazoa; phylum Chordata; class Aves; order Passeriformes; family Bombycillidae; genus Bombycilla; species Bombycilla garrulus. The sequence continues at coordinate 1,156,135 of VXBU01018949.1, read as the reverse complement.
TACGATTTATTGCGAGTGATCTGCTTCAAGTTGTTTTCTGGTCACCCGTAGTTTGTTTGGATTCCCTTTTTTTCTCGTCTGTTGTCTAGTGTCACTGTGGGACATGGGCTTGTGGGACTTACTTTATTCATCATTAGCTCAGCAGTGCAGGGGATTATTACTTTCTCATAAAAAAGTAATTGTTTCTCGGAAGGCGTGTGTAACTCTTGGCTGTCGAGACAGTGATTTTTGCAAATTTCCTTGAAAGTGGAATACTCAGGATTTTATTCTTCATTGCCTCACATCTCTTGCTGTCATTTAAACTCCTGCCAAAGAACATCACTGAAGCATCAGCTCTATGCTCTGTGTCTTCCAACCTTTGAGACTGCTGCTTTGTAATCTTAATGTCCTTGTACACAAGCCTTATTTACTTTTTTTTATGTCATCCCAAGTTCATTTCCTTTAATGATCAAAAGTCCACAGCACGGTTTAGCCCTGAAAAGGACTGATACTACAGCCCTCGCTGCGTTACTGAGTGTAACTAGGGCAGAGGCCAGCTGGGCAGCAGCCAATGCCTGCCTCCAGCACTTGAGAGCTGGGAAGCTCTAAGGTGAAACATTATTGGACAAACTTGAGAACTAGAGGCTGTAAATAGAATAAAGCAAATAAAAACATTCAGATAGCAGAGGGCTGCAAGAACTGGGCTCTTTCCAAACACTCTTCCTATTTTTATTTTTACAAAGTCTTCATTTCATTTGTAGGGTAATACAAATTCTAGATCTTGGTGCTGCCCTTTCCAAGCACAACATGTGCTCAATTCTCTGTCCTATTTCTTTTGCTGAAAGGCTCTGGTAGGTAGTTGCTAAAGTTCATGACAAAGTGCCTGGTGGGGTCAGGACACAGCAATTTTTCAACTGTATTTGGTGTGCCTCAGTGATCATCTGCCATTTGTGTATCAGGGGATTAATTTTCATATTCTAGAGCTACCTTGTCATTGAAACTTGTAAGAACTTGGAGCATTCACCATTGCTCCATGTTTCTCCAAAGAGAAATAATCAAAGTTTATTGCAGAGCAATGTCCCCAAAGTCCTGTTTCGTTCCTGTTTTGCTGGATACTATACTACAAATACTATTAGGAGGAGTATTTGGGATTCAGTAGCGTTTTACCTTCATCCACAAAAACCTACAGTGACCCAAAAGTCATGGCAGCAGTGCCGTACTTCTGGCTGAAGCTGTCTTCTGGTGTGTCCCATTTGCAGGCCTGGCGTACCTGCAGTGTAGACTACACAACCCTTCCAGATGTACACCAGCCCTGCAGGAATAGACAAGTCATAATGGAGAATCAAAATCCTTACAGGTGGAGACCAAGCTGGTAAGACCCAGAGTAACACTTCCACAAGCACCACAGAGAAGTTTACGCACTTAGGTCCCCATAAAGGACCTAAAAAAAACCCCAAAAAACCAAAAGACTAAAAAAATCCCACTTTTGTGGTTGAGATTTTGAAGGGGACAGAAAATCCCTTGGGGGAATTGTGTGGGAGTGAGCATACATCATAGCCAGTGGGTTCCTACTGTGATCTTTCTGTGATGGAAACAGGTCTCAGACCACAGCTCCACTAAAGGAATCATCAAGGCACTGACAACTGCAAGTATTTGCTCCTCTGACATTTGTCTCTGCTGCAGGCTGGCCCTTCAGCCTATCAGCTTAAAAAAGTAAGCCTGGGGGTGAATAATTTGCTGACTTTTCAAAGCTGGACCAGTTTTCCCACAAACAGCTGGGTTGGCTTCTCCTATGGAGGGTTGCATTGTGATTTGGGGATTGGAGACTTCTGACCAAGATGAACAGAGAAGGGTAGAGAGGGGCTCTGTGGTTTTGCAACCCATCCTCTTGGTGGTTATGTTCCAGATATGGGAAAATATTCTGACTGAAGCAGATTTACAGGGATGCTCAAGAGTGAATGACTGTTTTGCAGTCAGCGTGTAAGGGTGACTTATCATATAACATGCACAGAAACTACAAAATGAAGTATCCAAATGTACAACTGCCTCTGTTCATCCTTAAAAACACACTCTAAAATATTACTTCATGAGAGGCTGCAAGAAAGAAGCCAGAGCAAAAGGAAAAACTGGAATAATTCACAACTGTCAGTTAGAAAGCGATGCAGCATGTCAAAAAAGTAGAAATTTTATGAAAGCCAACCACGCACTGCAGTCATTTATGCTTAGTATTGTAACTATTTACTTGTAACTATTGCTATACGTAGAAGGATAGCAAATCATTAACATAAAAGTGGTTAGTTATTACTTGGGCGTGGAGCCAAACCATGTTATGGCTGATTTACTGTAAAGGCTTATCTGCACTCGAGCTGTTCCCACCCTTGCTCTGGTACCAGCATGGCTTCCCTTGTGGTAACAACTGCAGAAGCTCTTGTTCTACCAGGCAGGGGCACTTTTACTGCCATGTGGCCTAATCTGGTTGTGCAGTCATGCGTGCAGAGAACAGCGTATGGGAGTGTGTTTTACAGCTTTTCCTTAGAAATGGCTTTAATATGCACACCAACAGTCAGCCCATAAAAATCATTTCCATCGAGTGATTTGGGGATATTGGAAAGACAGATTTCAAGGCTTGTTATTATGCTACTGTGATGGGCTTTAAAAAGGAAACATTTTTCCTAGCATGTTATAAATATCTCATCATGCCATTGCAATCACAGGCTAGGAAACCATCACGGCTATGCAGGAGAAAGGCAACACTGCAGTAACATAAAATCTCTCACTCTCTTTTGTCTTCCTGGTGGATTGTTGCAAGAAGGAAAACCTGCTAATGTCCTGACATTTTCTTGCCCTTTTTTAAAAATCAGAACTTTTTTCTTGTTTACCTTAGAAATCGAGGCTTTGTTTATGGTGTTCTTGCCGCTGTGAGGCACATGGAAGTACATGCAGTCCCTGCCTGAGAAGGCTCTTCACTCACTGATCTACTCCAAGGCTACATCTCACAGGGGAACCAGGACTTGGGTTTGCTGATTAACCCAACACATGTACATGTTCCAGAGGACTCAGGCATTTGAGAACATAAGCTTAAGTTTCTAAAAGTAAGCAAGGAGTTAAACAATAATCCATATCAGGTAGCCTGTTTATTACCACGTGGCCATTTCCTCTGCTGTTCTCCATAAAGTTGGGCCAGCACTTTAATTTTAAACACTGTTTTTCTTTAATTTATGTAATACAACTGTAAATATTTTTTCAGGCTCAAACTTGGAATTTAAAGGGAGAAACTAGGAAAAAACCCACAATCCTGACTACTCTGCTTTTGAATGATATAAAAATGAAACTGCTGGGAGTATTGCATGGATGGGTATGTCCATCTCAATAAAAGCTTTGCATTAACAAGTGGAGGATGTACAAAGCCATCTCTGCAGATGTCCTCTATGAGACAGATGTCCTGGAAAAAGCCAGGGAATGAGTCTGTGTGTTGAATCTTGAACTAGAATGGAAGAACTCGATAAACAAAATACCAATATAGTAATGCTGCAGGAATATAATTAGTCACCACATTCTTGACTTGTGCTCTCTGGTATTTCCATTGTAAACATGGATTGTTTTCATCAAGCATAAGGACATCCATGGATACAACTGTGTGTCCTTGTGTAAGTGACTAGCATCAAGGATCTGATCACTGAGGCCAACATCATACAAGACAACTAAATCATCTAACAGCCTGGTAGAGAACTAGCCTCTTTTTTACCCAGCCTGCCTAGTTTCTGCCAGGTTAGTGAGCTCAGTTACTCTGGTGAAGCCTCCAAAGCTGGTGCCAACACAAGTGAAATGTCTCAAGCAAAGACCCTCTTGACAGCACCTGCTGATATTGCTCAGTCCCTTTGCATCACCAACCTGGGAGCATCTTCCAAAGGGGACATCTTGTTGGTAGCAGTGTTGAGCAGCTGTTTCTCCTTCCTTGCTGTGCACCCCGTGCCACCTGTCTGTGGGGCTGGCACAGCTGTTTGTGCAGCCAGGCTGTGAGCTGTGCCAGGGAACATCCCCTGCACTGGCCTGTTTCCTAAGGCACTTTACTGCATGGTTACACAGTCAGGCTGGTGCAACTCAGGAGCTGCAGGGAGGCACAACAGATCAGCTGATGGGGACAGGGTAAACACCAACTGCTACAGCCAGTTCCAAAGCAGTAGTGAGACCAGAAGCCAAACCACAGGCTCAAGTTATTTACAGCTCTTTCCATTGGCTTCAGTGAATGACAGTTAGTCCCCCTATTGCAACCCCAAATCCTGGTAAGACTGAAATCAGTGAACAATTCTTTTCCCCATGATTTCACTGATTTGTCTTTAGAGTAAAAAACTTGCCTAAGTTTTGATGTTACCTATGAAGGTCCCATCTGAAGGCATTTGGGGTGGGTACTAAAAGACCCTATGAGTAGCAACCCATAGATTTTTATCCCACTTCCTGGCTCATTCACCATTGTGTCTGTTGTGACTAGGGATGATGTAAAATAATATGACAGCAAGTTACTTCAATCTGAACCAGAGGAGAAATAAAAAACATGGCTGACAGAGGCTCCTGTGCATCCAGCTCAGCTGAGAACACAGGCTGGGAAAAAAAGCACCTGATGTCTGGGATATGTCCACTGAAAGAGAGCATCCAGTCCTGTTCTTCCTCATGCTAGGGCACATACTCTGTGATCGTGTTGTTTAAGCAGCTGTGCAGAGAAAGTCCCATGCTGGGTCCCTAAAAGCCATCGTGGGCTTGACCATCTGGGTAGGTCAGTAAATCCATAAAAAGCCTCTTGCATTAAACCAAAATGAAGAATAATTCTCCAACTCCATCAAAGGAAGTCCAACACGTGGGTGTTAATGCAATGAGCCCTTTAGGTGTGTAGCTCTTGGGCCCTTTAGGTGTGTGTGTCTACAGCAGGATTACTAAAATCTCATTTATTTTTCACTTGTTTTGAATCTAGGTGCCCACTATCCAGTGCAAGCATCAAAGTTTTGGCCAGGAACGCCCTAGCTGTGGAGATACCAAATGATAATTCCTGCATGAACCTGTGACAGCTTGGTTCTTTAGAAGGAGGTTTCAAGCACACCTAGAAAAAAAAATCAGAGAAAACATCTTGATGTCTCTGGCAGGAAGATTTGTTTTGCAGTCCCTATATCTAAAAAAAATGCCTACAATTACACCTAACCTAACAGAAAAGCTCTGAAGCTTGAGTAGTGTGTGCAAAACCCATCAGTGTGTACATGGTGAAGTCTATAGCCCAGAGAAAAGAAGGAATGAGGTGGCCCAATAACTCTGCAGTGAGTCAGTAATGTTACCTAATCTCTAGTACAGCTGTGCCGAATGGGATACTCACTATAAACACACCGCCTTATCACCTGTTTGTTGGGAAGGGTGAACTGGTTCAGCTAAAATAAGAACAGGAATAAACCTGTGTTCAACATCACTTCCATCTTACCTCCAGTTATGGTCCAGCTCTCCCTGTCCTGAATGAAATGAACTCCCGGAGTTTTTTGGTTTTTTTTGTTTTTTTTTTTCCCTTGAAGTATTAATTATTTCATTGAACAAAAAGAGGGAGGATGAAAATAACCCAGAGAAATGAGATTTTGTGTAGTGTTTCAGTCAAGGTTTCCAAGCTGATATACAGCAATAAATATCAGAGACTAGCTGCTTCCTTTCTTACATGAGTCCATGTGGAGATGGCAATTCCCTCCAGATCTCCCCTGGGAAACACTGGATCAGAGCATTATTTAAAAAAGAAATAAAGGATGTCAACAAACAGAGGTGGACTTTGCATTATTCCCATCTCATTTTCCCTGTTATAGTCCCCCAAGTTCCATGGCTGTGCTCATGGGGACTCATGAAACCATCTGGTTCACAGAGGCTTTGCTTCCTCTGGAGTTCCATCCTGCTTCCCACCAGCGTGGGGAAAGAAGGGGGCCAAACATTACAGCATAAGGGTTCAGCAGATGTTGGTTCTTATGTCTGTAGGGATATATTCTGTGTCCTGTGTCACATCACATGTGTGGTGTGAGGGTAAGAGCACCTTGTCACCTCTGCAGGATCCTCCACCCTCCTCAGAGCCAGGTAGGTGGACGATCCCAGAGAGAGATGCTAAGGAAGTGCACAACTCCAGACATCCTGAGACTGCAGGCAAGGAGTGCTTTATGCATTATTCTGATGATTATATGGCATTTATATTGCAGGAGTAATCAGACGTGCTAGAAATTGTACAAACTGATAGGGTAATATAGTCTCTGTCACTAGGGAACATTTTTAAAAGATAGAAGAGATGAGTCTTGGAGAAGGTAATACTCTGTCTTACAAATATACACCAAGGTAATGATGAGAGTTCTCGCACATACTCATAGATCTCACCCAGAAAAATAGACTTGTAGCAGAATTGTTAATCTTTTGTGCTTGGTTGTGTTTTGTTTAGAAATCCAGTTTTTGAATCAGAAACAGCTCATCAGAATAGAAATGAGAAGGAGGGGAAGGGCTAATCAGTAAGGGGATAAACAAATAAGAAGATGGGAATAAGGAAGGAACAGAAGCAAAAAGATCACTGCAAGAGGAACAGAAAAGCTTATCATTTGAGAACATTAGCATGGGGAGATTATAGACTACAGAGTTAGGGGAAGTGCAGTGTAAAGCAGGGACAATTGCCATTGGTAGTTTAGGAAAAGAACGAAAAATAACCAGAATTTTAAACATGTGTAAATTTTGGCTTCATGAACTCTACAGCCATCAGAAAGAAACTGATGACCACTAGGACTAGAACAGGGACACTACCTTAACAAGGACAGAAGAGGATGCTCCCACCCTCTCCCCTCCACACTGCTTCCCGTCGGCAGCCCCCTTTTTTCAGTCTGTTCTTAGTGTCTCCTAAGACCACTGTCTTGATCCAAGCAGTCCTGCACCCCAGTGCTGACAAATGTGCAAAATACAGAGTAAATCAGTAAGTCCATTTGCAGTCGTTCTTTATTCCAGTAAAGTCCCAAACCAAATCTGGGTCTGCTTGAGTTTTAAGAGGAACTGATGCCAGGGACAGGCATTTCTAAGGTGCAGTTTTCCTAACTTACTAAATAGCTCTCCAAAGTAATTTCTGCCTGAATAGTGCAAGAAAGCCAGGCCTGTCCTTCCATAAGACACCCCTCCCAAATCCTAGTTTCTCCTTTACTTCCACTAGAAATGGCACACCATCCCTTCTCTGATTTTTCTCCTTTCTTTCCATTTCCTATGCACATGCACCCTTTGGTCTGTAATCAGTCCTAAGAAGGCCCTTTGGTTCTCAGTGATGCCTCCTGCTTGGACCACTCTGCATCCCCATTATCACTTCAGAGGTGCCATCACCACTGCTGGGGTGCCAGCCATCAAGCAGGAACGGGGAAACTGATCCAGGTGGAAAGCAACACTCTAAAACTGGAGACTGGGAGAGCGGGAGGGAGAAGCATGTTCATTTTTAACCTGATTGATTCCCTTGCCCACTTCATGCTGCAGCCTCACAGACACTTGTGCCTGCGGTGGAGCAGGCAACAGCAATGAACTGGTGGCTGGGGATCTGTGCTGCTGAACATCCCTTGCCCAAAAGACAAGGGTGGCAGAGGCATGTGCTCTGCCCTGCTGAGCCCATGCCATGCTGGCCTGTTGGCTTCTGTTGCACTTCTCCAAAATGAGCCCTTCCTTCCTCCTTCCTCGTGGGGAGTTCACGGCAGCTGGAGTCGAATGTTTTTGTTCCAACAGAAAACCAGGGGTGTATAACCTCAAGGTGACATTGTTTTATCTGAGTTGTGCTGGCCCATCACACAGATGAGGATGTGTTTGATTGTGCTGACTGCTCTTACAGCATGATCTTAAGTTTTGTGATATCAGGTGATGTTGGTAGGGGCCAGCTGTTGAAATCAGATGATCATATGTTAATCCCAGCTTTCTTTTTCCTTTCTTAAAGCAAGCTTGTGGCAGCAATGTAAGGGAAGCTTGTCAGCATGGCACAAAGCCCAAAACATTTGAAGGCCCATAAAACACTCTTCAAATGAACGCATTTTGTAAAATCTTATTAGTTTTTGAAGCTTGATTCATGACAGCTGAATCCTCAAGACTGGCAATATTCATATAATGTAAAAGAGCTATAAACATTAAAGAAGTAAAAATGCACAAAGCTTCTACATCAGTCACCAGCTGCAGCCAAGCTATGGCTCATTGGAATTTATTGCAGCGTCTTCAAGCGGAGCAAGTGGTGAAGTGGTGCTATTACTTCTGATTACAAATGGACTGGGTAAGAGCATTGGTGCTATAAACACCCCATTATAGAATGGGCTGCACAGTACAACACCTACTATATTAATAACATTCAATTCTTCAGTTTTAAAAATAGTGCTCTTAGGAAGAAAAGCAATTGCATTCTAGTCTGACACCTAAAAGGAAATGTGGGAAGGAAATAACTGTAACTGGCACAGCTAATAATGGATTATGATTTTACCCTCCCGGGAACTGAGGGGAATTGTCCTGCACTTTAGATTGGAACTAGCCTGCTTTCTCAAACATAAATCTGTGTTAATCCTTCTAAAAGCTGAAAAAAAAAAAAAAGGCCCAGGTGAGCTTTTGGTTCCCATGGAACTCCTCTGTGCCATTTTGATGAAAGAATAGGATCAGAAAGCTGCCTCTAAGGTTCATCTGAAAGTACCCCCCTGAAAAGGGAACCAGAGACATCCCTGCTACCTACCCGCCCCCTCATGGTGTCTCCACACTTGCTGATGACAAGAAGAAGCTGGAGCAACCTGCCCTTTGGTAGGCTTTACCTAACATAATGATCCCTCAAGGCCTTTGGCAATTCAAAGATTAGAGGGCTCAGCTGAACACAGAAGCTGCACCAATTTAACTTATATCATGGCTTTGATTTGCATTCCCAGAGCCAGCTCAAGGTGTGGTTTCACAGGTTCCTAGGTCTCTGTTCCCATCCCCCTGCCAGAGCTCTGTCTCTCTCAGCAGAGCTGGTGGCCCTTGCCCTGGGTGCTCATCTCAGCTGGTTTTGTGCAAAAAAACCCACAAACCTTCCCACACACCTGCCTTCATCAGCCACTTGTGGGAGGGCACTGGACTTTTGCCCTGGAGGAACTGGGGCACAGGGAGGCTTGTTTCTGCCAGCTCATAGCAGGATGATGAAGATAGCACAAGCGCTGAGTAAACACCTGTGGAGGGAACTCCTCCAACGTAGCAGTGAGGGCTGTCAGACTTCGTCAGTCAGCACAGCTGCTCCACAGCCCCAGGGAGTTCAAACCCTTCCTCTCCCACACCCCAGCATTTTGCCCAAGCCGCATGACTGTGGGATAGCTGGGGAGGAAGGGAACATTCTCTGTCTCATCCCATGGTTTTTTAACTGCTGAAGAGAAAGAAATCAAGATTCAGGAAGGAGGAGCAAAGTGAGGCTTTAGGTATCACTTCCCACTGGTGAATCTCAAAGGGGTTTTGGAGGTAGATAGTTTTAAACCCATTGCACGGACACTGCACCAATGGCATTGAGTACTGGTTGATCTGATGAAGGTCCTCTAGCAAGCAAATGGTAGAACTGGGAAAAAATGTTACCTTAGACCCTTTCCAGTAACTTACTTACTTCATAGTGCCTCCAACTATGAACTCCTCTGGCAGAGGCAGACCACAGTTAAATGCTTGCATATTCCTCCTATCCCCTATCCAGGTAAACCTGGACCAAACCAGGACCAAACCTGTCCTATCCCTGCCCAGGCCCCCTTCCATCACCCAGATCATGCACAAAGGGCCTTACATGACTCCACTCCTGGAGGAGTGGGATGGGACATATTCATGCTTCGAGACCCACCAGTTTATTCATCCCAGGCCAACTTCGTATCTTTGGTTAAATTGATGAGACATTACACGTGAGCTACAACAAAAAGCCCCATGACCTCTGGGAAGTAAAATGGCTGAAGAGGGGTCTAAAAGTTTGTTGAAACCTTTGTCCTGTCGTACTTTCAGACTAAGTAGTGAATGAGCACAGCTGAAGATCCAGCCTATTTTGTAGCATGTATAGATTTAATAAATCTGTCTCAACACCAGTTGTACAATAAGAAGGTGTTATAATGGAAGGAAGTTGGCTGAGCTCATATTATTCCTTGAGACAAAAGTTCTGGGCACAGCTAGATGAAAAATAGCCACAGCTCTTTCTAAAGAGACAGTGAAATAAAATCAGCGGAGGAAGTACTACAAAACCCTTCAGTACAGCAAACTGTGTAAGCAAGCAGTACAAGCAAAGATTACATCATTGCCAGAAACAACCAAATAGCCTCATCAAGGTAATTACCTCAAGTAAGAGGCAAACAACTGGATCAGGATACTGGTAAATACTGCTAAACCAGAATATTGAGCGTGTTATCCTGGAGAACAGAGTGGGAGCATTTCAAGCCATATGTTAATTCATCAGCTCTCACGGTTTTTCTTGATCAGAAGTGCTTGTGTTTCAATGCTGTCTTGGGAAACTGTGAACATCAAAGCCCAGACATACACACACACATCCAGGTCCACCAACTCTACCAGGCAGGAATGAATCTCCAGCAAGCAGATGATAACAAATAGCAGGAAGCCCATGAAAATACATCTTAAGCCAGCTCTGGGAACAGGAATCAAAGGCACAGTTTAAGTTACTTTGATTCAGCCCCTGTGTAGAGACTAGAAACTGAAAATCAAAGTGGGGCTTGGTACCTTTTTAAAGGAGCCAATTCACCACAGCCTAAATGAAAAGAGTTAGTAGCTCCCACAGAAGTACAGGTACAATTCTCAGCTGAGATGTGAGAAGCTCTTTTCTCTTTTCAGAGCTAGTTACACAAAGAAGTTTACTTTGACATGTGTGGTGCCACAATGTAATTGTTTCATATAAACTAATATGCAGGAGCAGTCTCCAAATGAACACAGGGCTTCTTTCTGAGTCATTGTTTCTGCCTGGAGAAAAAGAGCAAGGATGCTTCAGCTGGACACCAGGGTACCTGGTGGAGTTCCAAGGCTGTGGGATAGCTCCAGTGGCACCCAGTGGGGCAAGTGACAGAACATAGCCAGAAGTCACAAATTTCCACCCAGGTGTTCACATCACCAAGTCTCTGTGATTCACCTTTTGTGTGTTATTGTTGCTCAAGTTACCAACAGATGACTGTGAGGAAAGCAGCTCTCCTCAAAGTAACTGGGCGTAGGTGGCCATCACTGTGGGGATACTTGGCACACCAGTGTCAGACAGCTGCAAGTTTTCCAAACAGGCCCAACTCTTCCATGTAATTTTAACTGCCATTTTCCCAGCTTCACCTTCTTTCCCAGCAGCACTGCCACAAGTACAAGAATGCAGAGGAGAAGCAGAAGGAGTGCAATGTGGTGCTCTTTGATAGAACTGCATTTCATGCCCTTCCTCCTTTTCATGAGCTTGGGAGTGTGGAGAGGAGTATGCTGAGGGCCACCCTGGTCTGCAGAACGTGCTTCAAGGTGTGAAAAGGCACTTTTCCACATGCAGTTACCTGAGAGATATTGCAACAGACAGCCTGCTTAAAAGGACACAACCACCACCATGCAGAAAGGTGTTGTTAGGGCAGCATGGGGAAATCCCCAGGTCTTGAAGTGTTGTTAGTGTCACATATGAGGGTCCCTGATTTCACTGGCTTGGCACAACCCTTGCTGTTGTTATCCCTGAGCCAAAGTTTGCACTTAACAAATCCAACCAGGTACACTAACTGGGTGCAGCCCTGGCCTCGATGGGGCAGACCACCAAGAACAGGATCACTCCTGCTTACCTGGACCAGTCCCATCTTGGGCTGTGCCACTGATGGTGCCTCAAGCCCCACAGTTTTCCAGTACAACTTCATCTAGGAGTTGCCTGCTCTACTTCAGGCCTTCTGGAAACCCCACAGAGGTCTTAGCTTTCTAGTGTATGCGTTTCACCAGATTGTCACCTGACTCCACTGCTGAAAAAATAGGACTGCCATCACACTTTAAAGTTTCATTAGCACTGCCAGGGTTTCTTCTTTAGTTTCTAGAAGGTTCAGTGAGCATCTTCTATGTGTGGCTCAATAAGGTATTGGTGGGACACCTGGACCATAGAAAAATCCATTTAGTGACTGCAGGAGCAGTGACAGGCCAGCAGCACAGTGCTGTTCCCCATCACCACAAGCTGTGTGGGGACACCTGCCAGGCTCCATGAGCTGAGGGCCATCGGTCCCCTCACTGCACCAGAGAGAGAGAGAGAGAGAGAGAGAGACTAGCCTCTCTCTCTGGTGGAAACCAGGGTTTAGATGCTATAACGCTGGCTTAGCAGCCTGTGCTCATCCATCAGAGTGGCAATTTCCAGAGCATGTGTCAGACAGCCCTCCTACACTGATGCTGAGAGCAACACCTTGGATACAGGCCTGACATAATACTAGGAATATTTGTCATGATTTCTGGTATGCAGTATCACTGATACTGTGATATGACCTGATGAGCTGTGTGAGACCTCTCCTTTGCTAGGATGTGCAAGTTCTGCATGCTTGGCAAGCTTTTATTAATTTTAAATAAAAATTAGGGATGTCAATTAACTATGGGAAACATGTCAGCCTTTGTTAATGCACTTTGTACTACTTTATTAATTTTTCATACTGCCATGGATGCAAGTCTGCTTGGGGGAAATTGCAGTTGTACACAGTGCATTTCCCAGCAGGATCCTGTGTTGGGAGGCAGGGAGTGGAGAAGAGGGGGAGGCTCTCTGTTATTGCTCAGTAAAATTTTCAAAGTGCCTGAGTACACTCATGAGTGTATAAAATTGTACAACTTGTGCATAATCAGTTTGAGTGCCTGAGTGCTGGCCTGTGGGGCCTCTCTCCCTGCCTGCAGCATCATTCCAAAAGCTTAGGTTCTTTTCTAGGTCACGATCAATTTTATATATTGGACTACATGTTGGATAATGCTGATGCATTTAAAAAAAGTAAAATTCAGCTTTAAAATTACAAATATTAGACAAAAGTTTTTTCTCCCTGGAAAGTGCGATGCTTTAATGCTGTGCAAACAGAGCAAAGACAAGGGGTTTACTAAAGGACAAGGGAGATTCTGGTATACAGAGCTGAGTGCTCTTGGCATGCTGTGGAGAGTCTTCCAGTGTGTGTGACCAGCTTTCCTTTCCAGGAATTTTGGGAACTGATGTGACATGGCTCTGTAATCTGCTCACAACATCAAAGATGGATCCACCTCCATAAACAATTTTTGCATTGGTTCTTTGATAAGAGAAAGATCTGTCTTGCATTCCTTGAACTCTGCTCCTCCCAGAGCATCACACCCCTGTCCTGCACATTTCCCCATTTCTCAGATAACGTCACCAAATGTTTCTTTCTTTGTTTTTCCCTTTCTTCTCTCTCACTTGAGATCTGTGGTCTCAAGGACTGTGATCCTGGAAAGGAGCAAAGTCAAAACCCTGAACTTTTCAAGAGCAAACCTCCAGCTCTTTAAGGAGTTGGTGAATAAGATTCACTGGGAAACCGTCCTTAAGGTCAGAGGTGATGACCAGCACTGTCAGCTCTCTAAGGCCCCTTCTCTAAGAGTGCAAGAGTGCTCTTCCAGTGTGTAGGAAATCAAGCAATGAAGGCCAGAAACTGACATGGATTTGCTCCTCAGACTGAGGAGTAAGAAAGAAATGCACTGTCAGTGAAAACAGAGAAAGGTGACCTGGGGAGAGTACAGGGACACAGTTCATATATCTAGGAATGGGGTCAGGAAGCCAAGGCAAAGCTGGAACGGGACTTGGCAAGAGATATAAGGAATTACAAGAAGGGATTCCATAAGGACATAGGTCAGAAAAGAAAAGGCCAAGGAGAGTGTAGTGATAAGCAAGAAGGGTGACACTGATATGGAAAAGGAGCTTGGGAACACCATGGTGCAGAACCTCCTAGAAGATCTGCTAAAGCACATACCAGACGAGGAGGTGTCAACGAGCATATATCTACTGAGAGCAAATTATGCCTGGCCAGTCTGGTGGCCGGTGTTGGAGTGATGGCAAGAGTTGATAAGAGAAGACCAAAAGACATCAGTTACCTAGTCTTCTGTTAGGCTTTTGGAATGGTCCAACATGATTTCCTTATCTCCAAATTGGAGGGACATGGATTCGATGGGTGGACCATGCAGAGGATAAGGAATTGGCTGAATGAATGCAGCCAGAGAATTGTGATCAATGACTTTATATCTAGGCAGAGGTCAGCAGTGAATTGTGTCCCTCAGGGCCCTGTCTTGGGGCCAATGCTCTTCAGAGTCTTCATCAGTGACACAGACAGTGAGAGATCAAGTGTACCTTCACCATGTTTGCAGATGGCCTGAAGCTGAGCGGTACAGAAAAGAGTTGACATAAAAGAAGGACAGGATCACTTCTGTGGGGACCTGGACAGACTCAAGATGTGGCCCATGAGAACTTCCTGAAATTCAAGAAGTCTAAGGACAAAGTGCTGCACCCGGTTCAGAGCAATCCCAGATATAAGCACAGATTGGAAGAAGTCATTGAGATCAGTCCTGCAGCAAAGGATTTGGATATTCTCAGGGATTAAAAGCTGGGCATGAGCCAAGAGTGTGTCCTCACAGCCCAGAAAGCTGACCACCTCCCTGGCTGCATCAAAAGAGGTGTGGCCAGCACCTCAGAGGAGGCGCTTCTCCCCCTCTACCCTGCCTCACGAGGTCAGCACCTGGAGTGCTGTGTCCAGCTCTGGAGACTTTAGTACGGGAAGGATATGGACCTGTTCAAGTGGGTCTAGAGAGGGCCTGAATATGGTCAGGGGAATGGAGCATGTCTACTACAAAGACAGGCTGATGTTCTGCCTCAGCAGGTAAGAGACAGTCAAACATTTGGGATCCCAGAGAAGGCACTATACTTTGGGCACCTGAAATGCTGCCTGCCTCCCTTGCTGTCCTGCTCTGAGTCCAAATGGCCTTTAATGCTGCTTTTCTATGAACCTGAAGGCTCAAAGCTTTACTAGCAGGACTCTGCAGTGTATGTCCTACTTGGACTCCCCACACTTCTTCTGAGAGAGAAATGTCACTTGAAGATTGTTAGCAATAGGAAATGCTTGTGTGAGCATTATAGGGATTTGCACTGGCCAAGGTGTGCTGGCTGACAGGAAAATGGACTGTATGAGGATTGGTCAGCACCTGGAGGTGCTGGGAGAGAGGCAGGGAAGAGGATGAAGGGATGGCTGTGGGGCATGCAGGGTCCCTCTTGCATTCCATATTTGTATGGAGGGAGACTGTAATGTGGAGTTGTTCCTCAGTGCCATAAACTAGTCTGAGATGGAGCTCCTATGGGGTGGAGAGCATCCTCCTTTCCAGCCACAGCTGTACTGGCCTTGCACCCTGGGACTGCAGGGAGCTGAGCTGGCTGAAAGCTAACACTATTTGTCTTCAGAAAAACGAGCTCCCCTACCCAGTCAATGTGTCATTGCACTGGTGCCAGCGTTAGTGCCGGGGTGGGAGACAGCAAGGGTGGCTGGAGCCCTGACTTATACCAGCAGGGTTGTGTCCCAGCTTGGAAGACTCCTTGAAAGACGTCTGGCTCCTGGCTGACTTCTTCCTTCCTTGTGCAGTGCAGTGCAGAGCAGTGCTGAAGGGGTGCTCAGCTCTTCAAGGCCACAGGCATGTTAATAAAACAAATGGCTGGGGGCTTCTTCCTTGGCTCTAAGGGCAGGTGGCACAGCTAAACTCTCCTCATCCATCCTGCCTCTTGGGGAACCGTCCCTGGACATTTTTGTACCCCCCAAACTGGGCTGGACTGTAGTATGGAACCAAAATCATGGTGAAGAGTGCTCTGGTAGCAGGTAAATGGCATGACAGGGCAATGAGATGGCTCAGGAGGGCGAATGATAGAGCACAGGATTCAGCTGCAACATAACGTGGAGCTATGGGAGGAGGCCCACAGGGAACCACCAGTTGCCACAGGGTAACTTATCCTGGAGGTTTGTTCAGGTTTCTCTGAGGTGTAGTGCACTCTGTAAGTACAGATACCCTCCTGGCCTCAAAGTAAATATGTATCTGTAAAAATACTGTGTATTTCATAGGTGACATTGCTGTAAGAAAACATGTGTTGTGCAGTGTTTGGATAGCCCAGAGACCTGAGAGATGCTGCACAGCCTGCCCTGTGAGGGCCTTTGTGGCAAGATCTTCAAATGTCCTGGCCTCTCCACACTGGTATTTAAAGGTCAGTTGTATTCTGAAAGGTTACCTTAATAGGCATAGTGAAAATTTGTCTTTCTAATCAACAAATTTGCCCAGGTAACGACAGAAAGTGTTCATTTCCAGATGTGTCAGCTTTTTCTGTCCCACCCTCAGTAGTAAGTGCTGTGTAAAAAAGGCTTCAGATTCTGAAAATGTGACTGGAGTTGGAGTAGAAATGTGCTATCTTGGGTGAGGAAGTTCTGCAGCCTTAGTTGGCATAAAATGTAGCAAATCCTTATTTTAGTGAGTGAATTCCCCAGATGTGCCTGGGAGCAAGTCAACTGACTACAAAAGATCTATTTATCCACCATCACTATTTAGAGTAAAACTGCACTTTGAAGTTTGGAAGGCACTTTCGCAATAGAGGGGTTTGCCCTGATGTCCTTGGCCAAAAATAGTGGCTTATTTTTGTCCTGCTAACACATGCCAGCTGGCTGCCACCCTCCATTCCTGACGCAGCTGCATTTCAGTTCTGCTGTTTATGTAAAGTTTGTGCAGTGTGATTTAGGGCCCTTTGGGATGAAATGTACTATGTAAATGTAAACTCTTATTTTCAGTGTCTTTCTGTAGCCATTAAGGGCCTAATCCATCCCACCACACAGGGGTTTACATCAAGAGTTGGCCAAACAAATGCAGGTCCCAGCATCATCTGGCACCCAGTGAGTTCAGTCTCTGGAGGAAGCTTCCCTGAGCAGCTTCTGGAAACACCTCAGGGCTGATCAGCATCCCAGCACTCAGCCCCAGCTTGGCCCAGGATTTGAAACATCTGAGTGGAAGACTGTTTTGAGGACAAGGGTTTAGTTTGGCATTTTACTGCATAAATTTGTTGTTTGCTAACAGATTGGAATCTGGATTTGGAGTTTTGTATATTCCTTCACACTGGCTGTAGGATAGTTTGGATCCATCTGGTTCATTTACCAATACAGCTGAGCAAGTGATAAGGAACAGGGTGTGCTACAGCCATCTAAGTGCTTCTTTTGCAAGGTCACATATCCCCATAATGGAATAATGTGCAAATATATTGCTTTAACAAAGAAATAAGCTCTGCTGAGGAATTGGGAGATCTGTGAATCTGGTCCAGTCTGATTATATCTTGCCATCTCTTGACAAGTATGGGCCTATCCCAGAATATATGCAACACATATCTGTAATTCACACTACACAATACCAAATGCAACATTTGCAACATAGCGAAGTAGATGGTCTGCAAGATGTATCTGCCTATTTAAATAACATCCTGGATATTTATCCATAAGAATTTCCATGTCACTTCAGCTGTAGAGAGAGTGGAAAAATGTGGGCAAAAAAAAAAAAGGTAAAGGCAAAGTTTGAAAATCCAAGATGGAAAACTTGAGGGTCTAGGATCACATGCCTGCGGTACCCTCACAGCAGTTTAGTCAGGGATGTTCAGCCTCCCCTGCAGCTGAAATGACGCTGAACAACATGAGATCTCCCTTAGATTTTAGAAGCTACAAAACATGGAGCAGACTTCATGTGCCTTAACAGCAGGCAAAGTTGAAATTTCACCTGTGCCTAGCCAGCACCAGCTTCTGCCAACCCAGGCAGAGCCTGTGACATGAAACCACATCCCCATATTTGTGAGTTGATAAGCAGAATAGTTTGCAGACTTCCAGCTACACCTCCTGCAGATGATTCAACTCAGGTGAATGTCTCTGCCTGCAAGAGCAGCAGTGTGGGGCAAACTTGAAAGTGGGTCTCTTTCCCCGTAAGTCTCTGCTTTGCAATTAATTCAGTTTTCACATGTGCAATAGCTGCAGCACATGCTCTCAGGCTAAGCTTTTCATGTGCACTTTGAATTGGCACTGAGGCTACCCAAGCAGCAGGAAAGGGGAGCTGCCTCAGACAGAGGCTGCTGAGGATCTCCTTGTCAAAACTGAAGCACAAAAGGACACCTGGGGACCTCCGTCCCAGGCAAGAAAAATTACGATCAGAAGGAACTTGCTATGCCTGGTACGAAATGCTGACAGTTGCTCATTAGAGTCTGCTCTTGCAGTCCTCCTCGCTTCTGAGAATGCCTTGGGCACCAACAAAGCTCCTTGTAAGCATTGGGACACCGTTTTGAAGATGACCAGATGCCTCTCTCAGACAGGCTACTGGGACTTCATGAAGCAGGTGGGAATGCTGCACCAAGAATTAAAACCTGGAGCTGCTGAATTTACAACAAGCAAGACTAGCCTGAGCATTGAAAAGGCCAATTAAATATAATCCAGATCCTCAGGCCAGAGATGCCACCCTGCTGCATGTATGGGATGATGCAGCCCATTCCAGCAGAACCTGTCCCCCTCCTTCAGAATGGACTCACTTGTCTGAAGGCAGAGGAAACCATGCCATCAAACATGGATCAACCCCATTCCCAGCTCCACCTGCTGTCAAGTCCCACCAAAGCCCATGTAATCAACTTGTGCAGTGTCCTTGAGCCTGACTGGATTCCCACTGGGCTCCTGGAGTATGTGCTGGAAGGTGAGATCTGCTCCCTGTGCTATTCTCAACCAGCAGCATACAGTGTCTTGTTTTCCCCTTGCAAATTCAAAGAGGGAAATTATTTGATTTCTTCAAAGGTTCCCAGGACTGTTTGAGGCTACCTGAAGATGGAAGTGTTCTGTACCCTTTCCCATTTTCCTCTGTATCTTCATGCCCATTACTGCTGCACCAAACTTAGAGCATATTAGCTAAAAAGGAATTGCAGAGGAATTTGCAGAGGATCTTAGGAGACTATTTCGGGTCCAAATGAGCTCAGAACTAGTGAGGAGTGGAGATGCTCACAGACCTCCAGGACGGGGGTCACTATGACTCCCATGCTGGTCCTTTGGCTCTATTCTGGCACTGTGAAATGTCAACCTGTCCTTAAAACAAAACAAAAAATGTAAGTATTGCCAGAACCCTGTCATATCCAGAGAGAGATGAAACACTGTAGTGCACATTACCTGTGCCTTGCTGCTACAGAGGTTGCTGCTTCACTCATGGTGAGCACATCGCCATCACTGAAATATGGGACTGGTGCCAACACGACATTTTTACCAGAAGTGCACAAAAGGGAATTATCTCTCTAAAAAAACCCTCTTTCTCTGTCAGGAGGAATCCTAGCTCATTATTTATCTCCAGGATTCTCTCTCTTCCTTACACTCACAATGTTTTTACCTTTTTTCCCCCCTCTTTGGCAAAGAAAAGTTGTTAATCCTGATGGGAGTTAGAGGGCAGAGGAAGGTATACCAGAGGCTGCCGAAGGGGCAGTGGTGTGCAGCTTGCCTATCTCTGGTGTCAGCTGGGTTTGGGATGAGTCAGGAAGATAAGTTAGGCAACAAACAAGTGGGAGAGCTAATTGACCAGTTGGTAGCGTGGCAAGGGTGCGTCCGCTGCTGACTCAGAGACCTAATCAATGTCTTATCATTTCTCACGCCTTCCAGCTCCAGCACCAAACCTCCAAGGGTTCTCATCAGGGGATTAATTCCTCCTTCTCATCTTCATCAGGAGCATGCACTCGAGCCCTCTGCGTGGGAAATAGACACATCTTCTCCATGTGGCAGAAACTCCCAGCCAATGATTGCATCCATCAGCAAATGGATGGACACGTGTCCCAGCCAGTTGTACCCAGGTACAGAATGCAGATATATTATCCCCAGCTGCAAGCACTATCAGGAACCCAAGAAATTATTAGATACATTTAATAATGGAATAAAAAGATTGTAAGGGAAATGGAACCTTAAAGGAAGAAGTTCAGACATCCTGAAGACAACAAGCAGAGGTACTTTGGAGGATGCATATTATGCTTAAACGCAAGTCCATCAGAGGCATCTGAGTCCCCTGTCACAGAATAAGGTGTCATTCTATGAGAGCTATGGAGATTCACCTGAAGATCCATTGTGAAGGCTGGAAGTCATGTTGTCAAAGGACTTGTCCTGAGAAGAAAGACAGGATGAAAGCTAGCCCAGCGCCATGCACGTGAACCTTCTCATCTGGATGGGAGCCATGCTGCAAGACTCTCCAGCACCAGGCTCAAGAAGAGCCCTCTTAGACTCCTTGGTGGTACACATGGACACCTCCTAAGGCTCTTTGTCTTGTCTTTTTCCTCACCTGCTGTCTATGGCACTTCACTCTGGGCCAGATTAAGGTGGTTGCTGATAATTTCAGACAGACCTTTTAGCTCCCTCAGTGTTTCTGAATCTGCTACATCCGGGACACAGCTATAAATGAAGTTTCTTCTTCACATCTTGCCCCAGCTTTTGTTCTATTTTCTCTCCCTCTCCCTCATTCTTCAAAGTGTTTGGCATACATCTTCCATCCACCTGGCGTGGTCTCTGTGGGGAGGCAATGGCCACAGAAGCTAATTAGTGACTGATGCAACAGGGTTTTAAATTTAATCTCAAGGTGCAGCCATGCCTTGAATGTAAATAAGGCACGTGCTTTTGGGTGAACATGTGGGGTTCTCTGGGGGCACTTCAGAGGAGACCAACGTGCTGCTCAGGACAGGTGTGACCTCTGCAAAAACCTCTGAAATACTCAGAAGACTTACTGTGTGCTACCCACACACTGCTTCGAAAACTTCCCTCAGTGCTCAACTACTTGCAGCAGCAGAAGTGCATGAAAATCTGAAAAGTGAAAAATTCACTGTGAATCTTTAGAAAGGGATCTATAGGCAAATTTGNATTTACTAAAAGAAATTGAGTTTGAACAAAGGGTGTAAAATCAAGGAAAAGATGCTTCTAAAGTAAAGTTATTAACAATAAATAAAATGAAAAAAAAGATCAGAATAAAATAAGTGCATCAAGATGATCTCAATAATCTCAACACAAAACCTTGATCCTCATAAAGCGTTAAGAGAGGCTCTTCAGGAAGCAGCTGTCCCTTTGGTTACAAACACACTGGAGTCAATTTAGCAGAGAAACTGGAGCTGCTTAAATAGTTTACTTTTGAGACATTACTATCTAATGTTCACATCACAGAGCCAGTTATAAAGCTCCCATCTTAGATTTCCGTTCTCACATAGTAGGTAACCCTTTCCTCCCCTCTGCCGGCAGATTTCAACACATGAGAGACTTCAAAAGAACAACTCTAATAAATAGAATTTTGATATGTCTTATTAGCCAGAAACTATCTGGGGCAACAGCAAAGTCACTTTCATCACAAAACAATTTTTATTTATGAGCCAACACTTAAATTTAAAATATTTTCTTCAGAGTACAGATTTTAGGGATAGACACGCATGCACGCAGCAATGCTTTCATGGCATAGAGTGAAGTCTAAGAAAGTCCAGACATTTCCTAGACATCAAGCACAAACAGCAAACATTGATAAAGAAGCCTCTTCCCAGAGGACTGGGGCTGGAGCTGCAGCAGATGTCCTCTTGGCTCAAGGCTTCTGCACAGACCTTGTTTGGGTGCTGGCTGGGAAGCAGGAGGCAAGGACAACATAATCACCAGAGTTTTGACAATGTCTCTTTAAAACAACGGCACTTGGGGGGAGTGGAGATCCAGTCTTCTCTCAACAGGCTCATTGATCTTAGAGGTGAGATATCCCAGACTGCTCCTTAGGGTTTGTGAACTTTGCTTACTTGGCCTGGTGACACCTCCCTCTCCACGCTGCAAGGACTGATTTGGAGCTACCTCAGCTTTGAGCGTAGCAAGTGGCAGATTTGGGAAAAGTCCCATTTACATCCACAGAATAGAAAGTATTTGGTGCGTTATAGAGCAGCCACTGTACATCTGCAAATGTTTCTCTAAGCCTTCATTTCCCTCCCTTTCCCCTGTTTTGTAAGGAAAAAAAAATTAACATGCAAGATGTTTCCTGAAGATTTTGGCATAGTCTTATCTGGATAAAAGGTCTCATGATGACTCTGTTGCCAACTTATAGAAATTTCAACACAAAACTATTCTATAAAAATAGCTGCTTGACAGGGTTTGTTTGTTTTCTTCCCAACCACTGCTTGACATTCCCTCATCTGCAAACTCAAAAATAAGCGTGTACAATTTATTACTTCTGTCATCATTCTTCTCCTAAAGAAGGCAACATACAGTCAGTGTTCTATTTTGGAAATAAGCTAGAAGTCAAGCAGTTTGCCTCTTGTACACTTTTAGAGCAGCAAAACTTGCTAGTTATTTCTTTGCTGACTTAGCCTCTGAGCAGCCCTGGGCAGGGTGCCTGAGGCTTCCACAGCTGATTCCAAAACCTCCTGTACCCCACCAAGAACAGCACTTGTGGTAACACTTTGCAGAAGAAGTGACCTTGAGGTTTCTAGGGGTGTGGGATCTTACTACCCCCAAGGAGACTGGCCTGGCTGAAGGACGAGGGACAGGGAGCAGGGGCTGAGCCCTGAGAGCTTTGCCAGGGGGTGATGCTTTCTATTCCTGTGCACAGCCCTGCTGATGGGCACTGAGCAGCCATGAAGCAGTGTCATCCTGTGCCCCATTTTGAGGGACAAGCAGAGAGAGAGAACAGGGTCGTCATGTTTCCCTCCCCACAGCTGGCTGCCCTTTTCCCCACATTTTGGAGAAGCAGTGATGATACTACAACTCCGATACTGTTATTATACTACACAGTAATGAAAAGGTATATTCTGTGCTCTGGAATCCTACATTCTTGGCCATGCCTGGCAGGGCAGAATCCTTGTCTCTTATCCAGACGGTTTGGAATCTGAGGGTGAGCAATTCAGTGGGTGTGGGAAGTCCCACTTTTCTATCCTCCATCACAGACTCATTTTGTGACAAGGAAAAGAAGTCCAGAGCTACAGAGAAGTGCCCAGTTGGCTCATCCTTTGAAAACCAGACCCTAAACCTTCTGTGCCCAAGCTCTCCATCTCCACTTAGTGAAAGAAGCACTTCCCTGTGTCCTGTTTAGAAATGTATCCGAAACTGAGGAGCACTTAGTGATGGGGACAGATGCTCCCTGTAACCTGGGATGACTGTTTTAGCATGTCTGATTGATCTTGGTGGGCCAGGACCACCCATGCTGCTGGAAACGGAGCCCCTGCTGCCACACGGTCTTTGTGGGGGCATGGGGAGCCGAGGGCTTTGGCTGGGTGAAGCAAGGGGCTGGAGGTGAGCTTCACCCAGGGCTCATGGCAAGGGCAGCCCCAGCCAAAGGAGGCAGATCCATGGCTTCCTCGCTCCAAAGAGGAGGGAAAGAGAAGATCTGGACTCAGTCACCTGCTATAAACATTAAAGGGATTTTGCATGCTTATAGTTTTTCTTCAGAGAAAAATTATGCTGCTTTGGGTTGCCATGGTTCCTGGTTTCCCTGGTTACCTCTCAGTATGGAGTAGGGGATAAGAGATGAGGGGAGGGAAAGAGGACCCAAAAAAACCAGGGGCCAATTACAAAAATCCTGAGCAAGGTAGATGATGTCAGCAGGCCTTTCTTCCCAGGAAAAAGAACAAAAAGACAGAATGGATGTTTCTCAGCAAGGATGGTGGCCGTGTTCTGTACTTTCATGTTTTGTAATTCAAAAGGGGGAGAAGATTATACTACAGAATTAATCACCAGTGAAAACCTACCAGTGTTTAATACTTCCTTAAACTTAGATGCAAGAGGATCATTGGTGAGAGAACCATGATGCAAAATAAGAAAACACAGCAATGGGAGTACCTGGTTCCATGTGCAGGCTGGCAGGCAAGGCCAGGTTGCTGGTAATGGCTTTTGCAATGGACCATTGCAGCCAGGCAGGAGAAAAGTGTTGATGCACCTCCAGCTCCAGAGAGCTCCAGCACAGCACACCTGGCCGGCCCCATCCTACAGAGCCTCATGAAGATCATCCCCTTCCAAAAATCAACAGGACAATGTATGCAAGAAAGACTTCCTTACATGGCCAAGTCCCCTTAGTGAAAGTCCCATGCTGTTTTCCAGTGGTCAGGCTGTGAGCAAGGACTAAACCAAGCTCGTGTAAACCCTCTTTATACAACCACGTTTCAGTGGTTGGACAAGAAATCCAATCTGATCCCAGTGGCAGGGCGCCAATAATCCTCTCACCTTTCTCTTAATATCCTGTGCCTCAGTGATATATGTCAAGCCATTTAAACCCCAGCAGCAGAGTTCAGGTGCTGTGCCAATTATATTGAGTGGATGGGGAGATATGTTAGTTGAACAAAAAATAGGTCAGAGGAACAATTTAGCTAATAAATTATATCAATGAAAAGTTCTTTTGGGAGCTGTTGGGTTTGTAGTTCTGCAGAGGAGAAGAGAATCAGCAGGGGCAAAGAGAAAAAAGAGAGGACCTGGCCAGTCCTGCAATGAACGGGCAGCCGAGAAGATGGGAAACAGGATGAACTGAGCACGCCTGGTCTCTGTGGCACAGATCCTGCTATAATGGCACTGAATAGTCTCCACATGGCACAGAGGTGCTTGGGCTAGCTTGTGCTGGGGGCAAAACTGCTGCCCTAACTGAGCTTCTCTGCCCAGGTCAAAATAGACAGTTTCTCATCAAGACTACTTAGCTGTGATACTGTGTCTAACCAGCGCAGGACTATCAGCCTCCAGCCCTGGCTGTGGCTCCCTTAGCCCTGAGCATATTTGTCCAGTGTTTCATTCACCCCTTAGAAACATCTACATCCCTGTCCAAAATCTGCTGATGTCAAGTCTTTCTAGTGCCGGGCTTTGAATCAAGTCATCCGGTGTCCAGCTACAGAGTTAGCAAAACTGAAATTGTTGCCAGAAACACATAGAATCCTTAGGTTGCCTTCATTACCAGCTCACTCTGAAATGATTCCTAAGGACTACTTTGTCGTGTTCTGATTGATGGGGTTTGAAAGTACAGGGGAGAGTTTCTCTGCAGAGTCCTGTGTCCTGTGTTCTACCTGTAGTCCAAGACAAAACACACCTTCCAAAGGTACTAATGGCAATCTGTTGAATGTCCTACAGGGAGAGCAGGATATTGGCAGGATATTGGCCCAACTGCATATTGGGCCAAAATTACAAAAGTGATTAAACAGAGTATCTTTGGAGGTTTTTTTTGGTTTTTTTTTTTTTTTGTAATAACATAGATAACTTCAAAGTTATGTTGTTATCACTACAAATGAAGGCATAGAGATTAGTGACATCTAATTTTAGGTGTTTTGAGGTTAGATGATTGCTGCCAGCCAGAGACAGAGAGGAGGGCAGCCAGGACTGCACACCTTGGAGCTGTCTCTCCCAGGCAGCTCCTGTAGGATGGATAAAGCTTCTCCTGGTGGTGCCTGTTTCTCTCCACCATTTTCAGACAAAGTCCAGCTAACTGATTTTAGTTATCTGACTGCCGAGTGCACCATGTCAGATGTACAAGGTCCACCTGTACTTTCTGTGATGGCTGTTGACAAAGTAGTGTCCCCTGTCCCCAGAGCTGTTGCTGATTGTGCTCGGGCCTGAAACTCCTCCTGGCAGCTAAGGACAAAACTGATGCTGGTGGGAGATGGGCAGGGGAAGGAATACCTCCCTACTGAGAAGACATTTTGGATTTCTGGTTTCTTGTTTCTCTGTGCCATACAGCATCCAGTCCACAAAGTGTATTGCATATCGTTGGTGACTTTAACTTAGGACTGATGCTGAGCAAAGCACAGAAGCAGGGCCTTCATCAGAGCACTTATTTTTGTAGTGAGATTTGAAGAAGTAGTTTGAAAAATAATCTCCAGCATTCATAAGATGTTATAAATTGTTTCTTTTATGTATTAGAGACAGGGCAATAAATGCCAAAGGGGATTTATTGGTTATTGCTGCTCTGATAAAAGGGTCATTAAGAGTCGTAAAAGTCTAAACGATAATGGGGAGATGTTGTAAATGCTGTAAGTGAATAGAATGAAAGAACATGATATACCCATCAGCTGAGGTCACTTCCCAATCATTTACAACCCTCTTCTAAACACTGAAGAGAACTCTGGGTTTGTCCAGCCAGGCAACTGAAAATTCCCATCAGTCACCTCAAGTTGAGCTCCTGGAACTTCCTAGGCAGCACCTGACTGACAAACATCCTGAAAAAGCCCAAGGCTGCAGAGTCAGTTCTATACCATGTGGGGACTGGTCCTTGAAAGGGCACGGGGATGTGTCATACGTGGTACTGCACCAGGGGCTGCTCTCAGAAAGGCGCTGAAAAGGTCGTGTGGAAGAACAGACCTACATGCCCCAAATCTGCACCTCTAATGCAGACAAGCCTCATCCTTCTCTTAAATGTGAAGGGAGTTTTTTTAAACACCCCAGCAGGTCTGCCAGCTATTTGCTTTACCTGCCCTGCACACAGCATCTAACCAATAAGTCCCACCATAATTTAAATGTGAAAATAATTTTAAAATGAACACCATCAATTCCCACAGTTTATTATTAGCAGAACTGCTGAAAGCATCTGTTATTAAGGTCTTCAGCATGTCCCTTAGGAGCCTTGTTTTCTGTTGTTTATGATTTTGTCAAACTTGAACTGAAATTTTCATTCTGAATCTCTGTCTCCTGCTGAATTACTGTGAACATTTCAGGCAGAACAGTACAGCTGTGAGGCTAGAGGAAAAGACATAATTTTGTCTGTGTTAAAGTAAGACAATGATGACTTTTTCTTTGAGGAAGGCTAATTTCTCTGTACTCAGAAGTCTGTCATGACTGAGTGTGATTTCTTTTCAGTGATCTGCTTTTTTGCAATTCCACAGGTAAATTAGGGAAATCTGGTAAATTATGTTCTTTGGAAGTTAAAAAAATCAACATAACCAGTCAAGATGCAATACATGACATTTGATTTCCTGGGTGTGCTCCAGCCCAAGGTGACCATAACCTTACCTGCAGTTACAAGAGAAAATGTCAGTCCAGCAAGGGCTAGATGTCAGATATAAGGGGAGATTGTAATTTTAGGTCCCTAATAGGAGCTGCGAATGTAGCCATAAAGAAGAAGTTGCCCAGTATGAATGCAGAGCTGTGAGAGATGCAGGGCCTGATTTATAGAATATAGGTGGGATAAATTGTGGGAAGAGGGAGAGGAGGTTTACATCAGGGCAAGAAATTGGAGATGGAGATGGAGATGGAGATAGATGGAGATGGAGATGGAGATGGAGATGGAGATGGAGATGGAGATGGAGATGGAGATGGAGATAGAGTGTCTGTGCAGCAGGCTTTGAATTTGCTGGTGAGTTGGGTGGGCTTCTCTGCAGTAGCGCCTGAAGGAACTGCTCTTCATTTGTCCTCCCCACTCCTTTGTATGGGTAAAACATCCCCTCTCCTACCCCTTGTAATTGCAATTGTCAGGTAAAACATCTGCAGATGGTGGGAGGACTCTGCACAGCTTCTATTTTGCTGAGCTACCCCAGCAATGTAATCATATGAAAAATCCTGAATAAGAATAAGTAGCTCCAAAAGCAGGGTTTGAAGAGAGTACAGTAACCAATGGCTGGGCACACTCAGCACAGAGTAAACAAACTGCTCATCCTGAGCACCAGGGCAGGAGAAAACACCAGTGGGTGATCATGTGGCTAGAGATACATGTATCATAAATCATTTGCCACCAGGAAACAAATGTCAGTTGAGTAAGCATCCTAATTCTGGCATTTCTTATATTTTCAGCATTTGCCTTTGCAACATAATCATGCCTTTGGCTTCTGTGATACATTTGATATCATGGCACACTGCATATTGAGACACTGCAGACTGTCTCTGACCTAGTAAGTGAGGCACGTTGGATTTATTCCTGTAACAAGACTTGAGCAGGCCCACTGCAGACCTGTTCTCCACAGCAGATGAGCTAAGGAGCTTGGCATTTCACCTGGCCTTAATTCCCCCAGACCAGGCACAGACCAGTCAAGGCTCCTTGTGACACCTGCTGGAATGCAGAAACTCCATGGAGCACAGCTTGGCCAGTAACTTAGCTGCTCTGGGCAGTACTGTAAGTACCTTGAAATATCGATCTCACACACGTAAACTAATCTGAAGAGGATTAAAAGATTGGTTGGCATTTGAGCAAACAAGAAGGATAGTTTTTTCCCTAGGGGGACCTATGAGTCATCTTTTATTTGACAAGTCAGACAACTTTCAGATATTAAAATACATCTTGAAGATACTTCTAAACCCTTGACTTATTTTAATCCAAAGAGAACTGTTGTTGACTATACCTGGTTTTAAAAGCTTTTCATGTTTTGTTCAGAAGCAAGTACAATGTTGCATTTTACAGCATCACTATAAAATATAAGGAATAAATAATATCTGAATGTCACATGAAATGAGAAGTTATTTTTATTTATAGAATACTCACAAATAAGGAATTTGTGTAGAGAAAATAGGGATAGCTATGCATACACAATAGGGAAGAAGTTCGTAAATAAAATAGTATAAACAACCATAAATTGTAAAAAACTGTAAACAACATTTTAAAAACAAGTAACAGTATCAGAGGTTTCTCAGACAAATATTTTCAAGTAATTGACTAATTATGACATTAGTCAGAAAAAATTGGACCAGATCCAGCACAGCAAATTATCAGCATCCACAGAGCGGATAACCTCATTTCCAGGGCACCACTGAGAACAGACAAACAAGTTGGTTCTGTTTCACATTTAATTTTTGTTTTCTTGTTGTTATAAATTGTATGCTGTTGTTTTGGTTTTCAGTGCTTATGGTTAAGTTACTTACGAGCAGCATGACTGTAACTTCATCCAAGAAAATGATTATGGATTTATTTACAAGATATTCATTTACACTTGTGTAACTGAGTAGAGAATTCTCCTCCAACCTGTATGTTCTCACCTGGCATTCTTCTTGTTTGCTTGCTTTTAATTACTTCCAATATGCATACTAATGCTCTTAATAACTTGGCTCATGAAATCTACATCTGCACTGGGCTTTTAATTTACAGCTTGAATGGTATTGTTTTCATTTTCTTCATTCCAATAACAAAGCAGCTACTGATGCTTCAGATGTGATCAGAGGATTTAAACATTCCTTTGGTGTGCAATGGGATGTTCGTTGCTAGACCAGTACCTTTCCTGGAGTGAGGCTGGAACACACACAGGACAAGCCTGCACTTGTGCTGGTCAGTACTCCATCCACTGACGAGCCCTGAGCATCCTTCTGCACTAGGGAACCTTGTCCCAACCCCTGTTCTCTTCATCAGCTCTGCCTCTGGACTCCTGTATACCTTTCCTTTTCCACATTTAAAACAACCTCACAACCTTCATAGAAAGCAATCTGCCACCTCTGCCCCAAACCCTGACAGTGATTGCTGTTTGTTTGTTTACCCACACACGTGGCAGTTTGGTTTTCACAACTTCCAGCACAGCAGGAGCCTCCCATGCACTAACAAACCTCACATCCGGGCATTGGCTCAGAAGTCGTGAGTTGAAGATAATGGGGATGCATTTGCTTTTGTGGTTTCAAGTCTATCCAAGTTTCTATCTAACCAAGAAGGTTGGGNTGTTTTGTTTTGTTTTGTTTTTTTTGAACAAAAGGCAAATCAGAAATACAACTGAGGTTTTTCACCAGGCACATGACTTCTGGAATGTGAGTTAAAAGCAAAACATAAAATGAATATAGTGCTTTAGAAGTCAAGAGAAGCAGAACTACTGCAAAGAAAAATTTGTGGATTACTTTTATTGCGTTACACAATAAATAATTAATAAAAGTAAATAAATTCTGAGGTCACATAGCAAATAATGATTGTGACAAATAATCTACACTGTAAAAAGTTCCAGGTTTGGTCCAGATTTTTAAACATAAACTAGTTTTCTGAGAAACAATGTTTTATATTACATGCACTTTAAAAGCTCTTTAACTCTGCTGTACTATTTGGAGTAACTAAAAATCCAACTCTGTGTTTACATACACTGAATGTGCACAGTAATGTGTTTTGAGAGTTAATAACGCATGAAGGGTGCCCAGGGTAGAGGTGGAAGCTTGGCCTCTAGTTGCTGAAAACTTCTAAGGTGCAAAGGGAGTCATACAGATTTAACTGTTACCTGAGAGCTTTTTCTGGGGTTTGTTGGTTTGTTGTTTGAAAATAAAAATTTTTGAAAAAGTTTTATGGAAATCAAAATGAGAGATAGGTTTCAAGTGAAACAAATACCAGCCGAAAGAAAAATTATACTACAATTTCAAAAATATTTATTTATTTACATTCTATATTAAATTTAAAAATATATAAATCTCTTAAAAATATACTACTGAGAAGATTTCATAGCAGCTTTGTGAACTTCTGCATCAATAACATACTAGACAATCCACTCTGTATAATCTCCTTTGTCCCCTATGTTTGTCCTGTGTATCCCTGACCATCAGTCTGTGCTTCCTGGTGTTAAGTCTTTTTCTCTCTTTCTAAGCGCCGCAGTTGTGCTCCTCAGGCACAATTCAAGTGGCTCCTCACACCTTTCCCAGGCATCTCTCTCAGACTGGGGTGAATGGCCCCCAGGAGACTCCTCTCTCTCTCCATTTGCTCAGCTGGAGGCGGGATGATGAGCTGGAGCAGCACACGGGCACTCATCTCAAGATAGGCGAGAGGAATCCTACCCCTCTTCCCAGTAACTCTCATTTCCTGGTTTGCCCAGGATTAAACAGTGCTGAACTGTTTGGCCCCAGAGGAAAAAGGAGGAAACAGAACAACAAAGGAGAAATCTGATTCCAGCGGGAACACTTGATGAAAAGCATTTAGGCAGAGCTTTAAAATGGAGGCAGAAATACTCACTGTGTCTCACTTCAAGTGACACACATCAATAAAGCAGTGCAAAAGCGAAGGGATCTGCTGACCTTCCAGAGCAGAGCTTCCATGGGAAACACATTTTGTGATTTGGCTCAGGTATGTCAGGAATCATTAAATCAGGAAATTACAAAACTGAAGGCTGGTGCTATTGGGGATCAGAAGGGAGCACAAAAATGAATGAGTTCAGTGCTGATCAATTTAATAAAAAATAGTGGCAATTTGAGAGCTGACAAGCAATCAAACAAGATCAAAGTTCTCCCACAATGGCTGGCATCAGATGGGGCATGGTGTTTGCTAGATGGGAAAGGCTGTCCTGCCCTTCTCCACCATGAACCCATTTGTGGACAAATATATTAATTCAAGGTCCCAAATGACTTCAGTATTTCAGACGACTAGCCTGATCCTCAACTCCTATTGAAGCTTTGTTTATCAGCACTAACAACCTATTTCGCAAGGCAAGCCTTTATTTTGGCTGACATACTGTATTCCCTAAGGCTGACGTAACATGGGTCACAAATGTCTGGTGACAAATTTCTTCCATCCTCTCTAATTTCCATGTGAAATCAACTTGCATGTATCCCAGATTATATACAGCCAAGCAAGGAGGCGGTGTCTTGGCACAAGAACGTTTAAATCCCCCAGGTGCAAGGAAGGAGAAACAAAGATTCATTACAGTAATAAAGTTTCAGCCTTCTAGGGATGAGGTCAAATGAGAACATCAGAGCAGTGGCTAACAGGAGAGCAGATCTTATGCCCATGGGAGCTATCAATAAGCCTTCTGACACGTGTCTGTTGAGTAGGGTCCATTGAGGGAAAATATCTACCTTATCACTGAACATTTCACAGGACAAGAAATGTCCATTGGGCAGTGTTGCACAAGCAGAATTTTTTTTTTCTGTCTAGATTTGTTTTCTTAGCTTATTTACCTTTTAACCTGGTCAGCAAGTAGTGAGTTGTGTCAGTCTGTATGTTTAGTCCAACAAAAAAATGCTGTATTATTTTGGCACTTAGCAATTTTGTATTTACTGGGAATCCTTTCTTTGTCATGATGGAAATTCAGTGTTTAGGGTAGGAACTGTTCACTGGAATCAAGTCTGGAAACTGCAAGGTTGCATGCCAGAATGCTGCCCACTTTGGAGTCAATGCAAATGTGCATTCTGCTTAATACACTACCACATATTTGGATGGCTTTTACAGACTAAAAGCTGCTGCTGAAAAATGACAAAGCACAGCTAATGTTGAACCGAAAAGTACAACTAATATCTAGGTTGCAACATGTTACCAGAACATTCCTAAGACACAGGAGCCTCCTGGGAATAGTGTAGGTGGCATTCACTCACTTTGGAGCCCCAATGTTTATACCAAATTGCATTTCCTTGCCACTATGCATGCCAGAGCCTGCCTTAATTTAGACTCTGCTCTCATAAGACTCTGAACTCCCTCCACCGCTCCCCATTGCAGGCACAAGCAGCAGCCAGAATCTTCCAGGACTGCTGTCAAAAGCCTCTTGCCCCTCCACTCATTTCAGCAGGATTTTATGACATATACACTAACCTGGATTTAATTTGGTACTTCTCAAAATGCCAACTGCAAAAACAGGGCTAAGGGGGAGGAGGAGGGAAGAAAACCTCACAAGTGTGATACCTGCAGGCTGATAGTTCCATTAACCTTTCCAGGGAAAGGCAGGCACTCCTGTTTTCTAGCAGTCTATCAGTTTTCTCCCTATCTATATGTGTACTCTTTGCCTAGGTCATAAAGTGTCTAAATGAAAATTTATTGCAGTGACTGGCTATTGATTTGCAATCCTGCACATCTGGAACAATGACCCTAAAAGAATGTCCATTCTTTGAACTAATAAAAATTTTAACTCTAGCATAAAATAAATTGTTTCAGAATAAAATTAACTGACATTTTGATCAAATACCATCGATGCTTAGATTTCTTTTATAGCTAAATCCTGTTTACAAAATACACCAGAGAAGTTTTCAGTGATATTTGTGGGGCTGACAGAATTCAGTGAAGCCACGCTGGAGACTTACAGCAATTAATTACACCCGCCAAAGTATATTGCAGAGAATGGTTACATGATAGCTGCTTCTCAGGGTCCCTGATGGCAATGGAATGGATACTATAGCAGTCTCTCTGAAGGATTTTTTTCTGTGAATGAAACAAGCTAGTCCATGACCAAGCAATTCAAGTAAACTCCCTCTCTGGGAGGGAATCCAGGTTTCTCCTACTGTCACTTTGTGTTTCATTCAGTCATAGCTCTGCCAAAACCGCGGAGTTCAAGGACTAAGCGTAAATTTCCTGTCAATTCCTGTCCAAGCCGTTGCTGCTGACATCCTGATTCAACTGAAGAGGAAGATATTATCTACCTCTGTCAACAAACATCATTCTTCTTGCAGTTCCTAGGGCAGGACCAATTATTCACCTGTAAGGTCAGAGTTATGTAAAGTTGGAAGGATATTTAACAAATTACTCTAACATGATGTGCACAGGAAAAAACAGTGCAGTCAGCTAAGGCTGACCACAAAGAATTGGTTTCCTCAGATTCTCGCATCACAAAAACCATATAAACATTTGGCACTCTCACTAGCACTGTGCACCTACGTGGTGACTCTTTGCTCATCTGAACTGTACATGAATTAATTTCTCCATAAGTTTCTTAATGATAGATCTTGTACCTACCCAGGTTGCATGTTTTATATGTGCAGATTGCACTTGTCTTTGCTTAAAACAATGCAGATTTCCCAGGAAGCAATTTGCTTTTGTTTTGAAAGTCACAGTCCACTCTGAGGTGGACTTAAGAGTCTAATTCCTGAGTAAATGGCCCATTGGGGGTATTGAACCACAGCCTTGGTGTTATTGTACCATGCTCTAACCAACCGAGCTCATGTCAGAAAGATGACTGTTTTCTGATCAAATGTCAAATTTGGCCACTTGTTGCTTGAGTAAAGCCATCACTTCCCTTCCCTCCCTCCACCTGCCAATGCATGTTTCTTCTTTTGTAAGTATTGCAATAAGGTATTACAGTGACAGTCACTATAACAGTGATAATGATATCACTAATAATAATTATCTTCAACTAATAGAGTTTCTTTCTTTTGAGGATCATACTGTGCTTTAAAATCCTCAATGCAGGCAGCTCCTCTGGAGCTTCTGTCTGAGTGGAAGAAGCTCAGATCCCTGCCTAGCCAGCCGCTCCCTCAGGGCATTGCTCCTTTTGTGGATTGCTGTCCATCTAAGCAATAAGGTTTCATCCAGAGCTGAATCCAGAGCTAACAAGCTGGAGGGAGTACCAAAAGTGGTACAATGACACTTGCTAAGAGCTGAGCACAAATTTGCTGCTTTCTGCACCCAAGGCTTGACCAGCTTGATGCATAACAGATGGTAGGGCTGCTCAAGAAGAAATATGCAACTGCAAAAATGAGCCCAAGGAGCCAAGGCATAAAGGGAAGGAGTGGGATACTTTACATGGAGGAGGAACAAAAGAGTCAAATCATGGTTTGTATGCTTAGATTTGTTACCCCAACTGATAAAGATGAGTCTGTCAAGAAGAGGAGGAAACAGCCTGCAAACAAGCTAGTGATATTCTAGTAACACTACAAGATTTGACAAGTGGAGTAAATTATTCCACTTCTTCAGACAACCCAGTTTCATCACTGGATCTATCTCTCATCTTCATTAATTACTATTGAAATTGCAGGCAGTAATCCATTTACCATAGAGCAAGCAGGAAACAGAGTATTCAAAGTATGATGAATCAGTGCTTTAACTAGCCAAAACATGACACGCAAAGCTTGCTGCCGTCACTGGTGATTCCCCAAGAAAAGCATTTATGTAACTGTACAGTTATACATAATCACACAGGGATAGGCATCCTGCTTACACACTAGTTCTGTTTGTTCTCAAAAAATATGCATTTTCCATAGTGCCCCATGTGTCATAAAAGCATTTATACAGAAAGATACAGGTTCCAGTAAAATGAATCATTTCAAATAGGGCCATTCAACTCAGACAGCTCCAGGCTTGGAGAGCATCTGTTCTAGAAATGAAGTCAAAGCCTGGCAATATTGGCTGGGATTGAAAAAAAAGCTCAGGAAACAGAACTGCCCTTCCTAGAGGAATCACACTTCTCTGTAACAAACTGCCTGGCTTATGTTTCCTCCTTGGAAAATTACAGCCGGGATTATCAGAGCTGCTTCAGAGTCAAGAATCTGCATCCCAGATGGAAGTTGCACCCTTCTGCCAAGTACAGTCCCATTCACTTCTTCTCCTGCTGTCTAGGAAATCCTAGCAGACAAGCAGTAGGTTGGTAATAGCTAATCTGCCTGGTCAGAGCGCATTTTGCCTGTGCTAGAGTCTGTTTCTACTCACTCCAGTGAAAAGCAGCACCAGCTGCAGAGGGCTGCTTCAGCCCAAGATGTTTTAATAACACTAGATGCAGCTTTTGAGAAGGGATCTCATGTCTGCTTAGTGTTTGGGCTATGACTTGTATTACTGATTTATAATCTTCAAGTATCAGGCCAAATTGCTTCCTGCTTAAAGTTGGAAACCCACCAAAAGCAGTGATATCGCCCTTTCTTCAGCCGGCTGTAACATGGTCAGACAGGAATGTGGGGCTAAGAATGCTGGTTGCTGTGTTGGAATGGAAGATGTGCCTGACCAGTGTAGTTAGTAGGACATTAAGACACATTAAAGATCACATTGCTGCACTTCTCTGAAAAATACTTATACAAAAAAGGCCAGCACAGTATTCCAAGAGCAATTTCCTAGATGTAATCAGTCATTCCTGCTGATGTCAGTGCCACAGAAGGGGTTTCAGCGACTCCAGTCATGCTAGGCCTGGCCTTCAGGGACAACACGGTGCCTGAAAAGAGACCTGCATTCTGGTGCTTGTTTTGCACCAGCTGAAGTGTTTGCTAAGCCCTCATCATCAGCACCTGTGTTATGACACCAGCTCTCTGTCATCACTCAGGGTGTGCTCCTGGGGATACCACTGGAAGTTGGGGAATGTGCTGCTCCTGGTCAAGCAGCTGATGAATGGTGAGAATACTGCATGGGGAGGCAAGAGGTGAGGCTGCCTTTCTACGTTGGCAGGGCAGGCTGTGTGGGGACCAGCACCTTCACCCTCAGAAATGCAGCCTAAACAGCTGGGCACCAGAGACAAAAGAGCTTCCAGACTCTGAAATTTGCAGATGTTTAAAACACCAAACAGTATCAAACACAGGAACAGGGATAAAGGGGAAACACAGCTTTGACCAGTCATAGAGAAAACAAGCATAGCTCTGATCCAGCAGAAATGACAGTGAAATCAAAGATGTGGGCTGCAAAGGTTGTCGTCATTAGCAATAAAAAAAACCCCCAAATTACAGTTTAGTAAGAGCTGACCAATATACTAGGTGGCAAAGAGTGAGTCAAAGCAAGTGCAGAGCTGTGAGTCATCCACCTCAAAGGGCTTTATCCTTGGATAGAAGTCAGAGACAGCTCAGGGAGAAAAAAGGAGTGTAGGAAAGGACTGAGACAATAGCAGAGCAGTGGGCCTCCTCACAGAGCAGAGGCCACGGGGAGGGCAAGGCAGCTATCAGCCAGTTGTGCTCCCTTACTGTTATTTCTGGCCAGGTACACAATACTCTGCATGTTTCACAAATACGAGGGTCAGCCTCCTGTTCTGGGGAACTTCACCTGCAGCACAAACAAGAACTAGAGCAAGGGCAGAAAGAGGGAAGTGGTACACAAAGCAAGTCACATAACTAAGGGAGTGTGTGTGTTTATATGAACAAACATTTATCAAAATTTTTCTCCTGTAGTCCATTTACCATGACTTTATCACTGATACAGTGCTCTGCAGGCACTTGGGCTGAAGGAGGAATTAGTCAGCTGACATGGGTCTGATGAAGTAAGATGAAAAGCAAGAAACTTACAGAGAAAATTACAGGTCAGTTAAAGGCAACTGTGATAAGGTTCAATGCCACTTAAGAGGGTGAAAACACAAAGAAGGAATTCCTTCAGGTGGGATGGAGAGAGAAAAAAAAGGGATGGAGAAGATGAGATGGTTAGAAGGACACAGAAGAGAAAGCGTACAGGGTGAGAGGCTGTCCAGCATCACACACATCTAAACACAGGGTGACACGAGTCAGTTCTAGATTACAGGGAAGCACCAGGAGTGACAGGAAGAAGCAAAGAAAATGAATATGCAGGGTCTCATGCTTCAAGGACAGTACATACAAGAGGCAGGGTAGAAAGAACAGGAAGATGGTCATGGCAATAACATCTGTGTGTCTTCCGCCCACAGAGGAGTGCTGTCTAAAGAAATTCCAAAGGCCTCAGGAGAAACCAAAACATAGATTCACCACGCGAGGATTGAAGCTAAGAGAGAACAGAGCCAAAGCATGTTTCCATGTCCCCAGCTCAGTTTCAGAGTGTAAATCTAAACCAGCTCCCTTGATTTAATGTGTATTTTCCATGTCTTACAATACAGCAGATGACAACAGAACCTGGCTCACTTATAACCTAGGCAAGGCAGGCAGGAGCTGAAGCAATCAAAACCACTGGAAGCTGTGCTGAAAAAAGACAGGAAAAGAATTAAATAGGCGGGAAAAAAATCCCAAAGATTCTATCTATTTTGTGTAACTTAATTTTCTTAGGACTTCTTAGGTCCAGTTTTAAGTAATGCTTCCACACATTATCATTATCCCTCAATAACCCTCCACTTATTTCCTTGCAGGCCCTGTTATCCAGTAGGAGAGCACACCTTTCCAACTTTAAGCAAAATTTTGGTCCCACGAACACTTCTGTAGACACTACTTTTTTACACTTTGATAGAAGATATACAGCTTTGGGAAGGGAATAATCTGAAATAATTAAAATAAGCAAAACCTCTGGATACTGACAATCCAGAACCATGAGTTAGCAGCCTGAAAATTAACTTCACAAAAGGCTGAAATTAGGAGAATGGGTGAAATATCCACAGTCATTACCTGATTATTTAAAGATTACTGATATTTTTAGACATGGGATCTTTAACATACAAAAATATTACTTGGTTTGTTTACCAAATAAACAACTACATATTTCTTAAGTTTTTGTGTAATGACAAACATGCCCAGCATGAATGCATTATACAAGGTCTGTGTCTGTTTCCTGACAACAATCTCTAAAGGAGAGAAAGAATGATTGGTAAACTGGAAAGCACCAGTACCATGAACTTGTAAATAAAAAGGAAAGTTATGTCTGCAGGGCTTAGAAATAATATGTAAACAGACAACAAATGCCACCATGCAGATACATGATACATGTTTGTACAGAGAAAGCTTGGAAAAAGAACACATCATCTGTGTATTTATTCATTATAATGTATTGCAGCAGAATGTTTAGGGCACATAATAAGCTGCCAAATGAAATAACTTTGATATAATATTAGTTACAGAAAGCATTTTGGAAGATTGAAGTGCAACAGTAATAACATCTTCAACATTACTTTAACAATCATTTCAGCATATTCATTCTGGGAGAAAGAAACTTGCATGAAAAATTATTTTTGGTCCTCCTACCTTCAAATGTGCAATTTTTTCCTTAGGAAAAAATTAAAATTGAGTGAGCAGGCTGGATTTCTCACTTCTCTGCTAATTATACAGTTATGCATGTAAATAACTTGATGTGCATTTGTAATTTTACTGAAATCGAGGTGTGGGATGATCCATACTGGAACATCAGTAGAAAAACTGAAGTTGCACAATGAATGCAACAAGGTACACTATAAAACAGCAGGGACAAAGAAGGCTTAAGAAAAAATTAACATCTAGAGCACAACTGAGCAATTGTTTGTTTTATTTCTGGCTATGTACTGATGGTCTGAGCACAAATATTTAAAACAATTACTGTTCTTTTCATTGCAATGAGTATTGTTGCTTATTCCAGTAACTTTAAAAAACCCTAAACCAACTAACAAACAAAAAAAAACCCAGATCAAACACGATGCATTAGAAATGCAATGGATAATTTGTGGATCATTAAAAACATAAGCAACTCCTTTCACTATCCAATAAATCAAAAAATGCAGATGTATTTTAGATTTTATTAAAAAATCCAGGAAACTTATAAATCTCATTTTACACTCCAACAGGACACACATAGTGGTTTAGTTTTCCCTTGCAGCTGCCAGACAAGAAATCAGTTTTCCAGCAGCTGAATCGACCATGGGCCTGACTGCAGGTCAGGAGACACGCAGCCTCCAAGGGGCGATTCCCATAAACCTCTTCCACAGAAGAGTTACCAGTTCTGTAATCACAGAATCAATTAGGTTTGAAAAGGCCTCTGAGATCATCGAGACCAATGTCTGACCCAACATCACCATGTCAACTAGTCCCTGGCCCTAAGTGCCATGTCCAGTCTTTCCTGAAACACCTCTGGGAACAGTAACTCCACCACTTCCCTGGGCAGCATTCTAATGTCTAATCAGCCTTTCTGTGAAAAAAATCCTCCTGATGTCCAGCCTAAATCTTCCCTGGCACAGCTTGAGGCCATGTCCTCTTGTTCTATTTCTGGTTGCCTGGGAAAAGAGACAGACGCTCTCCTGGCTATAGCCTCCTTTCAGGTACTCGTAGAGAGCGATGAGGCTACCCCTGCTCCTCCTCTCGTCCAAGTTGATTCGGGGCCCCGCGGCCTCTCTGAAGGCGCCCGGTCCCTCTGGAGCGGGGCTGGCAGGCGGGAGCGGCCCGGGAGCTGCCGCTTATC
>VXBU01018949.1:1079002-1116324 GCA_013400315.1 Bombycilla garrulus | reverse complement strand
CCTCCAAGGGGCGATTCCCATAAACCTCTTCCACAGAAGAGTTACCAGTTCTGTAATCACAGAATCAATTAGGTTTGAAAAGGCCTCTGAGATCATCGAGACCAATGTCTGACCCAACATCACCATGTCAACTAGTCCCTGGCCCTAAGTGCCATGTCCAGTCTTTCCTGAAACACCTCTGGGAACAGTAACTCCACCACTTCCCTGGGCAGCATTCTAATGTCTAATCAGCCTTTCTGTGAAAAAAATCCTCCTGATGTCCAGCCTAAATCTTCCCTGGCACAGCTTGAGGCCATGTCCTCTTGTTCTATTTCTGGTTGCCTGGGAAAAGAGACAGACGCTCTCCTGGCTATAGCCTCCTTTCAGGTACTCGTAGAGAGCGATGAGGCTACCCCTGCTCCTCCTCTCGTCCAAGTTGATTCGGGGCCCCGCGGCCTCTCTGAAGGCGCCCGGTCCCTCTGGAGCGGGGCTGGCAGGCGGGAGCGGCCCGGGAGCTGCCGCTTATCGGAGCTGCGCCGCGGGGCGGGCGGCGGGAGCGCGGAGCTTCCGCGGGGGAGCCCTGACACCGCCCGGCAGCGCCCCGGCACTCCCGGCGCGCCCGCTGTGCCCCGTACGTTCGCTGTGCCCCAGTACATTCGTTGTGCCCGCTGTGCCCCCGTACATTCGCCGTGCCCCCGTACATTCGCTGTGCCCCGGTACTCTCGCTGTGCTCCGGTACTCTCGCTGTGCTCCGGTANGGGCGGACGCGGCCGGGGCCAGGCCGCTGGCTCAGGTCGGCGGTGTGGCCGCCCCTCGCGGTCCGTGTCAGGGCCGTGCCGGGACCGCCGCGCATGGAGGGAGGTGGAACCCTGGGCTGCGGGGCACAGGCGGCCTCCCGGGCCCAGCCCGCCCCGGTGGCCCCTCGGGCCCCAGCCCAGCCCGAGGCAGCTCCAAGCGGGAGGCCGGGCCGGTCTCTAGGGGACGTGATGTCATTTTCTCTTCCCTCGCCTGGCCTTGTCTCTGGGCAATGATTAGAGCGCCCGGGGCAGCATCTGTGGGCTGCGTGGATGCCTCCGTGAGTGTGCTTTCTCTTTGGCATCTTTCCGTATGTTTTAGTCAGTCTTCTCTCTTTCGTTAAGTATTACCATCCAGAACAGGGCTACGAAGGCGGTGAAGGGCCTTGGGGGGGAAGCTGTGTGAGGAGCGGCTGAAGTCACTTGGTTTGTTCAGCCTGGGGAAGGCTGACGGAGACCTCGTCGGAGCCTGCAGCTTGCTCAGGAGGGGAAGAGGAGGGGCAGATAATGAT
Source organism: Bombycilla garrulus (assembly GCA_013400315.1). Taxonomy (NCBI): domain Eukaryota; kingdom Metazoa; phylum Chordata; class Aves; order Passeriformes; family Bombycillidae; genus Bombycilla; species Bombycilla garrulus. Next base: position 1,115,039 of record VXBU01018949.1, on the reverse strand, counting down.
CTCTTCTCTCTGGTGACCATTGTCAGGACCCGTGGGAATGGCCTGAAGCTGCATTTGAGGGTTTAGGTTGGAATTAGGAAGAGGTTCTTTACCCAGAGGATGGCTGGGCACTGGAACAGGCTCCCCAGGGAAGTGGATGCAGCGCTAAGCCTGACTCAAAACTGCTTTGACAGTGCTCTCAGGTACATGGTGTGATTATTGAGGTGTCCTGTGCAGGATTTGGATCATCCTTGCGAGTCACTTCCAGCACAGGGTATTTTGCTATTCTGTTTTACTTTTAGCCTCTACACAAGCATTTTTCTCCATGTCTTTTCAGTGCAAACCCCCTTTCTAGGGGGTAGGAGATGGCATTTAGTTTTCTTGGAGAAGTGGGCAGGAACAAAACTGTTAATAGGCACCCAGAACAATGCAGGAGCAAAACAAGCATATGCAAATCTATCCCATGGCATATTCCAGCCTCCCAGCTGTCCTCAGCAGGAGTAGTTTCTGAGTTGCTCATGGTTTCTATATGATTAGGAGTCTCCAGTTGCTGGTCCTCCGCAACTATGTCAGTCTTCTTATGAATCTGTGCAAACTTCTGGTTTACAGAACGTTCTTTGGGTAGGAGTGTTCTATGTGAAGGTGAAGTGCAATGAGCTGGTTCTTTTTAGCCTGACTCACTAGGTTTGTTTGAGAACTTTTTGTATTAGAAAAGGTGAATCACTGCTCTCTCTTCAATGTGTTTGTGCACTTCATTAACTCCTAGACATCTGGCACGTTTCCATCGGTCATCCTCTTTTCTAGACTGAGGCATCTTCAATTTGCTTCCTCTTTCCTTGTATTGGAGCCATTGCACAACTTAAATCACCCTTATCTGAATGTGTCCGAGCTCTATCTTATCCTTCTTTAGATGAGAATACAAAAATTACATACAATGCTCAATTAGTAGGTGAAAAATAGATGAGTATAGTGGCACAAAGTAGGAATGAGTTATGTTTTTCTGCAGTAGAAACACAAAAATAAGTGGAATACCTATTTTCTGAACAAGAACTTGTTTGAACTAGGGGACTTACAAGGAACTGAAAAGCAGATGAAAAATTATGTGCTGGATAGAGAGTTACTATAGGCTGTGTCATCGGTTCAAAATTCTGGATAATTCTTAGTTGTTACCTTGTTTGACTTTCATTTCACTGTTTGAAGGATTCATTGAAGTGAAAACAGCATTTTTCTTGTTTGCGGCAGCAGCAAGAGACAGAAGTAACGCATTCACATCTTTTTGTGTTATTGCTTTGGGGGGCGAATATGTTGAGCAGTCTTCAAAACTGAGGTGAAGATCATTTAATGATTGAGGTGTTGTTGTTTCAGACGTAGAATTTTAAATGAATGAAATTTAAACTTCTTTGTGAGCTTTCTGTTACAGCTGTTAATGCCATACTTTATAAGTTTGTTACACTTCTGCCATGGTTCACTTCTCTGCCAGAGAAGCAAAGGCCTTTTCCTCCAATGTTCTCAGTGCTGTTGCTTTGGTCATAACTAGAATGACAGGGCCACTCAGTTGTCCTTCCAAGCGCGTATCTGCCCAATTTTGTGATCTAGGGTTTTCTCCTACCATGTTTTACAAATCATTTTTAACTGCAGTGCACTTGGTGTTTGCATTGCTGTTAAACTTCTCATACATGTGTCATGAAGAGATACTGGTTTACATTTCATTTTGGATTGACATGATGATAAATGTGATAGTGAACACCCTAAACCTTGTGCTGTTTGGAATCTTTCCAGTTCTTGTCTTGTTTAAGAAGGTAGACATTTTCTGTTCATTCCGTGAAAAATGTTACCATTGAGATCTTGGTTTGCTCAGAATGATTTATAAACTGCTCTGTTAACACACTGGTGTCCTGATACAGGCAGGCATCGCTTTAACCATTTATATTTCTAGATCTAGTTTCTAAATTTTAGATCTAATAGCTGGGAATTAAAAGTAGACTGAATTAGAATTGAAGTAATATACAATTAGAGTACTTAAAAGCTTTGTTGTGGGGTGTGGAGATTGACACTTCAAGTTTGAAGTTGGACAGATTTATGGAGGAGCTGTTGTAAGTCCAGAGGAAAATTGGTGGCCACAAAATTTCAAGCAGTGCTGGATAGTAGATCAAACAGGAGAGCTAAAAGTTCTGGCGTGTGAATTACAGTTAAACCTTTTCATTACACGTCCAGAATGACATTAATATTGTGGGATATCTTTAAAATAGGAGTTATAAAATACTTTTTGCAATGAGTCTTTTTGTATGTAGACTTGCAGTCTGTAAATAAGCCTCATTGACTTTCAGGCTGTAAAATAAATGGACCAGGATTTCAAACTGCTGCTGCTCACAAAAAAGTTAACCGAAGCCCTTGGTCTTGTGATGTGATCTATGTGGTTGAGCAGACTGGACTTTTTAATTATATGTTAGACTAAATATTCGTAAATCTGCTTAGTTCCAGTAGAGCCAAAAGCAGGAAAAAATTGATACTACGTTTACTTTTATAAAAGCCTTTGCCATAGGCTTTAATAAAGTAAATAACAGGCATCTCAATTTAAAAGTGATGGATTAGCCTAATTTTTGTATTACAGTGGTATAGCAGTGTAAAACCAGGATTAGAGTAGAATGGAATTGGCACCAGTTTCTCCCAGTGTCTGTGTCAACTTATCTAAACTACTGGTTTCCTTCATTTATGTTTATTCCAAATGGAATAAACCAGTTAGCTTCCAGTTTGGTTTCTGGGTAATCCCAGAGTATGGTCTCAAGAGAATACTGGGGTTTTTTTCTAAGAATAACATAAGAATTAATTTCTGTAGAGTCATATTGTTATTTTAGTTGGGCATATGACATACTTTAATTGAGTCTTTGTCAAATATATCTTCTATGGGAGTGAACCAGTAGCAGTAACTGGCTGCTACCTGCTGCTGTGTGTATTTCTCAGTGTGATTTTAGGTATTGTGTTGCAATAACTTTATAAAGAAATGTCTTCAGGGGCAGCAGACCTGCGACAGAGAAAGAAACAAAACTGCACAGAATCTGACAAAATGGCTCCAGAGGAGAGAAACAAAGAAAATTCAAAGCTGGGAAGGTCGCCAAAATGTAAGCTACAGAATTTTTAGCTGAGTTTTGATTGTTCTTTTCATTATTCTCTTACATTTTATGGGAAGTTATTTGTAGCACAGTAATTTATAACAGACTTACTTTGAATTAGGTTTTTGAATATTTCAAGAGAAAACAGGCATGCACATTAGAGTTCTTTAATACTTTTATGTGTTCGAGAGTGGTGTGGTAGTCTTGGACTGTTTCAGGCTTGGGGAGGTAGAGGCAGGGGAGTTAGGAAATTTGCTGTTATTATTTGCATACAAATAAATATTTTTATTGCTCCTGGAATGATCTTCTGGTTGGAAGCTGATAGGCATGAAGTAATTGTACTGAAACAAGAACAGACAAAATGTCCTTACAGCTTTTCAAGAAACAGAACTAAAACTACGTATAATTTTAGGCAAGTGCTCACCAAGCTACCAAAAGCTTTTATGTTAAAAGTACATTCTAACTCGAGGGAGCTACAGATGAAGTAGACACCCTTTGAATGAATTTGGTAAAATTCAGATAAATTCATTCGTGTATTTAAAAACAGAATGGAAAATAGAATGTCTCAGAGATTACATCAGATGTGGTGTGTGACGTCTGTATGTTATTGTCTTTTGAGAAGTTTGTGGTGTTTTGGGTAGAATCTAGAGTTTGCTCTATTTATCTAGAAGAGCCTTTTCCTTCTTGGAATTCTTTTGAAAACAAAGCCTACTGGAATGGAGAGAAAATTTGCAGTATAGCGTGTGAGATTTTTTTCTGAAGGTCCTGTGAAGCAAAGATAACAACTGGGGAAGAAAACTGCAGGACAATTGTAGCAAACCGGTTTTCAATGTATCTTTGCTGCTGATGGTGTGATAATTCTGGCAGTAAGTTTGCTTGTTGTTCAGAAATAAGAGTCATGTGTAGGATGTACTATTTGTTTCTTAACCCTCTGGACTATTTTAGCTTTTCCACTGTTCATTTTCAGATCTGTTAATCCAGCGCTTTGCAAAGCTTTTCTTTGGCTGTCTCGCAGCAGTCACCAGTGGAATGATGTATGCTGTGTACCTCTCAACATATCATGAACGGAAATTCTGGTTTTCCAGCAGGCAGGTAAAGATAAACTACTGAAACAAAAGCCAGATTGTGTCCTTGAAATCAAATCTCATCCATGTCATGTTGCAACTACTTGCAGAACCCTGTGTTCTTCTACTGAGGCCTCTGTCTTTGAAACAGCTTCTTTTTTTTCTGTCTTCTTTATTTTCTGGTTCTTTTCCTCCTGCTAACAGTTGTCATGGTTTGTCATGCTTTTGTATGTTTTCCCCTGCCTTCCTTTATCCTTAAAATGCCTTTCTAAAATATGGAAGAATAACTGAAGCATACTGGGAATTGCAGAAGCTAATCAGCAGGAATATGTGTTGGGCTTTTTGGGGGGGGGCGGTGTTTGTGTTTGTATTGGGATTTTGTGAGTTTTTTGTATATTTTTTGGTTGGTTGGTTTGGTTTTGTTTTCTGAAGAACTCCATTATTAAGTGAAATATAGAAAGTGGAATGAAATTCAGATTTGTGAATATGAAAAGATCCTGTGGATTTTGTGCTGACTTACGATGTGGATTTGAGTTGCTCTGATTCTGAGCATGTTTGCTAAGTTACAAAGAGCATCATGTACCTAATAGAAATGCTGTGAAGATTAATGTTTCGTGGAATATTTTGAAGATGTACAGCGAAGTCATAACCATGTACCGTGTTACAAAACCAGTCTATCTAAAAATATATTGTCTTCTCTGGAAAGAGATTGCAGGAGATTTTTTTTTTTTTTCCTAGGAACTCGAAAGAGAAATTACATTTCAGGGTGACAGTGCCATTTATTACTCATTCTATAAAGAACTGCTAAAGGCTCCTTCCTTTGAAAGAGGTACAAAACTCATTTGTTTATTAACTTTGAAAAGTCCTGTTCTCTTTGAAGACAGTAAAAAACTCCTGCAGACTGGGGAGACTAATTTTTTTTCTCATATGTAGTTATATTGCTCAGATTAATTAAAAACCACACACTATCCTAACTTTTCAGTGCCTTTTCAAAAACAACATTTAACTATCCTGTATTCCAGCAGATTGCCTTTAATCAATACTCTAAGATAGGGTTAATATTACTCTTATGATGCCTGTATCAAAGTTATCATTGGGTTTGCCTGTGTCACAATAGTGGCTTTTCTGCTACATAAATATGATTTCTGTTGCATTTCGGAATGAGGGGTGAAAATTACTGTTTCCCATCCTCTGTCAGAAGACAGAACAGTTTCTGTCACAAGCTGATCTGCTCCATCCTGTCCCTGCCAGAATTTTTTTACTCTTGTCAGCTGTGATGAATGGATGCTGATGAACACTGAGTGATGGGGACAGAAAGCAAAAGGAAGGAGAACAGATTTAGTGACAGTGATCTCTCCTTCCTTTGTGCTCCTGCTCTTTATCCTGCAGTGGCTCTGGGGTTCACTGACCCTGGATCCCTAAACCAAAAGGAAACTAAATCAGTGAAAAGAAGAAGGAGCACTTCCATGCTAGTTCAGAAGTGCACTGCACTAGCATGGGGCTGGAACCCAGGAGAGAAGAGGATGAACTGCCCTGTCTTGCAGTGGTCAGCCACTGAATTAGCTCAGTCCCTTTGTGAAACCTCACTGAAGCCACTAAAACTAAACTTTGTGGTTAGTGTTTTATTGGTTGAAGAGATTCCCAGCTGAAAGGTAGCACATCAGCAATATCTGAGGCCTTTGGTACATTCAGTGCCTCATGAGCTCTGGGGACATTGCCCATGCTGTGAGGGGGTGGACTGCATGCCTCATTCAGGGACACTGTCTCTGCAGACAGGTAGACTCATGTCTACAAGGTATTACCAGGCATCCAGTCTTCAAGAGTGTATTATAGCTGTGCTGAACCCTGTTATAAGTCCTTGAAGGACTTGGTTTGGCCTACAGAGAATCAGCTGCAGACCATACACCAAGATAGGCTCAGATCTGGAAACAGATGTCTTTTTGGTTTTATTGTTGCATTGTTTTTGAGCCTTTTGTTCTCCCCCCATCTTGATTTGGATTGTTTTTGCTCTTCCCTCTATTGTCCTAAGTATTGACAAGTCTTTTCTTTATTTACGGCATTTTGAAATGATCTTGGAATGATCCTTCAAGTATGGGAGCTTCAATTCCATCTTAACCCCATAGAAAGGCACATTGTGTTTGGTGAATATTTCTTAGAAATTTCAAAAACTCAGAGCTGAAAGGGTTGATGTGGCCGTCATACCTGATGTCCTTCTGGAGACAGGTTTAATACATCCTGCTCATCCCTGTTAAATCTGTCTCACTCCTTAAGACCTTCCTATGAAGGTGATCTATAGGCAAGTAGTTCCAGGACTGCATCAGTGTGTTACTGAAAAGACTGTGCTTTAGATGTTTCATTTTGGGCCTTCTATTTAAAGCCTAGATGAAAAAAGGGTAATAACTTCCTAGCTAGATCAGTAGGTGGAATGACATCTAACACAGAAATTTCTCCTTCCTTTAAAACTAGGTGTGGTGAGTCAGTCAGTAGCTTTAATCATCAAAACTATTTCCCCCTACCTTTGAACACACTTTGGCCTCTTTTAGAAATAGCAGTAGTAAGTTGATTCCAAGAATAATTTTTTTTTTTGTCTGTAGGTGTTTATGAGTTGACACACAACAATAAGACAATATCACTGAAGACCATAAATGCTGTCCAGCAAATGACTTTGTACCCAGAGCTGATTGCCAGTGTTTTATATCAAGCATCTGGTAGCGAAGTATGTGCATTTCTCCTATTTTCTGTACTTTCACTATGTTTGTGTCTCTGTGTGTGTGAGACTTTCTGTGCTGTATCCAATGAACACATTAATTTTTTGTTGAATGAGTTGAGCTGAGGCTCTCACCAGGTTCAGGTTCTCCTCAATTCTGATCAGTCTCTGGCATAGGATTTTGGGAGTTTAACCCTAACCCCTAACCTTTTCTGTTATTCTTTACTTCTGTAGACTGCTTAGAAATGTCAGGAGTATCTGTGCTATCCATTAAAAACAGGAAAGTAAACTCCTTTGGAGTACAGAAGTCTGTTAGAGTGGTACCTGTCTGCCCATTCTCATAGGGAAAAACACTTCTATAGATTAACCTTTTGTCGGTTTCCACTCAAGCTTTGTTCTGCTTATGCTTCATACTTGTGTCTTTTCTCATTATCTTTCGTTTTTTATAATTTACTTATTTTGGAACCATTTTTGCCACATCTTCACTTCTTCAAGTTCTTCCCTTTTATAACTTCTTCTAGTAGTCCTTTGAACTTTATATCCCACTGCAGCATAGATTTATTAAATGTGACACATAGACTGTTCAAGCTAGAGCAAATTCAAAAATCATGGCACTAGCAAGCTGAGTCCTGAAGTGTGCACTTAATTCACACTGCTTTCTTCTTCTTGAGCCCCAATAAAAGCATGCCCAGTATTTTTAGAATAGGAGGAGTCTCTTACCTGTTTGTAAAGCACCTAGCACATTGTTAGCAGTAATAAATTGTAAATAGTAATAATTTCCAGCTTCAGCTCAGTTGCCACTATGTCTCTTCATTTTTATTTGTAATTTCAGGAAGTTATTGAACCAGTGTATTTCTACATTGGTATAGTTTTTGGACTGCAGGGAATTTATGTGACTGCATTGTTTGTAACCAGTTGGGTTATGAGTGGGACTTGGCTGGCAGGAATGCTGACTGTAGCATGGTTCATTATTAACAGGTAAGAAAAACATCTTTATACAATCTAGTTTGTCAATAAGGCATTTTAAAATATTAGTAGATTGAAATTATTTTAATTAGTAGATTGAAATGCTTTTATTAAGCTTTGTGTTCTCACTGTGAGAGCAAAATCTTATGGTGAATAGAAAACATTTCCGAGAAATTCATTGAGTCTCGTGATGATTTTTTTAATGGAAAGGCTTCCTGTTGTCCAAACCATCCACATTACCATTGAACTGACTTTATGTATGTGTGTACACAATTTCATTTTTCAAAAATACTCCTCAGAAGGTTTGGTTTTGTGCTGATGAAGAATGAAGACAAATGTCCAAAACACTTGTAAAACAGAACTGCACTCTCTTGCCAGCTCTAAATATTGTGACAGTTGTCCAGTGGCATAGAAAGAAATTATCTAGTGCAATTTTTTTGGTAAAGAATATTTGATTTTTTTAAATATTTTTTTTTGTAATGAGTTTTTCTGCAAAGTGGAATTTTATTAGATTGGTTTAATATTTTTTTTTTTAAATTTTAAAACAATTCACTTGGAATTCCCCTTCCCTTTATGAAGCACCACAATAATAGGGAACCTCATTTGGGCAATGAAAACCTATCTTCATGCTCTTGGTTTGTCACCATGGAGCTCTGGGGCTTTCTGTGAACTTGAGAGCACTTGAAATAAAAGAACTATGGAGCAAAATGTTAGTGATATACCTTTGAAGTTGAACTGTTGGGAAGCATCTTCTAGGAGTCTGAAGTCATCCTGACAGAATCTGTGATTAGTAGCTGAAAATACTGCTCGTCAAGCTGGTGTGAACAATGGAAAGTAGGAAAAATGGTGAACAAATCTTTATTTTTTTCAACAGTGAATAAGATTAAACAGCGTCAACAAAATGAAAGGTTTAGTAGTTAAAAAAGCTCCGAATATACCTCTGTAAGAGGCTTCAGAGGGAAAAATGAAAGGTGATGCTTTTAAATACCTAAATGATAAAGGAGCTTGAGGCTCCTTTTTAAAGGCACAGTAGACACAAAGAAGACTATGTACCTCTGGGATGGATGCCTTTGATCACATTTGAAAGCATGGCTTGTGCTTCTGAGTCACTTTAGCACTTTTGAAAACTTTCACCTCTAATTGTGTGGATACTGTCAAGTCATTCCATGAGAAAACCCTGCATACTCCCCATCCGTCTTTAATCTCTTGTTTTGCTGGGCAGAATTTTTCCCTTTTATTCAAAATATTTGCTGCTGCTGTTGCAGGGGCACTAGTTTGTGTCCTAAGTATGTTGTGCTCAACTACCTAAATCAGTAGTTTAAAACACATTGTATGAGAACTGAAAGGAATATTTTCTCTCAGCTATGAGCTGATTTTCATTGCAGCTCAGAAAAGGCTCAAGGCAGATGCTTTTTTGGCTTCAGTCCTATAAATGCCAGCTAAGATGGAAATCTGCTAAATAGATGAGTAAAGATTGGGCCTTCCATGCTGTTAATAAATTTGTGAACTACATCAGCAGCAGAATTGTGTCAGGGTTACTTTGCGCCAAAATTAGGCAAAGTTTGCTTGCAAGGCCACATTTACTACTAGAAGTGGCGTTTAGGCTTTCCTTGATATTTTTGTTTCATAAATATTTTAATATTTTTATTTCTTTGTATTTTATTCCAGGACAGATACAACAAGAATTGATTACTCCATACCATCAAGAGAAAATTGGGCTTTGCCGTATTTTGCATGTCAAGTAGCAGCTCTCACAGGCTATTTAAAAAAGAACTTAAACTGTTCTGCTGAGGTAAAGCAAAATTTGTTTCTTAATAAAGAACTGCTGGTGAAACTGTACTCTAGGTTAGTCACTTCTGCTATTGTTGCCCTTCTAGGCAGAAAACAGTAGATGTTTTGTTTCTTCTTTTCAAAAGAGCCAGTTGGATTTCACCGAGGCCCGTGCAGTTTTTGCTAAGCAGCTTGTGCCCTACCTTATGGCCCCAGGAGGGTTCAGACAGAACAGTGTGTAATGGGCCCTGTGCTGCTTTTATTTTGGAATAAACTGAGACAGAACTTTTCTCTGTAAACTGTTTTTCTTGTAGAAGATGGTTGCTACTTTCTTACCCTGACTCTCTCTCAAAAATGTTTCTTGATTGGCTTGAAATGTTTTTGAATATTTCAGTAATTACTTCCTTCTGTATGAAAGTTAAGCATGTCTGAAGTCAGTATTTGAATTATTTCCCAAAGTAATAAGTAATTTCCATACTTTATGTTTTAATGACCTCTCCGTTACTTGGTGACAGACATGTGTGGGTACAAAATTAATGCTTTTTCTTTTCTTTTTTTCTTCTAGAAGTTTTGTTATCTTTTGGTGAATGCCTCAACATATACCTTCATGATGATGTGGGAATACAGTCATTATCTCCTGTTTGTCCAGGCTGTTTCTCTTTTCCTGCTAGACAGCTTTGCCCTAGCACAGACAGAGAAGGTATTGGAAGTTTTCAGCCTACTGATATTGGGGACTTACAGGCAGCCTCTGAGATGCCTGCCATTCATACTGCTCAGGAGCTCCAGAGGGTACAAGACTGAGCGATGAGTGTCTTGCAGCCTGGGCCCAGCTGAAGTTCACGTGATATCCATCAGAAAAATAATATAATTTTAAACTGAGTGTCTTTTGGATTGCTGTGTTTGAGATAGAGGCTAAACAAAGCTTCTGAGACCTGAAACATCCTTGGAGAGCTAAAAGAGTGATGCATGGTACTTCTCCATTTTAACCTAGCTGCCTCTTTTCTTTCTCCAATTCACAGCAGGATGGGCAGACCAAAGAAGTGCTCTGTGCAGTCTAAGGGCTCATTTTCACCCTCAGTGGCCTGTCCTGCACTGATTTGCTAATAAATAGACAAGACAGATGTTGAAGGCCAATTGATTTTTCAATACAAGAAAGTATTTAAATTTATTCTGCAAAGTAGTTCTTAGAAATGTTGCAAAAATGAGGCATTTTTATTCTGCCTGTTGCAGCTGTATATAATGCTCCTTTGTACATGCACGCCTTCTGGTTTTATTAGATAGCAAACTGCGTGCAATTCTAATTCTTCACCTCTTCTTTCAATTTCTTTTTATTCTGTTCCTCAGCAGTGGGAAATGTTTGATCTATTGTAATTCAAAGCAGAGTGTATAAGGGAGAAAATGGGTGTTTTGGTAAAAGTCTGAAGAATCAGGCATCAAGGTTTATAAGATCTGCTTTTCAAATAGTAAGTAACAGCAAGTGGAGATAACAGTCTGAGTATTCAATCCTGAGACAGGTTAATGTACAAGTTGTTTTGAGGGCAAGGAAAGCACCTGTTAGCAGGTGAGCTCTGTCACAAATTGTGTGTTCTTACTGATGCCTTGTAGTTATTGCATCACAATTCGTGCTGCATTACAGGGAGGTGCTACTGAATGGGGAGACCTGGTAAAATACTCCTGCTTCTAGCATTTTTACAGAATTCTTGTGAAGTAATTGTTCATTAGTTGCTGGAGCTGAGTAGCATCATTTTCATGTGCGATGCTTTCCAGAGACAAGTGGTACCCTGCTAGGCAGATGAGTTGAAGGACTGAGATCTGTTAATCCCCTGATAACAAAGAAAGTGAGCTGTCTACTGCTCTAAAAAGCAGGATTTATATCCACTCTAGTTTTATTTTATTGGGTTTTTTTTTCTTCAACAGGTGCACGAGGTATACAGAATCTACCTGTTTTCTCTCATTGTGGGGTACCTGTTGCAGTTTGAAAATTCAGCCTTACTAGTGTCACCCTTACTGAGTCTTGTGGTAGCTTTAATGCTCTCCAAATCCCTTCAGGTAAGTAGACTTTCATCTACCCCTGAGTGTAGTTTTAAAATTTAAAGTGAACTCCAAAATGATGCAGCATTCTTTAAATATTTTTGCAGATGAATATGAAAAAAAGTACATTTGTGTCAAGATTGCTGAAAATAATGTATGTTTATTTGGTACTTACAGTAGCAGTGACACTAAACTTCTTATTAAAGGTAAGATTCCTCTGAGAAAGTGATTTTACTTTCAGAATCTAAATGGAAAGTTAGAGATATATCTTGAAAAAATCCTTTGAAGTGTCGCTTAGCTTACTGATATGATAGTTCATAGCTTAATTCATAGCTAGTGCGAGTACTAAAAATTGAGTCATTTTGTAGCAACTCAAACAGCTTGGTCTTGTTGAGGTTTTGGTGTTCTGGGTTGAAACAGTATAGAAATACTCTTTAATAGACATTTTATCTTTTTTATAGATATAGGGTTTGTTGTAACTTGAATGGCCTCTACAGACTAGTCTGAATATTAAAACAATGTTCTTGTGCATGGCGACACAGTAGCCAGGAACAAGTATGAGTAGTCTTAGGGTAGATACTAATTTTCAATTACATTTCAAGTAGAACATGGGAACAGAGGCTTTCACTTTGTGTAGGAGTCAGTTAGAAGTTGAGATTACACAGTGGGATTTTAACCTGGTCTTGTCTTTTGATTAGCAATTCCCTTTTGCCAGCCCTTTACACATATTATTGTGCTTTTCTTGACTGTCTCAAACTCACCATGGTTGTGTTAATTAATGGTATTAACTTAAAAGTAAGAAACTGCCGAACCCCAGAAGGCTTGAAAGAATGCTTACATGTAATTACTTTCTTGTGCCATTCAGAATGACTAGGCATGCTGTATCTCCAGGAAAATAAAATCTAACCTTGAAAAATACGAGTTAAATTACAGTTATGAGTAAGTTAGAGAACTTTAGCCAGCTCAGACAATCTTAGTGAAGATTACAAATGCTGATGACTTTTGCTCAGCTGCAGTCCTATTTTCTAGTGGAGCCAAGCACAGCTCTCTTAGGCTTTCTTGGGAATAAGTCTGTGTCTGTTTTCATGATCCTTTTTACACTACTCAGTAATCTTTTGACAACTTATTGGCAGCTTTTCACTTGCCCTCCTGGTGTGGTATGGGAGTGGAATGAAGGGAATAATATTCTCCAGGAAACCCTAAATGTAGATTTATTGAAGTGAAGATTTACAATAACGTACCAGTACCTTAATGGGCACACTTAATCCGTTTTGTTAGTTTTGACTAAATATTGAATAGTTGATTGTTACCTCACATTTTGTAATCTGACTGTGTGAAAACTGCTTCCATCATTTAGTATGATTTTTCTCTGCTAAATTAATTTTCAGATGTTGATTCCTCATAAAGAAAATGAGCATTTGCTGAAGTTCATTGAAGTAAAACTTGGCTTAAACACAACTAAGTAAGTTTATTTAAACTCTTTACACATCCCAAGATATCCAAACTTTTTAAACGGCTCTGAGAAGTGTAACATTTCAGTGGCTTGTGAGAGTTTTATAGAGAAGCTAGGGGAATAGTTTAGTTATTTGTTGTCTAGTTTTAAGATTGAAGTAAAAAAATATGCACATACAGAATTTACTCAGGGTATTGAGGTTTCTGAGGCACTTCAGTATTTTTCATGCCTTGAGGTGAAAGCATTTCATGGATTTTTGTTCTCTTGTGATGTTGAAGAGTGAAAACTAGTCTAGTGTTTCTAATAAGACTTGAAAGAAAAGATAATACAGTAAAGGGGGCAATACGAGTTTTTTATAGCCTGGAAAAGAAGGCTCTGGAAAGAGTCATGAACTATTGATACTATCTCAAAAGAGGCTTGGGTTGTGGATATCCCCCAATACTCCCTGTATGTTTTGGAAGAAATTAGGACAAGGGATAAATTAAAAGTCAGAGAGAATTGTGATTGTAAGAAAAAACATTAGTATCTGTAAAAGAGTTGGATGTTGAACTGCAAGAAGATGCCATGGCAACAGATTTTCTGGAAAACTTCCAATGGAGCGTTAGTAAGGACTGACATACTCCTGGACCCAAGCCAAGACTTGAAGTTTTGTGCAGGAATTGGAACTCTCTCGGAAGACCTGCATCTTTCTTACAAAAAACTACTTCACAGCCTTTTAGGGGAACAAGTGGAAAATGACATCACACCCAACTGAAACTATTGGGGAACTTTTGGGAGACAAGATGTAGTGACATTGACTATGATGCATTGTTTAACACACACACACATACACACATACACATTCTTAAGTGTTTTGCAATAAAAGAAAGGACTCCTGGTCAGGATTTCAGTTTATTCAGCTCCCAGGTATTAATGGATTTCCTTTTTTACCCCCTGGGGCCTTGCTAAACATCACTTTTCAGGCTGTCAGACTCTGCAGTGAAGAGATTGAGACAAACTGAGTGCCTTTATACCTGGAACACTCTGTAACTGTGTATTGGAATTACAATTTGCAGCACAAGAGCTTCAAGATCTGCCTTTTAATGCCAGTTTGGACATGCCCAGCTGTTAATCCTTAAACAGATTCTGTCTAATTGAAAGTGGTTCTGTCCTCTACTCTTCCCTTGGGGGAAAATGAAAAGAGGGAGGAAGGCAAAACAAAGACAAGAATGTATTCACAGCACCACATGCTGCACCAGTTCCAGCTGAGAATATACTGACAGTCCTTCTGGGCAGAGTGTATTATCTTCCTGCTTGCTAGCTGAGAAAGAAGAATGATCAAGTGGCTTCAGCTACAGAACTAGAATTTCAACATTAAAGATTTTATTCCTGGCAGTGCCTCAGGCTTCTTTGTGATCTCAGATGACCACTTCCCTCCTTCATCTCCTTGTTTGGAATGAGGACAAGCATACCTTCTTGCATCAATATCTCTAAAATCTTAATCCACTGTGACAACAGGATTCTTTTGGTCCCCATAATGGAGTTATTTGGGAGGTTGGGCTTTTGTGATATAAGGGACTTGTGGTCTGGTCTCTTCAGATCACAGATACTTATTGGGAAGATAAACTTTTGACAGTTACTCTGTCAGAGTATTTGCAAAGCAGTTTCAAATGATAAAAAGATAACTTTTCAGAGATGAATTTCAAGTAGTTTCCTATATCATGAGTAGGTTAAACTGTGATTGCTTTCTGCTGGGTTGTTGGGTTTTTTTCTAATCTATGGGATATTGTTACTGTTTTTAATGGAATGTTTTTGCCTTACTAGGAATTTTACAATGAATTGGCTCCTTTGTCAAGAATCTCTTCAGGCACCCTCCCAAGACTTTTTTTTGCGACTAACACAGTCATCACTGTTGCCTTTTTATATTTTAGTATTAATTATCTGCCTTTTTTCTGTAACTCAGGTCATTTTTAGGAGAATCTGGTAAGTAACTTGTTTATATGAAAAATTAGTTAAAAATAAGGGGCTCCTGGATGCCTCAGGGAATGGTCATGATGTTTGTTGCTTCCAAGTTTGTTGTACTATTTAGCTGGTTAGGATGTGAGCACCAGTGGGAAGGCCCACCAGAGCCTCCTAAAGAAAAGTCCTTTAGTGAGGAGGTTCTGGAGCATCCCTCCTGTCAGGACAGGGAATTGTCATTGGTTTGTTTCCCCACAGGTGCAAATCCTGCAGAGCTCTTGCTAATGTTTGCTGATGTGTTTGTCTCTTCCCACTGACAGAGAACAATGTTATATCTGTAATTCTTCTTCCAACAGCTAAGTTATCTAATTGTTGCTAGAATTTGTTTTTCTGTTTTGGATTTGGGTGTTTTTTGTTTTGTTTTTTTTTTCAAGTTTACATGTTGAGAAAGATCAGGTGAGTGGAGCTGAGAGGATCTTGGATTTCTAATGGCTTCACTGTTGTTTTATTAAAACACCTGTTTACTGTGATAAGGTCCACTAGCCTTTGCTGCTTTGAGCAGAACTGAAGTAAAACTGACTCAATTAGTTTTAGTTTCACAGTGATTCACAGTTCCCTTGAGCGAAGGGGTGGTGGAACTGTCTATGTAAAAAGACTAAGAATACCAACACTGTAGATCCTAGCATAGCTTGTCTTGGAGACTCAGTGGTTAGGAAATTATCTCTTCCTGGTAGAAGATGAATGGTGTAACTGCTCAGATACTGGAACAAATTTCTCACTTGTCTGCAGCAAAAATCAATAGGTTTATTTCAAGGATGAAGGCTTCTAACAGATAAATATTATGCTGCTATAAATGACAAAGTTTGTCAGGTTGGATGTGTGATAGGATGTCCAGAACAATGGAGCAAACTTCTTATTGTTTGCTAGTGGTTGAAATAATTATTTATTACTTTGTAATGCACGATGACTACACTTTTTAAAGAAATGCTTAAACCTTCTCCTCTTTTTTTTTTTAATTTTTGAATTAGTTTATAATCTCAATATATTTTTCCTAATTTTCGTACGGAAGCTTATTATAAAAATGTAGCCTGAAATCACATAATGGTAGAAATAATTGTTATCTATTTTGTGCCTTGCTATCTTTTTAGTAGAAAACCTTTCATTGCAAGATTTTGGCTATGATTTTTATTTATAATATATTACTAGAATTTATAATAATGTGACTAAAAGCTACTTCTGTTATCTTTGTCATACTCACGTTCCATACACAATTATCATCCTACAGATTCCATAATTCTTTACCAAGCTATGAACTAACTTAAAATGCACATTCAGTATGATTCATCTAAATATTTGTAGTGTACATGCTCTTAAATTAGACTGTCTCTTGCTGCTGAGTTACCTTAAAGTAAGATTTATGGTCATAGGCAGTGATCCCATTGTATTAATTTACAGCCATTGCTCCAGAGAGGTTGCAATCTAAAACAAGGGACAGTGGGTACTGACAGGTCATTGATCAGGTACAAAAAGCAAGTAAACAGTGCAACAATACTATATGCTATGACACAGAATGATCTCAGTGCACTGCTGATTTCAAAGTATTTTATTGGCACCTTTTCCTGGGATAGTATCTGAATTAAGTGATGTCTCATTTTCTCCAACTGCAGTGGTGAACCACTGAAAGAGACAGTTAAACTTGAGGATGGTCGAATTGGAGAGAGGCCAGAAATAGTTTATCATGTAATTCACACAATTTTGCTTGGTTGTCTAGCGATGTGTTTGGAAGGGTAAGTCTGATTTTGATGTATCTCTTTTGAAAGCAACAGAGTTCCTTAGTGGACATGATACACTGTTTACCCCTTTGAAATACACCCTTTTTTGAAAATAATTTTGGCATATGGTGCTGCTGCTTAGGAGTAGTCAAAGGTAATTTTGATTATAAATTGGATATGGTTATATGAACACTTGTGCTTGCTCTCTTTAGCATGTTTTCCAAGTTTTAATGCAGCCAAGATTCAAGGCATTTATTGAATCACATTTTAATAATTTTCTTTATGTTTTCTAAGTGTAGAACTATGCTGTAATTATTTTTAGCAAGATCTTATGAAGTGTTTTGATGACCAGAGTAGTGCTGGAATATTGGGACAGGGAGGATTCCTTACCCATCTCCTTGTGTGTAGGCTACCATAGGCTACCACAAAGTGTACCTTTGCTTGACATGTTAAAGCAGTAGCAGAACTAATTTCAAAGTATTGTGGTAGTCCTTAAAGCTAGAGAAGCTGATGTTTGGAAGACATTACTGTTCTGATCTTGTTTCTCACCTTAATCAGCTTGAAGATGTCAGGCTTGTGTTTTTATTAGGCTCCTCATGCTATAATCTAAATATTCACAAATATTGCTTAAAGTGAGCAGACTGTTGTGTTATCCCGTAGTTGTTCTGAGTCGACTAGTCTACCCTTAAGAGGTGGACAACACCAGCAAATCATAAATTGTTAATTAAATATTTTCCTTTCCTTTCTTCAGGAACTCCCTTATAGTACATTGTCTGTACAGCTTTGCTGAATATCTGCTTTTTATCCCTTCGTGGCTGGAAAACCACAACAGCCAAGTGACTTTACTTTTCTCCTTGTTTTTCTTTCATCCTCCCCTGAACTCTCTGAAGGATTTTGTCATATTTTACCTTGGATCTTGCTCCTCCATCTCACAGCAGATAATCAGGTGCCAGCTCTTCTGCTAGAGATTTCCTTGGTTTACCATCCAGTACCATCAAAGTTGACCTCAGATTGTTTGCACATCCAGACTGTGTTTGACATTAAAAAATCTGAGTGTTTTTATAATAGTTTGAGTACAGAGGCATACACAGGGTCCCAACTAAGTTATTGCAGTGTTTTTCAGAATGAAATATCTTTGGACACCTTATGTTTGCATGCTTGCTGCATTTGGTGTGTGCTCTCCTGAACTTTGGATGACGCTTTTCAAGTGGCTTCGACTGAAAGCTGTGCACCCAATACTGCTGGTGAGTTGTTGTTGCATTTATTGGAAAATACAATAAGTACAATTGTATCTATTGGAAAATACAGCCAGCAAGCATACAGCTTTGCAAAAACCAGTTACCTAAGACCCATGAAAGAACCCATGAAAACAACAGGTTGTTTTGTGAGCAGTACGGTCTGCTTTTTCTGTGTCTTTCCTTCTTAGTATCACATGTTCTCTGGTAACTGGTGATAAAGTTGTGTTCACACTACAACCTTTCCTCATAAAAAGCAGAGCTCTCTCCATCTCCCTTTTACTCTTCTCAACTTCTTTTAACAAATCTTTGAGACCTCGATCTCTCTGTCATATCTAATTAGGATTGGTCAAGAAAGTCACACTTTTTAGGAGGAATGCAGGAGAAAAAGTACTGGTGCACAGGGAAGACATAAGCTTTGTTTCACTGAGGAATGGGTCTTAAAATGGTGTAGTAAGGTGTATTTAACTTGCTGAGAGTAAAGGTGCTGAGAGTAAGGTGCTGAGAGTAAAACTGCATGATAAGAAATGGTAAGTCAAATTACTTTGTGTAAAATTTGTTCATGTATGGCCGTTATAGAGAAGTGTTGTGACTGAAGATAAGCTTGTGTTACAGAGCAAACAACTCCCCTGTTTCCAATCCTGGCTTTATTCTCAATATGACAAGAGTTGTGTGATTTTTAGCAGCTTTGTGCATTGATTTTATTAATAGACTAGGGATAGGATATTGCTTACCCTAAATTCAAGAGGCTTATAGGAAGAAATATATTATACTTAGATGTTCATTATGTCTCCTGTGAAAATATAATATACTGCTGTATCAGAAACATCATGTTCTTTCAGTCAAGGAGTAACAATATGTTCAGGTACATGGTAAGCACATTCTTTTATATACTTCATGTTTTCTGTGATGTAGGCCTGCTTTTTTTACTATTAACTCAGTAGATATGTTAGTAGCTTATTATCAAAGGAATGCCTTGTATGCATTCCTTACCAAATGTTTTCTGTACCAGACAAACTATTTTCTCCTTCTTGCAAAGCAAAAATTGTAAAATTGTATCAGCTAGAATATTGTATAGTATGCTGAGAGATGAGTTTCTGGGTCTTGCATATCAATAATGCTAATCTGAACAAAAGCATCAAAAAGATCAGAGGTTTGAAATGCTTGGTGTTTTTCCTCTCTCATAGCATTTGAATGTGAGGTGTTTACCTTCTTCTGTTCCCTATGTCATGTGCACATGGAATCACTGTTACTTGAGTAGTAATTAACTGTCCCTAAAATTGATGGTAAAGATTTTGTAAGTCAAATGAAGCCTTCAGTGCTAAATTAGGCAAATTCTTTTTTGGGGAAAGTTTTTGGCCTGGTAGAAAACCGCAAAGTTTCACTTACTGTCACTCTAAGGTTTCAGGCATAAATATTGCTCACTTTATGAGCAGAATCAACAGACACCTCAATGCTGGAGAATGGTGCATAATCCATTTTCTCTAAAATGTACTTTCTAGGCTCTTATTCTGAGTATGGCAGTGCCCACTATAATTGGATTCAGCTTGTGGAAAGAGGTAAGAAAAATACCATTGTGGAATTTTCTTTGTGTGTAGGCACAATACGAATCAAAATGATGAGCAAATATAATGAAATGTACTCAGTGAAATTAAATATATGTGACAAAATTGAAGCTGTCATCCATTGAAAACGTTTCATTAAAAAAAAAACCTTCACTTTTTTCAGTATAAGGTATTTAACAATTTAACTTTTTAGTGATCACTTATTGTAATTAAATTTAAATTAAGATTTTATTATATTCAGCTGTTAAGCTTTGGATATATAAACTGACTCAACAAAGAAAATACTTTGAAATTAAATGAAAACTCAGGATATTGAAAACTATGTTGCCTCAGTCTTAGTTTTAGTGAGAATGAGTAAAGTTAGATGAAGTAAAATTATGGGAGGCCATATGCAAATGAACTGTTTTAAAAGCTCCCATCAAGTTATAATGGAATTAAATTCTTTGTGCAGACCATTGTGTCGAGGTGTGTACCTACTACAATACAGTGAAGAAAAGCCACAGATGTTTCTATGTTTAAAATGAATACTTAGTTCTTTATTACAAGTCACAGACAGAATGGGGGTAGAGTATTTGAAAATTGCTCCTATGAGTGCAAAAAATATGTGAAATGTCTCAAAGTGTAATCCTCTGCTATACTGGCACAGTTTTTAAATAGTTTGGATAGTCTAAGAATTCATATATAGAAGCTGGTCTTGCCCAACAGTATTCTAACAGATTTTGTAACATCTATCTTACATTGCAACCAAATTTTCTATTATAGCCTGACTTTTTGCATGTTTTTGATGGAGCAATAGATACTGTCTGTAAAAAAAGCTAGAGTTGCTCAAAAGAGTTATGAAATTTATTACAATATAGGAAACTGATTTGGTTGACCAAGTAATTATTTTTCAGATTGTTTTAATGAAAGCAATATGGGGATTTGGACTCTAGAGGGCTTCATCCATTGCAGATCCAGCTTCTGCTTTTAAGCGGTGGTGAACAGTTTGCTCTCCAGGTTCATAACTCATCCCTGAGGTTGGCAATGTTGATTAGAAGTAACAGAGCAGCAAAAATGCCTTCAGACTCCTAATCTCTTACCAGGGCTATAAAAGGCTGAGTGTATAGTTCAGCATCTTTTTGCTTGGCTGCCTTCTGACTGTGTCTGGCATAGTCCCTCCTCTAGCTCAGTTTTTCCAGGTGCTGTGATCAATGAGTGAAGCAGTTTCTCCTTGGGGTGGCAGTAGCAGTTCCTCTTTCCATCCCTCTATTCTAGGAGTAGTTCCAGTGTATGTGTAACCGCAGTGCTGTTTGTTCCTGACACAAACACATGGCAGCTGCTCTTGTGCTGCTTGTAGACTACTGTCACTTGACAGCTGAGTTATCCAGGTAATGGGGATGGAAACTCCTCAGTTAAAAGCAGGCTCCCACTTCTGTCTGTCTGCTGTAGCTGTCCCAAAGTAAGTTGCCTCTTTAATCTGGCATAACCTGTAAACTTTATTCTTTTCCAAAAAAGCTGACATCCTGTAACTTTCACTTAGCATTTACAACAGCATGTACATGTACCTGCTTGAGCCCCTCAAGGCTGGACAGTTTCCAGCCATGCCTTCTTCAGATAAATGCTCCAAATGGCTCAAGGACTGACCAAATCTCCTATCTTAATAAAGAAGGATATCAGACCTGACAGGGTCTGATGCAGGATTGCAATCTGGCCTGGTTTGAAAGAGGTGGCATTCTGTCTCACTTAGCAGAATCCCTCCTTTTCCCAAAACATTTTTCAAGAGCATAAACTGAGATATCCCACTTCACACAATGCAATGTGCTTTCCTTCACTGCAGTGATTGAAATCAGAAGCAAGTCCAGGGCACATTACCAGGGCTTTTCTAGGAAATTTCTTCTCTCCTGTTTTGCTTGCATAACACCTTTCCATCAAGTCATAACAGTCCAATCCCTTCTGCTCGAGCAGGTTTACCATGACAGATTTATCATCTCCTTGGTTCAGTGCCTTTATTTGTAGATACTTGCATATGACCACCTGAACTATGGTTTTGATGCGTTTAAGGCTGCTTGATGTTGATGTATGTTGTTGCTGCTATTTGTTTATTTATTTTTTATTGTAAGTATTCTAATGAAATAGAGATGAGAACTTCTGTTTAACATACTTCTTTTGAAGAGGGTCTCCTGCTGTTAAGTAAGTAAATGTAGCTGAGTTTTGCAAAATATTCAAGCAAAAGTACCAGCTGGGGGGGAAAACTGTTGAAACTCATTTCTGTTGTGTCACTTAAGGCCTTGATGTAATGAGATGCTCTATAGATAATTTTTAAAACTGTTAGTAACCAAAAACATTTCCATCAGTTTTTCCCTAGAATAATGACAGAGCTTACAGAACTGCAAGAATTCTATGATCCTGATACAGTAGAACTTATGACGTGGATAAAGTAAGCATGAAGTCCAACATTTCTGTTTTACTGCTTTTTGTAAGGGTATTTTTAGCTCAGCAGTTTGTGGAGCTACCTCTGTCAAGATGGGTTTTCCCTTGCTAAATCACTCAATTGTGCAGGGGGAAAGAAGTTTAATATTTTAAGTTTGATATTGTTCCCAAGAAAAGAAACAAGAGTTTATCATGGATTACCAGAGAAGATCCTGAAGCACACAAGCAAGTCATGTTTAATGACATTGCAGACCTAGTTTGCAAATAGAGGTGGAGATCTTGGCAAGGTCTTAGATCTTGCTTCTTTGCATGCTAACTTTTCATTAGAGTACAGGATTCATGTTGATTGTAACGCCAGCAGGGGACAAAAACACAGAAATGTTACGTGCCTGAGCCAATAAAATGAAATGTCTGTATGTGAGGATTTAGAGATTTCTGTCAGGAAACATGGAGAGGAACATGTGTGATTCAGACTTCCCTTTTGACCACTTTTAGCCAGTATGGAGCTATGTTATACAGCTTATACTAAACATATACACAGCTAATACCAAGTCAAGTTATTTTCACAGATTTATTTTTCTTACCACCAAGTTTCAGAATGGCATTCTACCTCATTCATTTTAACTCCAGACTATGTAATTAGGAACCACACTTTTCTGAAAATTAGATCCCTTGTGTTCAGATAACTTAGCTTTAACTGTATTTTTTTAGAATATTACTTTCTGTATTTATGTAGTCTTTAATGTCAACCTGTTTGTCTTCACAAAAGGCGAGGCTGGTAATTAGTGTTCCAGCCAATTTCTTTTTGTTGTTGTAGTAGTGTATGGTGTTTGTCACTGCTGTAGCACTTCAAGGCAGCAAGTGGAATAGTGCCAAGTACCTAATTGCTTTTATGTTAGTCTGCATATACTTCAAGTACATAATTAATCACGGTGAATTTCATTGAGATTCACTCAGCTACAAGCAATTTAACTATCCTTATTTGTAGCAGCTGTTCTTATTTTTAAAGAATTTTTTTTTTCTTATGGATATACTTAGCTATCCACATTGAAATTTTAATTCAATGTCATTATTACAGTATATTTTCTCAAAGTCTTCTCTCTGATAATACGAATTTAATTTGAATTTTCTTTTTTTTTACAGAATTTTGAAGTTTTTTTGAAGTTGTCAAAGTCTGTAATAAAGTGTGACAATGACTGTTTTTTTTCACTAATACAGAAATTTAAACAGGCAAAAAATTATACCAAACCCAGAAACCTAATTACTGTAGATATTATTCTGTATGCTGACATTATTTTCTCACTGATTATGAAATACATAATCAGAGATTACATATTAAACACATAATAGAGATCAAGTTACAATAATCACAAATCTTTCCCTTACAAAATAACATAATGTTGTTTGTCCTTCTACCTACCATCTCTCCCAAGCTTGTTTTGTCACAAGTTGGCAGCTACTCAGAAAAGCAGTACTTGGATCCATTCCACGACCCCTCTGAATGGGGCTCGGTGGATTGCAAGGAGGGGAGAACAACCATCAGCCCTTGCCCCAGTAGGAGCCCATCCTTTCAGTCCATATTACTGCAGGTGTATGCCTTCCCTGGCAAGGAAAGCATTGCCACAGCGATCACCAATTGTAACGAGACCCCCAGTGATACCTTCACCCACTCCAGTTCACTCTGCAGCACCCTAACAGATCCCCCAGTATATGCAGCTGTTTTGATGAGTGCATCCAGTACTCAGGTGTGTGTGTTGATGTTGCTTTTGCAGACGACAAGCTCCTGTGGCTGCAGTGTTTGCAGGCAGCCCACAGCTCATGGGTGTGATCAAGCTCTGTACGGGATGGATGGTGTCAAGCTTGCCTTTGTATAATGATGATGATCTTCTGAAAAGAAATGAGAATGTGAGTATCCTATTGCATGAATGTGGCGTCTCACAGGAACTGTATTCCTCTTCATCCAAATGTAATGCAAAAAAATGAAATGTATTAGAAGGGAGGAGAACATAGGAGACATGGAAGGGATTATCAAGTAGATTATCAGTGCTTCACTCGGCACAGAAACAAATATCAAAATATTATTTCTGAAGACTTTTCAGGCCACTTGAAGTATGTAAGATGAGAACTTGCCATCATCAGAGATAAATTCTTTCCGTTCAGCTGACCATTGCCTTAACAAATGAGCTTAGCAAATCAGCGGCCCTTGTTTTGGAGATTTGGAAACCAAACTTTTTATACCTTGATGTGTACATATAGTTTGTCATTGCAAATGGGTCATCATTGGGGAGTGTGTGTGTCCCAGTATTTAAGGTATAACTGATTTTTCCATTGCATGAACATGTTTCTTAATTTACAGATTTATCAAATCTATTCAAAGAGGTCAGCAGAGGATATTTATAAGATACTCACATCTTATAAGGCCAACTTTCTGGTTATTGAAGATTCAATTTGCAATGAAGTGGGACCTGAAAGAGGATGTAGAGTTAAAGATCTGTTGGATATTGCTAATGGTCATGTAAGTATCAGTGAGAAAAAATGAATGTTTGAATGCATAAATAATTAAATAAAAAATAAATCGTATAATGCTGATCTTATTTTTCTTATTGTAATTGACATGTAGACAGAGACTCAGGTTTTAAAAGTGATCAGTTAAGTTTTGGATTGTCTGTTTCTTAAACTTGTAATTTTACATTATACTATAAACTGCCCTAATCCCTCCTAACACACGAGTAGCTGGCTGTGCTGCTTTTCTGCTAGTCATTAAATACCATTTAACGGTATATATAAATGTTCAAGGCTGATTCCTGAAGAGGTTATTACAAATGCAGTGAAGTCCTGCCTCAGAAGGCATTCTTTACTAGCTTTGAAGGTGAAATTCTGAAATGGATAAACTCAGTTCTTTTAAAACTCTGGCTGGGATGAGGAGCTGCCATTTAGTTCAGTATAGGCTCTTTGGTTCTAATGAGGGTGCAAGTCTGTTTAGTTCAGCCTTGCAGATAGGTTAGCACATCAACAGATAGTTTAAACCATATCTGCTAGAAAGACTGGTTGAATAAACTGCACCATGAATGCTGCTTCAGTCATTGACATGTTCTGTCTCTTTAGATGCTGGTAGTGCTGCTTTTGCTACTAAAGTAGGGAATAAGATAGGGTTTATAAGGTGATCTCACTGCCACTTGTTCATTGGCTTCCTGGAAATCCAGAAAAAATTTTGATTTTAGAAAGACGGGGTGGCCTTAAACTTGCTTAGGGTTTCATTGCTTATTCTCAGGTCAACAGGAAAGAGAGAGTAACCAGTTACCTCTAAGCAGTATAGGAGTGGTAGGGTATTAGGGGATTACTCTATATTTCCCCAGGAATCTACAGCTGGTCTCTTTCACTTCTAGGTTTCCTAATTACTTTATCCATGAAGGATATTTTCTCCATTTTTCTAATAACTTCCTTACCATTGCTGAATTCTATTATTTCTTTCCTTGTCTTGCTGCTAAAATCATGTATGCTGTGATTATTCCAGGATCTACCCAATGCACTGTACCATAAGTAGAGTATGTGTGTGTATGAATAACTTCCATCATTGTTAATCTGCACATTACCTCTCAGTTTCTTCTCAGATCTGTGTTTGTGAGTAAGTTCCTGTCTCCTCTTCACACTTAGGATCTCCACTGGAGCAATTAACCTCAGTTTCAGGATTCCATGCCCTCATACCCCTGCATCTCTCATCTCCATGGTTCCTTCATGCTTCTCTTTCACACATAAGCTTGATAATCCTTCTTGTGTTTTTTTGCTGTGTTTTTGTTGTTGTTGTTTTGTGGGGAGTGGTTGGTTTTGGGTATATTGGGTTTTTCTCAGGAAACTGACATAATTTGTTCTGGAAAGTTAATAAAGTATATTGTCTCAGGAAGCTTTAAACAAATCTCTCAGTTTGCTTGCTAACAAAAATTGTTTAAGTCACATTGGAAGATGATCAAGATATTCCAAAGTAGTGGAAGGTAGTGCATACATATTTGGAGACTGCAACTGCAGCATTTACTTATTCCCAAAGTAAGTGAGACATGGGCAGACAGTGTGTTGACAGGTCTGTGGATGTGTTTTGAATTGCTGTGTTTAAGAAGATAAGTACTACTTTCTAGCTTGTGCTACATCCTGTAGTCCTAGTCCAATATCTTGTTGCTGACACTGGCTGAGAGCATAGGTTTACTGATAGGGAAAGACAAATGTTTTCCAGCAGTCTGTTGCTGAAGGACTGTAGCTCAGGGCAATTATCTTTGTGTTTGGCAGCTGCTGATGGATTTTTCTTCATGAGGTTGTCCTACCAGCTGTTTGTAAACCCATGTAAATCTGTGCCATCAGAAGGAATAATGAAGGGATTTCTTCAGGGATATCAGACATTAGATGCTAAAACACAGTTTGTTTCCAAGACAATTGGTTGGAATTTGTAGGGCTATGTGTGTGTGTGTCTTTGGTCTTTATTAGGTATGTCAAACTTACTTGGCCTGGCAAAGGTAAGATTTTTCCTTTCCTTCATACTGATATGCCCTGTGCAGGTCAGGTTTGAACTACTGGGTAAATGGGGCATGTGCATAATTTCCACTGCTGTTGTTCTTTATAATAGGAATGAAGTACTCTGGTTTTAATGTATGCTACCTTGACAAAGGGATTAATTCACAAAGGCTATTTTAGATGTTGAAACAAATTACAGGGGAATATGTTTTCGGTTTATTGGAGCTGTACAATATGGAAATTAAATGTCTATCATAAATGAAATTTATAGAATACAAAAGTTAATTAAATGTACAGAATTACATTCTGTGACCACTTCAGTACTGTAATTAGGTCTTTTTCTTTTTGACAGGTGGTTTGTGAGGAAGGTGACAACTATGCCTACTCAAAATATGGACGATTTTGTCATGAAATCAAAATGAACTATTCTCCATATGTGAATTATTTCACTCGAGTGTACTGGAATAGATCCTATTTTGTATATAGAATCAACACTGTGATATCCTTCCAGTCATGAAAAAGCATGCAGGCTTCTTTCTGAGGATTGATTCTGAATGAGTTTCAGTTGGAAAAGTTCCTTTTGAGCAAGGAAGTTTATTTTTGCAGATAGACGTGCATACATGCAGTGTACTGACAACTTTATTCTACCAAACTGAAATTCTTTGATCTACAGATCAGCAGACACATATACCATGCTGGATGGAAATGGGAACATTTCAGTTTTACAGTCTCTACAATGTGTTACAGTCTTCCGTGTTTTTACATTTTTCTTCCCATTATAAATTATCGTAATATTCATGTAAATGAGATTTCTAACTAGTGTTAGAGAGTTGATATGCGTAGATTTCAGTAAATACAGAAAAATTATTTAAAGAGCTCATTTAAGTCATATAGCTTTTAATTTTTAGCAAGAAAACAATCACTATCCCAAGTCTTTTCAAGTAAGTGAATTTTTTTACTTTGGGGTTTCGTTTTTGTTTTGTTAATTAATTCTTCCTGTCTTCCATGGTAAACATTTCTGTGTTTATCAAACACACATTTATACATCTTACATGTAGCTATATAGTTTGCATAAATCAAATAAGGAAGATTTTACTTAAACTACACTTCCGCAGACTAAGGCACTGATCTCTACATCGTTGTCTCTGTTGTCTACAGAGACACGTTGGTGGAAATGCTAAGAATTAGATCTAGCAATAGGAGCCAACAAGCTCAGATCTTCAGTTTGGAAAGAGCTTGTCTTCAGCATTTCTCCACACTTACATGTGTGTGTATGCATAATTGTGTCTTTCTTAGCAGCCACCAGAATGGGCCAGTATATCGCAGTATGCCATACTTGTTTTCAGGCAAGCAGGTTTGCTACTGAGACTTCTGCACTTCAGTTTCACTCCCTGTGTGTGTGCTGGTACATGTGTGTGTGTATGGAGGGATGGGTGATAATCATTTCATTCAATTTATTATGCAATAGCTATATTAAGGTAGTGCCATAACTGTCATTTAAAACACTATAATAACCACCATTAATAAATAATGGTACAGATGTTCATAGCTATTTTTATATCAATTATGCAAATACACAGATCTTTGAAGATTTGGGAAAGCACTCTGCAGTTTTGTTTCCCTCTAAAATTTGTCCTTGTTATATGACCCTCTTTGCCTCTACAGCACCTTTTCTTAACAAATTATCTGTTCATCTTGTTTTTTGCTGGCCGATAGACTTTCAAGAAAATGTATGATGTTTTAGTTACAACTCTGAGCCTAAACGTAGTGTTGAGAATGGAAACTCCAGAAAAGATAACAGTAGCTTTGCTTAATGTAAGTGTAACTGGACAAAAAGCCAGGATTAAGTTTTGGAAGAAGTTGCTCACCCCTTAGGAGTTACCTGCAGTTACAAATTAATGTAACAACTGGCCCAGAGACCAGTCTATCAGGCATGTGGGAATGATTCTTTGGAGCCCAGATGTCTTTAATGAAGGATCTGTCAAAATAGGATGGACCCTCAGCTGAAAAACTTGCAAACCATTCTGCAAGTGGAAACTGCAAAACAATCCTTACTGCAAATCAGAGATTTTTAACTCTGAAATTATTAGGAACTACAGCATGTTGTTGTATGTGCATGATTATGCTCTATGCAGATACACTTGCTTACTTTACACTGACACATAGTGCTGAGATTTTTTAAAACTTGTTATCACTTTTGGAGTGATTTTAAAGAAAAAAAGCTTTATTGTTGTAAAAGCCAACATGTCTGTAATCTGTTTTGTACTTTCAGTTATATTTTTAGGCGTATGAGTCTTGACAAAATGTTGAAGTATACATTTTATTTGAAACCAATGTTCAGATAAATCGATTGAATATGTGGGGTGTTGTCATTGAGAGAAATGTTTATCCCTATAATTGAGTTACAAGATATAAGTAAATATCCTTTCTGGGCATACAGGCATCGTGTTGGGGGTAGTGTGTACCTGTGTGTCTGCTGAAGTGCAGGCTGCATTTCTTTGCTTGTGCACAAGTGCATGTTTTACTGCACTGGGCTGTTTCAGACTACTCAATTACTGTATACCAACAGAAGCTTGTGTATTAACTTGAGCTATAGCAGGCCTGCAGGAACCCCCTCTGTATGTGTGGATATAGATGTAGTATTTGGAAGTAAGTTTAGAGTTCCTTTTTCAATTTAAGTTTGTTTGAATCACTGTCAAGGAATTACATGTCTGTGTGTCAGTCATTTAATCTCGTGAAGTTAATAATTCATGAACATCATATCAGCAATAAGGCATTCCAGGTGCAGACTTAAGGGTTACAACTGTACTTGGGTGGATGAAGTCATGGAACTTATGGCTTCATGCCTTGGACTGCCATGCCAAGATGCAACATTCAACTGTCCCTGACTGCCTGTTGTGTTTTACTGCCATGTTGTGTGTGTTACCACGTACAACATAGTTTGAACACCTACATGTAGAGCACACATATTAAGAAAACTACAAACAAGGCCACACACACATCTAAACAAATCTGTCTTGTAGCACATTGGCCTTTATATATGTTTAAATGAATGAATTGAACTTTATTTGAACTGTGACATAGTTAATGTTATTAGTTTGGTCATAGTTTTTAAGATGTATTGTTGATACTTCAATTGATTCTGCTTTAGGAGAATCATTTAAGATTTTTACCTTGCTTTTTATATATAGAAAATTATATTGCAGCACCATTGGCACAGCAGCCTTAAGTAACAGAAGAAGCCTTTTATGTGGGAGAACATTGTGGTTTTTCCTGTAAAAAGGCATCATTAAAACAAGTGACTGAAAGAATCATATCTTACAAAGAAAGTGAATTAATTTCTTATCCAGCTAAGGACTAGCAAAAAATACTGTCTAATCTTCAGCTTCTGTGAAAAATAATAAGTTCAGTGATATCCGTCAGTGGGACAACAATAGGGCATAATTACATCAGACTTGTGCAGACAACCCTGGCTTAGTTTTCAACCAGATCACAGGTTTAACTCCCTGAAAGGGTTGTGGGAAAGTTTTACAAATTTTGATTTGCTTTGCTGTAGATGTTGCAATTCAGTTGAAACATGTGCCTTGCAAGCTTTTATTAAACAAACAAAAACCTCAATTCACGTTTCTTTTTGTGAAGATTTTTTTTTTAATTCCTGTCCCTCTGATTTCTAGAGTTTCTGTTGTCTTAATACGCCAGCCTTCGAGGATGCCCAAGTGGTGCAGCTGGGATGTGTGCCAGCCACCTAACAGCTGTTCACTGGGAAGAATGAGAATTTGCATAGCAATTTGGGTGACTGTTCTGCTGGCTTATTTCCTCCTTCACAGTTCCACTTTCTGATATCTTGGTAAATGCAAAAACATTACCTTGAAAGAATAAATTAGTATAGTATTTTCAGGCACCCACCTGTTATCCTTAGACTTGTGAATAAAAGTTTGACCAACCCACAACTAAACTAACATACACAGTTCTGTCTTAATCATAAAAAAATGCCTTTTCACTTCCTGAATTACCACATACTTGAACTCAGATTTGACAGGAGATGCTTGAGGCTAAGGAAAGATATTTCTGAGCATAAACTTCTATTCATATTATTTAAAAAACCATTGATTTAATTTCTTCCAAAGTAAATGGAAGTACAATTTAATACAACACAAATACATTTTCCGTGGGGGTGTGGAATAAGGAGAAGATACACAAATGTGGGAGAAAGAGGGCCAAAAGGTTTCACAGGCATTGAAAATTCTTCTAACTTTTTGCTCTGGTGGCATTACTGTTTACTGAAAGGTAGAGGTTAGGGACCAAGTCTTGTTCTTACCACCTTATTTTCACTAAGTCATCTTAAGTGTCCAGACCTTGTGACATTCCATCAGCTTTCCATGCAATTCACATGAAAAGGAGCTGCAAGATCAGGTTGTAGGGATTGTAAGGTATCCCTGAAATTCTTAGACCTTCATGTAACCTGTCCTTTAACCAAAACTCCAACAGGAGAAAGGGTAGGCTGTGCTTGTAAATGCATGGGCATGTGCACACATGATGTGTTTCCATTTACCAGGTGTCTGTTTTACTGTTGTGTTTTGGAGATGGAATGAGGAATTTATCACTGATGGAGATTAAATCTGTAAGTCTGGTAAATATGGATGGGAAGGTGGACTCAGGAGGACTGTGGTATTGGAGATGACAGAGAAGCGGAACTTTATTCCAACACAAGCAATATTTCATGTGAAATAATACCTCAACATAAATCTGCATAATCATGCTTTAATACTCTTTTTAAAACCCAACTTTAGAGGGGAAAAGAGTGGGAATTCTAAGACATGCATTGTGTGTTATCTTTTCTACTTCTTCAGTACAGCTGAAAAACCAATCACCATTATGTTGCTGCACTCTAACTATGCCAAATGCAGAGCTAGTGATGCCTAAAGGTCTTCTGAATAATTTTGTACCTCAGCAATGTGTTTAAATGTAATTAATCTGGCAGTGGTTTTGGTTTCAGCACAGTTAAATGTATGTATTCCTGCCTTTCAAGTGATGTTTAAGGTTACCTACTTATTTGATGGGACAGAAGGTTTAATGCCTTTCAAAGTTTCAAACTTGTTTACTTCAATAATGCAGAAGAATTATTGGTGGTGCTTTACTTGTTAACAGTGACTTTTAGCAGTAGTGTGTATGTGCAGCTATTTAATAACAAGTCTAAGGAATACAATTCCTTTTATCCTGTTTGTTGTCTTGGACAGTTTTTTTATCAAAGTAATGTATACATAGTAGATACTTTTCTCTTGTAACATTCATTTTTTTCTGTGGAAAAAAAATTAATAAAAACCAGGTGCAGAAAGTATGGATTGTTTGGGACACTAATGATTTTATCCTTTGAGAAATCAGGGGTAGACTGTACAGCATAGCTCAAATGTGTGTCTTGACGGGCAGCATAAACAGTCTTGCAGCTCTTGAGAAGAAGCAGCCTGCTCAGACTGGATCCATATGTCGTGCTGACTGTTGAGACATACTTGTGAGAGGATGAACAGCAAAATGTGAGCTGCTTCATATGGAATTACTGAGCTCTGTGACTTTCTCCCTAAAGATCTTCCTACAGCAAGCATGTCACCTGGAAATAAAGTGCTATGCAACGTCAAATGCTTACTGATTTAATTATTTTTAATGTACTAATGTGTTATCTGCCTTGAATTTTTACAGATCATGATTACATATTTTGGAGCCCTCTATTGTTTCATACAATATTATTCTTAGAAATCTTTGAATGCAGATTACTTTGTAATAATTTAGCATGTAATGATACAAAAATTTGATTTTTTTTTAGGTTAAATTCCAAAGACAGTAGAAATACCCTACAGAGCACTTCCCCAAAACCAGATCATTTAGTACCTGAGAAAAAATTATGTATTTACTCTTTAATTTGTAATGATTCTGAATGTGAGCATTTATTGGACTGCTTTGTTTTAGGCTAGTCAGGAAATGAGCTAATGTTGAAAATTCCAAGTTTAGCCATTCAAGCAAGCAGGCTTTGTGGTTGCTTAGCTCAAAGGGGAATGGAGCTTCCTGACAGCATGAAATTCATGTTGGTATCTGTGTACTCTTCTATGCCTTTATGCAAATAGAGACTCTGGTTACTAGCTGCGAAATAGAGAACGTTCTATTTTATATAATAGAATTTGTATTGATATATTTCTATAAATAGGCATATATGTGTTTTATATGGGTCTGTATTTCTGTACAAAATATATGTTCTGTTTACAATCAATGATTCAGAGGTGTTAGGTAAAATTACTATTTTCCACCTAAACAGTGGTTCTGGGATCTGTTTGTAGGAGCTAGTTTCTGACATTTTCCCATTTTTGTAGTGACCTAGCCTATCATACTTCAACCACTGTATGCTTTCAGATTGCTTAGGTAATAAATGTTATGGACATTTTTTTAATAGGGATGAGATGAGATGTATCTTGTTATGGGTTAAACTGCATACACAGAATACACAAACATTAAGTAATCCCGAGTATTGCAGAGCTATTCAGTTGGTTGTAACACACTATCGATACAGACATTTACTTTCAGAACTTTGAGCAGCTTTACAATGCCTTGGAATTTCCTCTATTTCACAGTTACACTGTACTGCTGTCAAGCCATGACTCCTGTTGATGCTGTACTGCCTGGTGATAGAAAGACCCAAAAGATGTGAAGACTGACTTTATTTTTGGACTGCAATAAATACCAGAGTATTCTGTAAGGTGAGGGTGAATGTAAAGTGATGCCTTAAGCTATTCTCCCCTCTGAAGTAAGTTGAAAAAGGACAGGTAAGAATGCAGCTCTGTTCTTCCCTGCCTCATGTTAGACTCTCCATGAGACCCCAACACAGAAGCTGTGGTCATCCCAGAGTGCACCTGCTGGGTGCACCTGTGGTGTCCCTGGCTGATCTGACTTCAATTCTGGGCAGTAAGACAAAATCACTGCAGCAGAAGTGACTAAGCCATTTGTAATATTTTAGAAAGGCACATTAAAATCAAGCTTTTTTATTTTTTAAATTTCATAATGAAACCCTCTTTCTGAAACACTGTCATTTTCATCTATTTAAGCATTGTTAGCACATGGATAAATGCTGTTCCTTTTTTTCTTTCCTATTTTTTTTTCTCTCCTCCCAAGTTGGCCCATTTTATGACAATCTGAGCTGTTGTCTGAACTGCTGGTTGCATTCCAGGGGCTTGTCCCAGCTGTGAGGGAGGGCCAGAGGGAGGCTGTTGGGCCTGCTGATGTTTTGGCCTCAGAATGGCAATTCTTAGATTCAGTGGTTCACAGTCCTCAGTTCACTAGATCAGCTTTGCTTGAGAAGAACCCTAAAACTAAATTTCACTATGATTCTTTGGCAATGAAGGTGAGAGTGTCCTGAAGATATCTGTGTTGGTTTAGACAATATCTAAGGAGCTTGTTTATTTGTATTTATTTCTTGTCTATGTTGTTTCCCATTGAAGCCAAGAGCCATCTCCACTGTCTTTACTGAGATGTCCTCTTGGATTAACACTGAATCAGACTCTGTGGATTCTGTTTCAGTTTTGCAGGAACAGACAAGTTCCTTTGGAAAACATGGCTACACTCAAGTGTGTTTGCATCTCTTTAAATGGTAGGGTAGGATCTGTGGCCACAAATATCTGTACATTTGTTTTGTTGTCACGGGTTTTGTGTAGTTGGATGAAAAATAACACAGTTGTGTTAGTGAGTATCCACAAGGCAAGCTTGGCTCTGGGTCTGCTCTCTAAGGTGTGCCCTAAATTCTGGCCATGGGAGTGACATGCAGGAGAAGCCTGGATTTCCATCACCAAACTGCTGTGTTAATGTGTTAGAAATAAGTGAGGTGGGCGGGAATACTGTGAATAAAATCTAGTTTATGTCTTCACAGGCTGTAGTGGAAACTGCATGTTTCTATGTGCTTGAATAGAAGATAATAGAAAGGATAGTGTGTCCTGTAATGTAGGCTAAAAATGGGAACTTGATTTTGAGAGGATTTAATGTGCTTGTTGAAAGTTTTGTAAGGAGACTTCAGAAGAGGGAATGCTGTGCTGTGTCTCCGTACAGAGCTAAGCTTGTCCTAAACTGAACACTTGTTTGCATGGTCTGGCTAGCTCATTAACTGTTTTAAATTAATGAGCCTTCTAATGCCTCTGTGAAAGAAGGAATTAGGGCACAAAGGGCCACGACAGCATACTCAAAGCTTGCTACAGCACATCAACCAGGCATGGATCTGGATGGTTAACTTTCATGTTGCTACTGGTAAACCATTCTGTAAAACTGGTTTTACTTCTTGCCTTTGCAGTCTGAAATCTTGCGTTGTGCCACGTTTTAGAAGCTGCGTTCCCTTCACCCTGAGGGGGTAAAAAATAAAGGTTGACAGCTGGTAATAATGGGTTGTGATCTCCCAACAATTACCTCTCCTTAAAACTGGTAATTCCCCGGGTGGCGCGGGTGCAGGGCAAGCAGCTGGTTGTCACCTTTGGCTGTTGCCCGTAGTATTTGACTAAAGACGAGTGAAATGGGCTCTGGCTTTCTTGAGCAGAGCTTCACTTCCAGCCTAGATATGTCATCACTGAAGTGACAACACAGCTGGCAACAAACACCCCTGCCTTCCTAACAACCTTCTGGTAAAACTAGCGAGCCCGTTCGAAACAGGAAGAGGGAGCATTTCTGATGGAACAACACTTAACACAGTTTGACCAGCTGGATGTGGAGACTGCACGAAAGGCTGTTCCTGAGCTGTTATCACTATGTGGAGGGAGATACTCTTGTTCTTGTTTATTAACAGGAAGATGCTGCTGGGAACTCATGCTTGGAGCGATGATAAAATGAGTACTGTTTGGTTTGATGAGTAGTGATTGACACTGGAGTGGTCTGGCTTGTACTCACCCTTCCAATGATCACAGACTAACCAGAGCGATGAGTTCCATGCCCAGATTGTTTTGTCCCTTTTTAGTGGGACTGATGTGTTTGCTTGGTACATTCAGAAGAACCATTTCAGTCTTGCTTTCAATATCAGCACATACTGTTCTTGTCCCAAAAATATTGCATCTTTCCTGAAGGAGCAGCAGCTTGCATGGGCACTTCTGAGAGGCTGTGCTTCCAAAAGAAGCCCAATTTACAACAGAGAAGCTTGTCTGCTGGGTGACAGCTACTCAGGATTCAAGTGTCCCAAGGTCCACTCTCCTTTTTGCAATAGTGTTTTTCTCCTCTGTTTCTTTTATGGTGGTTCTTGTAGCTTGGTTGGGTGGGTTCTTTTCATACAGATTCAGGACAGGGAGGTACACTGCCCATTTTCCCCCCGTCACCCTCCCGCCCCCCCNCCCCCAGGAAATTTAGTTCATCCTCCTTGTGTCTGCTCAGCTTGTAGAAGACCCAAAGGGAGCAGCTGGACGTACGTGGTGGTTTGACCCCGGCTGAATGCCAGGCACCCACCAAAGCTGCTCCGTCACTCCCCTCTGCAGCTGGACAGAGGAGAGAAAATACAACAAAAAGTTCACAAGTTGAAACAGGGACAGGG